>VXAC01002699.1:275554-346023 GCA_013399225.1 Rhipidura dahli | reverse complement strand
GGCGGGGCTGGGCAGGGGCGGCGGGCGGTGGGGTGCCGGGCTGTCGCTGCCCGGCCGTGCCGACTGACAGCTACGCCTCGCCGGTGCTCGAGCGGCCTGTGCGGGGCAGCCCCTGCACCGAGCGTCCCGCCCGCCGGGGCGGTGGCTCCGCGGGGCCGGGGCCACACGCGTGCGGCGGCGGTGCCCGTGTGCATGCTGATGGAGCGGGCACGCCTATCCGCAGGGACGGGAGCCCCGCCGGTCCTCCGCTGTCACCACCCGTGCACGTGTTACACACTGCCGGCCGGTGCCGCTGGGCTCCTCGGACACGGCGTTCCGCTGTCAGCGCCGCTGTACGCGGGGCTCTCGCTGCTGGTGCTGCCCTCGCTGCTCCGCACGTGCGGCGGGGCCGGGCAGGCACAGGGCCGGCACGCCTGCCCTCCGCAGCGCTGTCAAGCTCACCTCTAACGCTTTGTGCTGCCTGCGGAACAAATGCGTGGTAGGGACTAGAACTTAAAAAAACAATAATCATCTGTTGGTGTTAAAAGAAAGTGTACAGACTAGGTCATTTCCCGGGGAGTGTGTTTTTTGAGACCTGACAGAGAAGCTATGCATGCAGGCAGGCACCTGCTCTCCGAAATAAACTTCCGTGCATGGATAGTGTGCAGTGGGTTTTAGTGTGGGGTTATTAATGGTTGTCATGGATCTCTGACTATGGAATGCATGTGCTGATCGGAATATTTTGTCCTTAGTGTTTTTGTATTAGCTTAGGTCTCATCAGTTGGCATTTCACGAGCCCGTGGAGATGGAGGGCAGGCAATCACCTATCTTCTGTTTACCTGAAAACTGGTTTAAGCCCTCCCCTTTTTTTAAACACAGTGGCTTTTGATGCGGGCGATGCCCTGGATAAAGACCATTTGGTAACTTCTGTGGATTTTTTTTCTTCTTGTAAAGTTCACGCTTTTCAAAACATAACCTTTGCCTTGAACCCTCCAGGGTGACAGAGGTGTATGGTAAAAGTTGAAAGCCTGGCAGAGCTCATTTTAGAAATCAGTAGTGATTTAGTTGAATGAGTTCTTGTGTGCTCAGTTTGTACCTAAGGGTCCTTCAGCCCTCTCACACAGGAGAGCATCAACCTCTTTGCCTTCCAAAATTGCTGTTCTGTAAGATTTGTTAAAGTGACTATTCAAATATGCTGGTCGTTTTGGAAGGCATGTTCTAACCACCTCTGGCTCCCTGTTTTCTTCCCAGCTCCTGTGTTACCTTTACTGCTGGGGTTACAATAATTCATAAAGTGACGCTGCAGAAGTATGCTATTTTAAGGGTTGTAGTCACCGTACCTTGGAACTTTCTGCAACTTTCTTCACACAACTTAAAAATATTGTGTGTAGAACATACCAAGTACTGAATTTTTGCAAGTTAGTTTTTGGACTCTGGTTATATTCTGCCTTGTAATTTATTTACTTGAACGCTATGGAACATTTTTAGAAGTGCTTAACTCTCTCTGTGTCTTGTAAATATCTATTTTTTTTTTTAATTGAAGATACAGGGTGAAAAAGGGTAAGTTTCAGGAAGAGAGTAATAATAATAATGGGGTGAAAAAAGAGTGAGCTTGAGCAAGAGATTAATAACAGTAATAACAACTATGCCAAAGTATTCTAAGTGTTGCTAGAGTTAAATTTTGGTGGTATCTGTTTCAAACTCCAAGTGGTAGCCCCTTGTGGACTTTTTTTTAACAGTATCAAGACATACTCAGGTATCTTAGTCTGCATGTGTATTGACTGTCTAGTTTGTGGCATGTATTGACATGATGCTGAGCTTCTGTTTTAGCTATCTCCTTTATTCAAAGCACAGTAAGGTTGAGTGTCTCTAAAATACACCCCTGTGTTGCTTTTCCTAAATTACAGAAATTTACTTGTAAAAAGCTATAAAAAGTTTTAGAGGTTGTTGGCTAACAATCTGAATGAAATATTGTGGAAACAAATTCTAAAAGGAACTGAAGCTTCCTAGAAAAGCCTAGATGATGCCTAGGTCCTGTGAAAATCACAGTGTGACTGACTGGCTGCTGGCAAGGCCAGGTGGAGCCTCCTGTGCCTGGGGTGTGACCTGAGGTGCTGCCTTCGCTCCTGACTGCAAGCTTCTCTTGAACAACTGTCTGTTCTAAGGCATCTGTCTGCATCTGGAGCCATTGGGCAGTAAGGATGGATAGAGAGGTTTGTAACCTAGCAAATGAGGTTGTTGCTATAGTAAATATTTTAAATCCATTATTTCCCATGTAAATATTGAGTAGTTCTAGTAGATACTGGGGAAAAAAAAGATACCAGCATTGCTATTATATCCTTACTTGTGTGTTAACAGGTATCTTTTTCTTCCCTGATTGTTACTATGCAAATTGGGAAAAAGTAGTAATGGCTCTCAGTGCTTTTCCCTGTATCACCCTGTAATTTTGTTAGGTTAATCACTTTAAACTTTGACTCTTTGGAATACAAGAGAGTTGTGGAACAGTCCCACTTTCAGAAAGATGAGACCAGATTTGCTGGCAAACACAGTTGAAAGCTGACATGTGGCATTCATATTTCCAGTGCAAGGATGTCACTTGTGTGGATGGCTGTGCAAAACCAGCTCTGAATATGCAATTCTATTGATCAGCTGTCTGGAAAACCAGTCCAATAATTTTTATCTAGTTGAACAGATTATGTAAACACATAACAGCGTGTAACTAGCTGTCGAAAGATTTAGGTAAGGTAAACGTTGAAATAGAGATTTTGGTTAAAAGCTTAGTAGCTGTTCAGTCAAATCTTGATATTTTTTCTTCTAAGTTTTTAAAAAAATATTATTAATGAGAAATATACTCTCTTAGTTAATGCTATGTACACATATAAAGAGATAATCAAATAATAAAATAATCATCCACAACAGTATTGGATTTGATGTCAAGATAGATTTTTTACAAAGTATGCACAGTATTTCCTGACATTTACCTGTGCTGGAATACAGACATTCAGCACAAAGGAATTTTTGCTCCTTTGGAGTTAATGGTGCTGTTGTGTACATTGTATTCTGGCCTATCTTTAATATTTTTCTTTAGTCTAAATTCTCAGACTTGCAGTTCTATTAATAATGCAGGTGTTTGCATGACAGGTACTCTGCATTGTTGTGGCACTCTTAACTTAGTGGCTTGTGAAATATCACTGTAAATCAATTGCATAGTGCTGCTTGCAAGTTGCTTTGCACTAGTCAGAGTCAGCTTCCATGTCTTCCATCCTCTGGGGACTGTCATCAGACAGTAGTTCTGAAGAGAACAGATAATGCAGAAAATAAATGAAAAGTTTCACAGCATGAGTATGATGTTACTGTTGACTTAATATATACCTTTAAGGAGTTAAATTTGGTTTGCCTTGGCGGGGTAGTCAGTAGCAAAACTCAAGGGTGTAGGAGGATGTGTGGGTTTGGGGTTTTGGATGGGATTCTGTGTGTGTGTGTATCCCAAGGGCAGCAGTAAGTAATGTTAGTAGTGTCACAATTAGAAAGGAAGAAGTATTTGGGATACTGAAGTGGCTATTTTACAGCTTTCACTACGTTCAGCTTGAGCTTGGCTAAAAGGTGACAAAAGAACTGCTGAAACAAGAAGCCTTAAGCGCAACAAAACCCAAAAATAAAGACTTGCACTTAAGTTTGGCCTATTTATTGTAGGTTTCTGTGATTCTTGTGCCAAAGGAAAGGTCCCAGTGCTATACAGTTCCCAGGAAGGAGATGTGGATTTTGGGGACTCTGTAGGGAGCTGTTTTCACAGTAATCTGCAGCTGAAGGCAAGAATCCAGTTGATGTATGAGTTTAAGGAGGCAAATTTGTGGTGTATACTGCTGAGGAGAAACGTGGATTAGATAGAAAAGTGCATTTTGAAATACTGAATGCATGTGTTTTGAAGTACTGAAGGAACCTTTGCCATGAAAGGGAGAGTGTCCTGTGACCCCCACAGGAGGGGGCTGCACACAGACATGCACACACTCCCATGCTGCTGAACTGGTTGGCACAGACCTGAGCAGACTTCTGCTTATTTAATGTAAGCGTTCCCAGCATGTTGCCCAGGATTACACAGGGTACCATGAAATAAAACCGTAACTACTTTATGGAAGAAAATAGCTTAAAGCTGTAAGTTTTTGCTACAGAAATTCCATTATGAGTGTTTCATGCGAAGTTTGTCAGTTTCTCAGGTCTTTTAGTGTCATTTTTGAAAGAAGTAAAGTGCATTAAGGCAGACACAAACCCATTGTCGCAGCTGTGAGCTGACCAGAGGACATGGAGCCACATTAAGGTGGCTGTCTGCCTGTGATAACTTACCCTGCATGTCCTTAGTTGTGTTTGCTCAGGCCCTTGCATGGTATCAGCCATGGGAGCATGATTTCCATGTGGGCTGGAGCACAAGCAGAAAGAGCTGAGTGTCGTGTGAATAGAGCAAGTCTGTGAACCTCCAGCAAACTGTCAAACCAGCCTGAATGCCTGACTTGGGGAAATCGGACAAAATCCTAATCAGTGGTGTTGGTTTTCATCATATACTCTTTAAGTGCTGAAATAAAATGCAGGGTTAGTGCTTGATTTACTGTTATATTACTTGATACAAATGCTTAATGTAGGTGAAACAAGCACCTTTGTGCACAGGCTTCTGATTTCTGGTGAAACAGCAAGGAAGTGTGTGTGTGACTGCTTCATGCATCCATCCTCTGTTAGAGTATAGTTGCATGTGTTTTGGATTTGGTGAACACACGTACATTAAAACGTAGGCTGCAGATGAATTCACTGTGAGCATCACATGTAAAAAGGAATTACTTGGAAAAATCCATAGACACAAATCTTCTTGCTTCCTGGAAAAGCCTCCTAGAGCAGTACTCTGTCCTCACTCTGTAGCTGTGATTGCCGGCTGTCAGGTAGAAGCACTGAGATGTGACTGGAGTGCAGATCCTTTTCTCGTACCCGTCTGATGAGATCCACTGTCACTCTGTCTCGTCCTGAGTCATGCCACAGCACCATCCTGGCAGTACCCTTGTGACAGCTTGTGCAGCTCTCGAAGGCAGTCAGCTGGGTTTTATGGAAGTGAAACCGGATATTTCCCCACAGCCTCCTGTGGTAAGAAATTACTTCTTTTGGAAGGGCTGGGAGAGAGAAACAGGTTTACTAGGGATGAAGATGCTGGACTAAAGGCAGCTTGATAAAACCTTTAAGAAATATACGGTGAATATTATATAACAGTATTACTTGAGGTTGCAGGGTTTTGGAATAGGGCCAACATTTCAGCATGTTTTGTTTAAATAGTTTCAGGAAGACTTCAGAGACTGCTGATTTCTACATGTGCAAGGAAACAGCATGTGGATGTATTCTTGTGAACTGTTCTGTTTTCTCTGATCCATATCTTCTGTTTGGGATTTGGATACCTATTTACCTTGGAGTGGCTATATAAGGAACAGAAGTGTGGCAGACTTTTTTTGGTAGATGGAGATGTCTATATTAAGTAATAGGAAGAGTGTGTCATTCCCTCTTGTATGCTTGCTGATTCCCAGGAGCTGTTGTGTGTTTTGCGTAGCAGTATGCATTGAAGAAAGAGGATCTGTTCACCCTGAATCTTCATTAGTATTATATTAAACCATACTGGGGTCGTAGCTCTTATTTTTTAATTGTCAAACTGTTGGCATAAGGTCAGTTTTAGGAAGCCTGGTATCACATTGTCAATCCTAAGAAACACAGATAGATGGAGACCTGTATCATGAGAGCACATAATAGCTTTTTTCTCATCTTCAATTTTTTTCTGCCATCTCCATATTATACTTTGTTCCTGGGCCATTTCTAATAATCTATTTAAAATTAGAACATAAAATCTGTTTTTCACTTTGGGAATTCACTTTGGAAACTTTTAAATGTGGTTTTCAGAAGTTGTGTGCATAGCTTTACTATGAAAATGATAGAATAGGCAATAATAGAAATACTTAGTATTTCTTTTTTATTGATCTCATCATGTGGCAATTCTGAACACATCTTTCAATATGGGGTACATGCTCCCAAAATCATGCATATGCCAAAATTTCAGAGGTGACTGTTGCTTCAAAGCTTTTTGTTTGTGTTGAACATGATATAAAACAGTGGTTCGTATGCTCTCCTTGCTGGATGTTGGAACTGGCAGCAGGAGCAGAATGCAGCCTAGAGCCAACTTAGGTGTTGTGTCGAGGGAGGGATGTGTGCTGGTAGTGATAGAGCAACACAACCAGTGAAAATCTTGCATAATACGTATTATAAGCAAATAAATGCTAGTGCTGTTCTTAGTGGGCAGTTGGAATGCTAATTTATTATTTGAACATGCTGGGAATTCTTAAATTATGAGTGTTTGTCTTTTTGAATTATCTTTTTCCATGAACCGCTAAAGAGTGCTTAAGATGTCATGAGTATTTGAGTATTACTTTCTGTGCCTTTGCCTAGAAATGAGGGTTAAAGGAAATATTTCTATAAGCCAGAAAAAGAGAGGAAAATTGATGAACTCGGTATGGGCTTCAGATGTTTTTCCTAGGCTGCAAATAGCTATAGCAGGAGCAATTTGAACTTTAATCATTTTGTAACTTTGAGCAATAGATAACACAGCAGGAATTTTTTCTGGCAATACTACGAACGTGAGATATCAAAACAAGAGACAGACATGAATCAAGGGAGCAGAATTCTTGTTTATAGGTTTGCACAAAACTATCTCCTACAGATCACTAGAGCCGGTCTAAGTCTTTCCAGTAATTTTGTATTGGTGGTACTGGTGTGTTGTATCATAGTTGTACAATCAACCTATCAGTATTGCTGCATTCAGTATAAGTCTCCTGATACTGCCTGTCCCTGTTGTGGTTGTCTGTCTTTCAAACCCTTTAAGCTGTGTCACAAAATCTGTGTGAGACTGAGCCACACTGGTTGTGTCCCTTGGGGCTGCCAAGCTCTCAGGGTGGGTCGCGGGTGGGACAGCAGCTCTGGCACAGCAGCTCAGTGTGAGGGTGAACTGACTGCCTGGCTGAGGCTGGGGCTGTTTTATGCTGAGATGCAACATTTGTTAATTTTCTTCCTCCCATGGTGACAATTAAGATTATTTGGCAGCCCTCATTCCAGATCAGCCTCTCTGATGGCCTTGTAACATCATGGTATGAGATCTACCTCTGAATTATTCAAAATTGATGTTCAGTGAAAGAGGCACAATCTTGCTACAATTGCTTGAGAAGGCTTTATGGTGTGGAATTCTGCATCACCACACTGTATTGTGTACATTGGACAATTTTTTTTTTGCATTGCATTTTTTAGGTTTTTTACTGCAAAACAGCGGTAGCAGAGGTGTAGGATCAAAGTCAGTGTTTGTGCACCTCTGCTCTTCTTGTCAGTATGATGTCTCATGGGAGAAGCAGTAAACATGATATTCAAGATGGTAAGACGGTGTGAAGGAAATAGTATTGTGATTCTACAAGTAATAAAATATAACAAGGGACAAATTCAAACATTAAAGTCCTCTATAAACTTCCAAATCAGGGAAATGAGGGTAGTATTCTATGATAAGTGAGAGGCGTAGAGATGAGCAGCTACATTGGCTCATCACCTTCACTCAGTGTAGATTTACTTGCAGTTACATTTTGGTACACTCATTGAAAGTATCACGTGCCTTTTTGCAATTACTTTGTTTATGGATGCAGTAACACCTGAAAGAACTTGCATTAACCTGTCACAAATATCAAGTGTAGATAAGCCCTTCTTTTAATGTCCTCTAAGATACAGCATGTGGGAATATTGTGCTGTAGTTTGAGTGATGACTAAGGTGTTGATCTTACTATTACGTGTCAGTGTGTATAGTCTGAAGACAGGGAGTCCTTAATCAAAGCTTGTTGACCCTGCCTGACCTCTTGATGCTGTGTTTAAGCTAGACTGAGGAAGTGTGATAATTTACTTTCTTAAGCTTTCTTAATTCTTACTCTGTTAATTTTAGAGCTGTTCACTTCCTATGTTACTTCAGGAACAGCTGATATTTTTCTGTGTGCTACAAAAAGTAAGTGGTTTTTGTTCTGGTTTTGAGGGTTTTTGTGGTTTGCTTTGTTTCAACAGGGTTGTTATAAAAAGTATACTCCTTTATATACATTTGCATTCCTCCCCTCTATCCCTCAGTAAGATTTTGGCTTTAATCTAAAGTATGCATATAGTTTCTGAAAGTGATATGAAGGACTTGTGCCTTGCATCTGGCTTTGTCTCTTACGTATTCAGAGGCACTCCTGGCTGGCAGGCTTTCCACAGCTGCCAGTTAAAGTATTGAGTTAAACGTAGTGTGGTGAAGGAACTGTCTTGATCTGAATAATGGCCATGATCGCAGATCATAGTCTTAGGTCACAGTATTGAGTCAGGCTGAAAAAATTAGGTCCTAAGGTTAATTTTATTTAATTTTTGCTGTTTTCTGTCACACTCTTCAGCTGGGTGATTCAACTCATATGTTTGAGGATCTATATATTCAGCCTTCTGGTTGTGCTTCGGACTCAGTATCTTACGCTCATTCATCCGTGGGAAGGACTACTGTAGTAGTCATACCTGGCAGGTACACACATGAGAAAATTTTCATGCTGATTTTTGCCTTGAAGAACTAGTTTGTTATTGAGGTAAGCAGCTTCTTTAAATGTATCTCTGCTTCCAACATCAGGTGGAAGAGAAGTTTGCCTCATCAGGCGATTAGATTGCTTCTTATGGAGTAGTTTTTGAGATGAGGCAGAAAGGACAATACAGTCCTGCTTATTTTGCTCTCTTGTAATTACATTGTACATAATTTCCATTGTTCTTCAATCCAAATTCGAAGTAACCAGTGATCTCTTGAAGCTGCTGTTGTTACAACCTGGACAAATGTGACAGGGCACATACAGCTGGTAAAAGATAAAGTTTCAATGGCAGTAAGTAACAGTGTCAGCTCCTGGCATAGAAGTACCTAAGAACAAAGAAGAAGAACTGTATTAACAAACTTCCTCCCTTGTTTTTTGTGCAGTGTGGTATTTGCCTGTAGGCAGTAAGTCACCTAACGTTATATGCTGGAATAGTTCACTTCAGCCTTCACTCCTCTGAAGCAAACCTGCTTCAGGCATGCTGAAACATGCTTTTTTAGTTGCTATTGATTCTGCAGTTTGTGGAGCTCACAGTGACCCTCTTAAACATCTCTTACAACTGGTCACTGCTGCATCTTCTACTCACTGTTTGGGTACACAAGATACTTTTACATAATCTTCAAATTATTTTTAGAGACTGGTTCCACCAAGTGAGTTGGATGAATCCTGAGGGTGTTTCTGAGAGCTCTGCACTGCCTCTCACTCTGCATTTGCTACTTCTGTTGGAAGACTGTGCACAAATATGTCAATGCACATGTGGATGGTGTGAGAAGGTGTGCCATGACAGGGATGCCCCATGCTGGAGTGGGTTCCAGTAGTCACCTTCATGATACTAGGTCTTTGTCAGACCATTAAAAGTCCCCCTTCTTCCATCACGTGCTGATTCTTCTGCCTTTATGTCCAAGCAAAACTCAATAACTGAAGTAACTGTGCGAAATCTTTCCTAAATCATCTTTCAGTATGGATTTGCCTGTTAACATTTTGGACTCATGGGAAGTATTTCTGTGCAGTATTTTCTAGTATTTTCTTCTCATTTTTATATTGGTAGTTTTCTGACAGATACACTAGCTGAAGCTTCAGGGGAAATAAAGAATGATTGGATCCACAGGGTTAGTCAGATACCAGCTTCTCTAGATAGTTGGAAAGATGAGATCTGTTATCTGCATTGGAGGAAGAAGCAGTTCCTGACATGGAAGTTGCTAAGTGTGTGTCTCTGTCACTGGACTGATAGAGGTGACCACAGGAAGTGTTATTCTGAGATCTGCTTAGGCAGTGTCCTTTTTTGATTGTTACTGTTTGTAGCTTTCTATCCTGGGCTGATAACCAGAGCAAGCAGAGGCTGTTGACTCCAAAAAACTTTGCACTGTTACTGTTCCCAGCCCATGGTGTTTCTGGTACCTGCGCATCCAGCCTTGCAAGCAAGAGTATCTGAGCACAAGAGAACAAAACAGAACATGAATAAATAGTTTCTAATATATACCTTTAAGGGAGCATAATGCTACATCATGAGTCCCAAAATGAATACTGCATTGTTTAATCTGAACATAGTTCTCTGTGCACACCCCTACTGTAAAGATGATAATTCATCAAAGTAAAAAGTTGCCTGAAATGTTCCTTTTACCTTTGCTGTGATATGTGTGATTGTTCCTCCTCCTTCAAAGTGCAACCACTGCAGTTGCTTTTAAGCATTTGAAAGTGAAAGGGAGTACTACATCTGTGACTTCAGTTTTGGCTGGGAATGACAGCAGTGCATCTAAACTTATACTGTACTGTACTGTAGCAAAGTATCACCAAAGTGAACAAGTAATAAACGTGATATACTTGTTTCAAAACAGGTAGCTTGGGATCACTCTCCATTTTGCTCAGGGAACAGAAATTTAAGCTACAAACTCAACCTTGTGGTTTTAACTGTAATTGCTAACTTCGAATATTTTCATAAGAAGTTTTGAATACTCCTGATATAGGAAATGTAGCAAAGTAACTTGGGGCTCAGTTTTGTATTCCTTGAATGTTCCAAAATGCTGTGCAAAAGTCCCTCCTCTAAAAAAAAAAAAAACACCAAAAAAAACCCAAGAAACACTGCCCAAAAGACTGTGAATATGAGAAGATGCTGGAAAGCCTTGGGAATCTGCTTTGACTTTCCAGATGGCATACTGGCATTTCACATTTAATTTGAAAATGCTCTTATTATGGAGCTGAAAAGTTATTAACGAACTGCAACTGTGGCTAGTTACTGGAATTAATATTTTTTTAATAAATTCTTTGCAGTTTGATTCCGTGTTCCTGAAGGAGAGGTGTTTAGTTTTATTCTGTTCTTGGTTCTCCTGTCTACTGAGCAGTTACAAAGCAGGCTTGCTGCACAGATGGATGTGCAGAGGGTTTCTGGAGTGAGCACAGCGCTCTCGGGATGCGTAACTGATCTGTGGGGCCAAGTGTGGCAGCAGCACCAGCCGCCGGTGGGAACACAGACCTCAAACAGCCTTTTGTGTTGGCTTTGAGGTGAACAGTGAAAGCCTGGCATTGTGGTAGTCTCTTTCTTCTTAGGGACTGGTGTGGGCTTGTTTGGAGTCGACATTTGAAAGTTTAAATCTACTCTAATGGAAGGAGACAGCAGTTAATAATTGCATTGCTCTCCATTCTTTCATGTAACTAATCTTTCAGGTCAGATAATTTATCAAGTCATAAACAAGAATATTTGCCAGGCAGGACCTGCTGTGTGTGTGGAAGTAGAGTTTTCTCCTCTCTGTTCTGTATAAGAAAACCCTGTGCAAGGCTTGCCAGGTTTCATGTCAGGTGTCCTGCTGCTGTGCACGTGGTGGCAAAGGTCTGTGCTGCAGGTTTTTTTCTCTCATCAGAGTTTTCAGGTGGAGATTTTTTTCCCAAGCCTGTTATCTGCCAGAAGTGCTCATCAGTCTCCTGGGAGTGTGTTAGTCTCTCCTCTGCCCAGATAGCATGTGGTGCCAGATATCAGAAGGTCACAGATTGTTTGTTTATGTGATAATATTCACTACACTAACAAAATAGGAGCAATATACTAGAGCTGTATAGAGTTCTGTGCTGCCTGGCTTTATGGAGACAGAAAGGCAGATTACCTGGCCTGCTGTTTCCTCCTGGTTTGGTTTAATAGTAACACCACTGGTGTGCTTTGCAGAACTGGTTTAATAGATCTTTATTTGTTTTAAAAATCCCTGTTCATACCTGTTGTTCTGTGCTATTCCTGTGTTACAGTAATTTAGTAGCTGTAGATTTTGTTACAGCTCTACGTCAAACCCAAATATTGCTGTTTTACTGGGAAAGTTGAACTAATATTAAACGAACTACTGTTGATACTGATCATTACTTTCACTTGTTAAACTCTTGTTTTAAAGCAAACTTGTAAATTGTTGTTTGGTCTTTTTGAGTGTTTTTTTAAGCAAAAGGAATTGGCAGGCTGAGGAATTACTAATTCCCCACTTCAACTTCTCTGTGGTTTTAATTGTTTGGAAATTTACCTGAAGTTGTAATTACTGTGTATACAAAGTGTGTGCTAATAGTTGCACTTTAAGGCTTCTTAAATATATGTATCTTTAAATGATGAGGTTGCAAACTGCATGGTTAGTCTGTATGTGCAACTGTTCCAGCAGACTAACACTGTTTTGCAAGTGAGCTAAAGAAAAACCTTGTGGCTGTCTTTTGCAGGAGATGTTAGAATTACTGCTGTGTTTCAAGATTAGATATTACTAGAGTTGAACTCCTTGTCATTATGAAATAAATCAGCTTTTTCCCATTGCTGCTCACCACTTTGTTTTTCCTGTACAAAACCTTCTTCTCCTGCTTCATCTTTTTGTTTTGTTTGCTTCTTTCAGATCAGTTGAGGTAGCAGTTTCTCTCATTTTCTCTCATTTTTTTTTCACTCCTCTGTTAGCAAAATTCATCTTCCATCACCTGAGGGAAGAGAAGCAACAGACTCACAGCACTTGCTTACAGAGGTGGGAAGGAGGGATGATATGTAGATACTTTCCAGAGGAGAAATAGAAGGTTATTCCCACACATGCAGTGATTCAGCTGGATTGTTTTTATGTACAGTGTGATTAAAAAAAAAAAAAAAGGCAGTGGGAAGTCAGGGTGTTTCTCAAAACAGTCTTTCCAGTTGGCATTTGATGTTTTTGCTGGAAGTGCTGCAGAAATAGAGAGCAAGACTCAGCATGCATATGGCATGGATTTAAAAGCAAGTGGATTAGTTGCAGAGTTACACTTCAAATCACTTATTGGTAGGACTAATTCAAGCATCTGATTTATAATTAAAGTTCAGTAGGTTTTTTCCACCTCTTGAAAGACAAGTTTCTGTAGGAAAAATTCTAATAGATCTGAATATATTTTAGGAAGGCAAAATACACAATGAAATTTATAAACAGACAAAAAATGCTCATTTTTACCTTGAAAGGAAAAGAGTCGATTATATCTTGACTAAAGTATATGCTTGGGAATTTTAGTTGGAACTAGCTCGAATCAGTTTGAAGAAGAGAGCACTCATACTGATTGAAACAAAGGATCTATAAAATAAATACAAAACTAGAGGGATAGAGATACCAGTTTAAATAATTAAAAAGAACTGTCCACATTTCTTCTTTGTCCAGTGTTTTAATGTCTCTACTACTCTATGCTGTTTCCATAAAGCAGTGCTATTTTAGTGCCTTTTATGATGCAGTTAAACCCATAAATTAATGTAAAATACAGAACATAAGTGAAAAAAAAGACATTAATTTGAGGGATTTGGGGGCAGTGGGTGTTGACTGGGAGGAAGAAATAGGCTTGCAAAAATTTGCAGAGGATAGCAAGTGTAGGTCTTGTAGTGTAAATTTAGTGGCTTTTTTTTTCTCCACAGCTTTTGAAGAAATGTGCATAATCAGTCCACCATAATTGGTGGAAGTGAACAAACTATCTCCATGTTTTCAAACTCAGTATCAGCATGATCAGATTAATCCCAAAAGCCATTAGTCCTGAAAACAAGATCAGGGTTCCTAAATTATTTACATATTTGTGGAAATTTTGCTCTCCCTTGGTCCTAAAAGGCAATTCTGTGAATTACTCAGCAGACTACAAATATTAGTTAGAAAGGTCAAGCTGTTCTTGTGTAAATCCTGAAAGCTGCCCAGAGGTGGTTGCCAGAAGTGGTTTTCTGGGTGTAGCTGTGCCCATCGAAGGAGTTCTGCTTGCATCTTTTCACCTCCTGCCATCTGAGGGGGCTCAGGGGGTGAGGGCTCCTCCTTGGGCTCCCCACAGCTCTGAGGAGTGGCTGCTTTTCCTGAGCTGATAAAGGTGGTGGGATTAACTTGGCTAACTTTTCCCTGGATGGATTAAGGTGGTTTGTGTAATCCTGTTATCACAGACCCTGTCTCTGGGAAGCCAGGCAGTGGTAACAAACACCTGGTCTATAATGGACGGGGACAGATATAAATCTCATTTTCCTAGCTGCCTGCAAAGGGAAATTCTGCATTTGCACCTTAAAACAGTGTTTATACAGTGGATATCCTGATTTTTAGGGATGTTTAGCAATCATATGGCAGTGGAATACCTGGTTTTTTCCTGCATGTTTGGTTTTAGGTAAACTGTGAAAAGGTGGTCTGTGAAGCTGTAATTCAAATGGGTGAACTGAAGAAAAAAGTATGATATCAAAAACCCAGCTCCTTAAGCTTTCCTGGTTTTGTCAGCTTGCTATTATGGATGTGTTTTGGGATGTTTGATTTTAAAGCTCCCATGGGGCCTGTGTGTCTCAAAATATGGTTACTATGTGACCTGTAATATATTGATATGGTTCAGTAACTAAGGATATAAAAATTGATGGTCAAAATCTCTGAGGCTTTTGAAAATTGTTTCCTTTATTATGCATAATTTTATTTTCTTATGAGGACTGATGTGTCAGTCACCATAAAACTTAAGTGCCTATTAAATCACCTGCAAATGCAGTTAAGTGTTTTTTTTCAGTAACTTAAGCCAGCAAATATTAAAAGGATTTGTCTGCAATGGAGGCCCAGGTGGTAGGGAAAGGATCTCAGCAGATGCTTCATATTTACAGTTCCCTTCAGCACTCTAATGTTTGGTTTTGCTTGAGTTTGTAGGTGGGAAAATGATTTGTGATCTTTACAGTGTCTGCTGTTGTTCCTACTTCATTATTCAACAAATATAGTAATCTAGAAATTATTGTAGTAAGCTTGTGGAAGATCAGTGTTAAAATTGAAGGATAATTTAGGAAGGTGTTGAATTCCCCAATACAGTTGTGAGGGGGAGAGTGAGGATTGGGCTCTCTGTGTCTTTCCTTTACCTTAGTACAATTGTTTTTCAAAACTGTTTCAAAACCAAGTAGGTCATGAATGGTAGGGGTTCAAAATTAAGTTATTCTCTCTCCTGTGCAATGCTAGCTTTCCTTTTGGGAATGAAGGGATGGATGCAGTTTGGATTCTTAAGTATTGGTGCTTTCAGTGGCTAAAATATCTTGGGTTCCACTTTCACATTCTTCTCCAAAGACAATTATAATCCTGAAATTCTGCAGTATTTCTCCTTGTTTCCTTTCACTTTTTTTTTTTTTTTTTAAGCCCAGAGGAGACTTCAGATGATAGGGGCTGTCCTTAAGGAATTACTTACCCAAAGAAAACTCAGGTACAAAAGGATTGTTTAGTGCTGCAGGGCTATGTTGCAAATGTCCCTTAAATTCTTAAAGTTTAAAGCGTAGCGTTTGGGAAGGTGAAAGTCACCTGTGTGTTCATTGCTTACTTCAGCCCACCATCCACAGAGTTTCTAAATAATTTAGATTTTTATCATTCTGCAAACAAAACTTCTTTTAGAAAATCCTGCCAAAACCAAACTGTGGTGCACGAGCACTAAATGATTTTTTTGACTATAGTTGATATCCATTGTTTTAAATGATCTTCAGTGACATTGCAAATAGCCTTTTATGTGCAAAGGAGTATATATGCCTAAGGCAGAGAAGCTCTTTGGGATGGATGAGCAGAATTTTGAACAGTTGGAGTAGAAGCCATGGGTAACACCCTGATGAGAGAAATTAGAACATGCATGCCTGTGTAATTTCTCCTGTGAAATGAAGAATAGAGAAGAGCCAGAGGAGAGTGGAAGTACAGCACAATTCCAGAATGACAAAAGCAGGAATTTTTTCAATTAAAACCAATTATTCTGGTTAGTATAATGCAGTGTGTTGACACACAAAGTAACACTTAACTGCTATCCTGTGAGAAAGCAAAACAGGTCAGGATGATTTTGACCTTGCTGGCTGCTGTGCTTTAGCAGGATTGGGCTCTGCTTTAGCAGGATTGGGTTTTGCTGCTCAGCTGCTCAGGACAGTGGGGGCCGAGGGAATGGTCCCACCCAGGGCAGCTGTTGGTGTGGCTGTTGAGCCTGGGACACTGGTTTGGTCAGGCTGGTTTCCTCCGAGCTGCCAAAATTTATGAGGACAGTGGGCTGCTCATTTATTCTACATCAGGATCTGAGTGCAGGCAAGTGACATTTGTAGTATCTCCAGTTGTGTTTCATAGTGTGACATGCCTCCCAGTGTCACTCTTGGGTCTGGACTTGCAGCAGGAGAGAGTTGTGCTGGTTTAGGTGTTGGGTAGCTGAAGTGCACAGTCAAGTGTTTGTGCTTGGCCTCATTATCTGTGGGCTCTGCATATCAAACAGAAATGACACTTTGTTCATACGTTAGTATTTCTTAATTGATTGCCAGACATGTAGCAAGATTCATACTTCAGAATAACAACATCTTATGTAAAGGAGCTTGAGTTTTCAGTTGCACATTTAGAGGCCACATGTTGTGCTACAAAATAAAATAAGGTGTGATCAAACTTAAAAAGTAATGTAATGCACTGTGTTCTATAGTACTTGCACCTCACAAAAGCTGCGACTTTTCACCTAAAAGACCTAAGTCTCACAGTCTTGTGCTCCTCGTGGGGCTATTCAGTGATGTTACTGTGGGAAATCATTCTTGTGATTACAAATTTTGCAGCCATAGTTTATTTTTAATGATTCATCACTGTTCTTCTCAGGTGAACATGAAATTAAATTGAGTAGTTTCTCTATAATTCTGTTCTATCTGTGAAATTCTGATAGAATCAGCTTACCAGACTTGAAAACAGGTTTGATGCAGATGGAACTTTGTTTTAAAACCTGTTTGGAGAAAGTGTAATAGACCTTTTATTTTTCCTTTCCCTATGTGTTAAGATTTCCTAAACAACAGGACAAAGATCCCTTGTTTACTCTTATTTACTGTAATAAAAATGGCAAACTAATGCTCTTATGCATTGTAGAGAATTTTCTCCATGCGTAAGTGTGTTTTGGGTGTTGGAATGCTTCAGTATGACTATGAAGCCAAATGAAATATCTTTCAGTTATGAAACCAGGTGTATTACAGTGTAATTTCCTTCTATAAACAAGTGTCCTTTTAAGGGCTTTTATCTGAAATAACTGATGAATGTAATGGTATTAAATAATAAAATACTGTTATGATGCCAAAAAGAACATCTCAGTCTCTTTGATCTTCATTTTGGCTAAATATAGAAAATTTCACTAGAGACTTTTGTAAACAGACTCCATTAATCCTAACAAATTGTTTTGAAAAGCAGTGACTATAATAGATGGTTATTAAGACAGTGAATAACCTTGAGTTTTAATTTTCAATACAGCTTGAGTTAACTCCACATTAATTGGAGTCACGCCTCTAAGTCATGTTGTACTGCTCTGAAATCCACGTGTGCCTACTTCTGTTTGTCTTGGCTTTAATTAATCATTCCCTTATTTCTTGGCAGCAGCCTGTTATTGGGCAGGGAAATACAGATCCAGGTGTAGTCTTGAGCCCCCTATAGCTTCTGCCTGCCTTCTGCACACCGTGGCTCTGTGCAGCACAGGAGGTCCTGGCAGCGTGCAGTCTTGCAGCAGATGAAACACAGATATGTCTGTACTATTTCCAGCTGGAGTGCTAAAGAGAACTCTCTCTATCATTGAAAAAGTTCAGATTCCATTTTTTTCAACATGTGCAGTGTTTACTAACATTCTGTGCATGTGTAATGTAAGTTTGTGTATTTGCAGGTAACCTAATTTTTTATTTTGCCACAAAGCTTTTCATGACTGCTTAAGAATAAGAGGGATCCTGTACAAAGAAATGCAGACATCTGTTATTTATGTTTAGAAGAAGAAATACATCTGTTTTTGACAACACATCATTATTTTACATGGTTCTAAAGAGTGCACCAATTGATATAATTATCTGGATTAAGAGTGTCAGTGGAGTTGATAAAGAGCAGTGCCCTGAGAACTGCAGTATCTGTATGGCTTGGCTCCCTGTGCACTTTAGGGACCTTTTTCCTGATTGCCTTGTTCTTTCAAAGTTCCCTGATGGGACAGGGCAACAATTAACTCCCATAAAGCCAAGTCTGGGTGCATCTGGGCCCACTAATGATGGACAGTATGGATTTGTGCTGTGCCACACATGAATTTCTCCCCAGGGATACTACTTGAGTATCATCTCAGCATGTCTCATGCCATTCAGTGCCCTCAGACAACATACTGTTGCTCCTCGGGGCTCACAGTGCAGGTGGGCATTCAGTCCTTGCTGACAACACTGCTCTGGGGCAAATCATGTGCCTTGTGGGTGTAACTGGTCTGCTCCAGCTAGTCCAGAGGAGGAGAGGCAGAAATGGGGCTGTGTTTCTTGATCAGTTCCCCACTGTGTACCCCCTAAAGACAGACCTGACTCCCAGCTCTTCCTGTAAGCCAGTTCACCAAATTACAATTGAAAAATAATTTCTATTTTCAGGAGTTTAATTATTGGGGTTTTGCCCATTTTCCTTGTTGCTTCTGGCTTTGAAAGCTAGATTAATGGTCAAGCATGTGGAAACTAAATTAGTGATTTAGTATATGTGACAAGCAGTGAGGACAGAGAGTGAACTTGGTCATTGGGGTGCTCAACCTGTCCTTTATCACATACTTCTCACCTGAATCCAGTACTTGCACTGGGAAGATAACTGTAAGAAAGTTTTAAAGGCAACACATGGAATAGCAGTGAAGAGTAGAAGAACTGGAGATGGCTGAGGAGCTGAAGGCAGCATAGTCAATGTGGTATAAGATGTAAGTGGTGGTTTGGAATGTGCACACTAACTCCAGGATGTGCACTTCGAAGGAAGAGCAAGAAAGCAGCTGTAGGAGGAGGTAAGAGATTTCCTCTGTCAGAGGAGTCTTTCTCTTAGCTTTATCTATATAGAGAACCATGGTGGTGGCCACCACAAGCTGCCAGGCTTTTGTGACTGTTCCCCTAACTCGGGGATGGAGGGAGAGAAGCTTGTGCTGTTTGAAATGCTGTATTGGAAGAACTTAACACAGGTGGTTTAAGTTCTTTCCCTGCTCTGACTCTGTTAAACACACTGTTGGATATTTTAATCAGTTTTGTTGACACCTGTATACAGCCTTCAGTTCTTAAAAGTTGATTTATTTAAGTGTGTGTGCAGTAGGGAGGTATTAGATTCCCTATCTCAGCTAAGGGCTTGGTAATAAATTGCTCTCTTCTGATGGTCCCTCAGAGCTTTAATGAAAGATGCAGTTGTTTGGTAACTAGAAACAATACATTCTTAAAAGATAACTAGCTATTACTATAATGGTCATTGCAGGAAACAAATGAAAATAATTTAGTTACTCTGTGGCTGGAATTACATGATTAGTCAAGTTGATGATGTGTTTATGATACTACAGAAGCACAGAATTTTGTGGCACTGTATGAAGACATTTTTATTTCAGCTCCCATCGTAGGCAAGCTAAACATAACTTACTGACAATGAGAAACACATGTAATATGGTAAATTATATATGGGTTAACTGTCTGTCAGTCACTTATTCTTCTGAGCAACTGCTGCCGCATGTGTACTGCTTATTTTCTGGGGTTATGGGGGGAGAGTACATTTTTAGTTTATGTGACTTCTATAAGCAGTGAAAGAAGCAGTTTTTCTAGCTCTAGTACTGGCACAATTACTGTCAACTTTTGCAAGTGTGGTACTGAATACAGACTGCTGCCTGAAACTCCCTGCCTGGTGCCAAGGGGCTGACTAGGAAGTGTTGGCTAAAAACCTCCTGTTTAAATTTTTGTGAAGTGTGTACTCAGAGCTACAGCTGCGTTCATAGTTGAACACTGAACCATTTCTGTGTTACGCTGGCATTAAAATAGAGTGTGACTTTCAATGTGAATTGAAGGCACTTGGGTTTAGGTTTGCTTCCATGCTTTTAGCAAATCAAGTGCAATATTGACCTGCTGGCATAAGAACCTAAAGGGGAGCTAAGTGTTACAACGTGTTGTGAATGTGGTTTTTTTTCTAATCGAATGCTGCTCTAAAATTGCTCCTTAACAAAATTGGGAACTAGGAGCTTAAAAAGAATTTTTGGTTAGAATAGTTGCTATTTCATTTGCATGCAGAGATTGTTCTGACTTTTTTGTTCTTTTTTTTTTTCTTTCTTAGTCTTCATGAAGAAATCATTGACTTTTATAAGTATATGTCTCCCAGACCTGAAGAAGAGAGAATGCGGATGGAAGTGGTGACCAGAATAGAAAATGTTATCAAAGAGCTCTGGCCTAATGCAGATGTGAGTAGGACACTGTTTTATTTGTTATTATGTAAAAGAAACATTTTTTGCCTGTTTACTTTATGAAATATTGAATATTGCAAATGCTGTTTATTTTTCCATGTTAAGCATAAGAAGACTTCTGTCGAAATGAGAAGTGATCTTTCTTTTTCAAATAATACAGGTTAACATTTTCCATCACACATAGGACCAAAGACAAATTAGTCTGCTGTAGTCAAAGAAAAGTCATAAGGTGTGGCAATGTTCAGTCTCATAAATATTTATTTGATAAGATTAATGGGAACATATCAGACATGCATGCATGTACTGTGTTAAAAAAAAATCTTCTGAAACACCTGTCTTTAGTAGTAGGGCTTTTAGTCCAAAGACCTGCAGTCTTGAGTAAGTCTGTTAAGGTGGTGTACCAGCAATGTCACATTACATAGACCATGGTATTTTTAATGGGCAGTTAAACTAAATTGATATATTTTACAAATTAAAAAAAAAAAAAAACCAAAACAGGAATCTCTGCATAGGAAGAAACAATTCTGTAGAACTGTGTGCTGAGCTTGTAATCTGTAATGCCTCTTTCCACTGAGGATGGGTTTTTGTTAGTGCATACTCATTCAAAACAAGACTTTCTCCTATGCAGAGCTGTGAGGTTTTTTGATAAAGGTTAGATTAAAGAGAAGACAGAGAAGTTGAGTTTTCAAGTCAATATGGTTTTATGGGGACACAGTTGGGTTTCTGGCATAATTGAATCTAGTTTTATTGTACTCTTCTACTAATATGGTGTTCATTTCCAGAATGTAAATTTCTAGCTGTAGTCATCTACTTGTATATAACAGTAGCTGAAAATAAGGGCTTGTTAGCCAGAATAGCAAACCAAATTCAGGCAGCAGATTCTCTAGTATAAGGAATGCTCTTTGATCCTGCTGCAGTAAAAGATAGTGTTTTGACATGAGTGACTTAAATCCACTGTTCATTTCAAATCTTAACCTGTTTTTTTGGAATGTGTTTTTAGAAATTGGCAGAATTTGACAGAATGTGAATTCTGTACAAGCTCTGTGTATGTGGTATGTGGGTTTGTGTGTGAAATATACTCACATTTTCAAAGTGGTTGTTGTTATGGACAATGTATCAGTGAGCATCATATGGGAGGAGCACTCTCCACTCGGTGATTCTGCCTTTGCACAGCTGGAGGGAGGTGGTTGAGTCATTACTCCACATATCTGGTAATTTTCTCTTTGAGCAAACCCTGTAACCTTTCCATGGGAACTGTGTAAGAGAGCAGCATGTGTCTCAGATGTTGTACAGCTCTCCTCTAACCCAGTGAAACAGTCAGGGAGACCTTAATCGAGAGCAGGAGTAGTGGTCTGGCAGGCAGTAGCTGTAGGGAACAGTGTGGGTATGAGACAGTGCATGCTGTGATATACCCTGCCAGTGCCTTGGAGGAGAGGATTTCACCAAAACCACTGATTGCTTCATCTTAGAGATGTTGCTATTTCCTAGGCAAATTTGTGTGCTGCAAATGTAAGTAGTCTAATGGGGTGAATGGATTTATTACCAGAGTATCTCTCTTTGTTACCACTTGCACTTTGAATGGGGCACAAGAACATACTGCTTCCAGAGATAGACTCTACAGGACAGGCTTGATCTGTAAAAGTCTTTTGTATTAGGAATAACTTTTTACATACATATCTAGATATGTGTGTATGTGTGTGTGTGTATAGGGCTCTTTGTGTCCTTGAGAAAACAGTCTTTCCTTAAGCTGCTGAAAGTTTTTTGTAGCCACAAGGTATTTAAGGAGGGGAAGCATATTACAAGCCCTACGACAAGAGACAGCTGACCACTGGGCTTAGCTGTAACGTGACCGAGAGGAAGCACACACTGTGTAGCTGAAAAACTGAAGTTCACTTTTCAATTAGTGCCAGTTAAAACTGCCAGGACTGTCTTTCTCCGCTGTGCTCGAAAATGTTGGAGAGCGAGAGCGTGCCAGTTCCTTTTTCTCAAGTCAGTAACTGTTCTTCAAAGCCCAAATGCATTTTGTCTGCAGTTGTTACGTTGAGGAAGAATTCTCCTTTTGTATGTCCTTCCGTTTTCTCGAGGCTAAAAGGGAACTGAACGGTGGCAACAGCATTACTGTGATGTTATTTTTCTAAAACTTGCTTTGCCAGATCAGCTTGGGAACTGAACTGCTGAACTCAACTGTGTTCAACTTGGACAGTCTCTTGTTGTAATTTTTCAGTCCTTTGAGTTAATCACTAACTTTTTGAAAATCTGTGTTGGTTTAGCTACTTCTAAGATTCAAGTTTGGAGTACATGCTCTGAGAAGGTGTAGTGTTACCTGGTCCAATGTCCTCAGCTCTAGCTGTAGTGTAAAGTGATGAGTTAATGTTTAAACTGTTCATTTTGAGTCGTTGATGCAGCCAAACCAGCTAAAATAAACTTGGAAGTTAAACATACACATTTAGTTAGTAGTTTCTCACTAAACAGATAGGTAAGGCATTAAAAATACATAAATATATAAAAATCAGATAGCAAAAAAAGGAAAATAAGGCTTCATGAATCTAAATGTATAGAGAACATACATGTGGAATGTGCCTGAGCATGTCCTTTTTTTTTCATCTCCCCGTTCCACTTAGGAAAAGGCTGAAAAAGCAGATAGAGGGGGGGTAAAACTAGGTATCCTAAACTGGTACTTTATTTATAGAAGTTAGCAATTGTGTCATTTGCTCTCTTACTCAAGGGAATGTGCTTAGAAGGAAACATTCCTAGTAAGTGAGAACTGTTCTTGGCATCAGCAAGTCTCTGACCATAAGAAACACTTTAATTACGCTGAAACCAAACAACCCAAAACATTTAAATGAAAACATTTTAAGACAAAGATTTTTGACCACTTCAATATGAAAATTTGGCTGTTAAACAAATAAGTACTTACACAGTGGAATTTAGGATACATTTGTCATAATGTCCTCAGCTTCATGTCCATGTGACCTCACAGATCTGAAAAGAGGGAATGTTGCATACTTCAAACACTTTAGTTATGGAAATACTATGATTGGGAATGAAAGTAGAAAGTTGAACTCTATTTAGTTTAACAAGCTTCAAGAAATTCTACTGAAAGATGTAGAAGAAAGGGAAATTAAATTGGCTATGGATAGATTGTTTTGTTTTGTTTTGATGGAGGGATTTTGGTACCAAAAATTTTCCAAGCTTTTGTGGGTTTCCAAGTTCTGGTGTGCTTCGTGAGCATGTATTTGGACACATACTGTAATTAAAACTCCTTCAGGAACTTCAGAATTTAATATGAACAAGTTCACAGAAATGTGGGATAAACAGTTAGAGTACCATGAAGGAGTGGGAGTCATTACTGTGAAGACTGAAGTTATCTTATGAATGCAAATGCAGATCTCTGTCCACAAACAATAAAAACACGATTGGCAGTGCTGGCACACCACAAAAATGAATGCACATGTCTCAAGCCATAATAGTGTCCTGTGCTTGGGATGCTTTTAAACATGCATGGCTACAGAGCTTCAACAGTTTAAATTCCAAATTGACAATAAATCAAACTCCTTTAAAATTTGTGTTCTGATTTCCCCACTCTTCCTCTTCTGTCTTTGCAGTTTTTGTGAGAGAGTGGTTGAAGTGTGGGTGTGGGTTTCTTCTATAATAGTTCAGTGTTTCTCATACTCCAAATTATTGTACAAGAGCAGATGTTGTCTCATTCCTTTTGGTAAAGGTCATATATGTTGTATCAGTAAGTTTATGAATACTTTGAGGGTTGTTTATTCAGTAAAGGCTCTCTTTGCTGTTCAGCTGAACACACTATTTTGTTTGATAATGTGAAAGCACATTTAGTTTTTCCTAATCCATCAGTGTTTGTTTTATTGTGCAAAAGCACTTTTCTGGTGGTTTTGGTGACCAAGTGAATCCTGGTTTGACTGAACCCAGTTTCATAGAGGGTATTTTTATTAATCTTGGATTAAAAATAGTGATAATTATTAGTAGTACATTCTTAGCTTTTTGATGCCTTTATGCTTTTGTACACTACTGATGCCTGTGCTGTGGCACCTCTCACAGTCTTTGCCAGTTTGAGAAGCTATGAACTTCCAACATTAAATTGTGTATGTACTTTTTATTTGGCATGGGGTGAGGGGCTAAGAGGAGTGAAGTGATAAAAAATAATCAAGAAGAAGCACTAAACTACTTCCTAGTCTACTAACTATTAAGGCACTTGCAAAACATCATCCTTTCCTGTCTCCCCCTTTTTCTTATCCTGAAGGGGAAAAACATAAAAAGTGGGTCACTTGACATACAAATAGGTGGCAATCAAGCTGGTGTATGAGACTCATTAAAGCAGAATACTCAAGTCCGTATAAGGTGGCTCCAGGAAACACATCAGAAGAGGGGTTGAAAATTAGCCCAAATGTGTAGATATTTTTACTTTGAAGTCTCACCAACCCCCCTTTGAGACTCAGCTCATGAGTCCAACCTCCCTGTGAGGCTTGGCTAAGTAATGAGAGCGTGGTTTTGGACAGCTTACAGGGGAAACCTTATGATTTACCACCTCCAGCACTAGTAAAAATCCAGCATAATAAAGTAATTCTGTGGGATGTGAAGCTTTATGAAACTTTTGTTTGTTGTTGAAGCAGAAATAGACAGAGTTGTGCTATTTGCTTTGTAATTCAGGAAAAAAAATGGGTCATGATAAAATTGATTTTTTTTTTAAATATGCAGGTAATGGAAATACATTAAACTTTGAAAATGCTTAAATACTGAAGGGGATACTCTGAGATGTGAAAACAAAAAGCAAATTAAACTGATACTATTTTTATTAAATGTTCTGTCATCATTAAGCATTTCAAAGTCTTGGGTTCTGGGTTTTTGACAAATTTGGTCATGGGAACAATTTTTACATTGCAAAGCATTTTTTTTAATAGAAAAGTCAAAGTTATCAATATTTTTTTAGTAAAAACAATGAGGATCAGCTCTTCTCAGTACCTTGAAGATGTGAATGTTTTAACAGAAGTATTGAGTGCCTGTTAGCAATACCAAAATCTACCAATGGAGGGTAGCAATAGCCAGCCTTTACAAGCAGCTTAATAGACTTCTTTGTCTTCTGAAGCCTGAAAATTTTCTTATTTCTTCCTATATGTTTTCTTATATATCCTTTTCTTGTGTTTCAGGTGCAGATATTTGGAAGTTTTAAAACTGGTTTATATTTGCCTACAAGGTTAGTAATTTTTCAGTGTAAATTCCACACAGAGAAAAGTGACTTGTTGGACCTGTAACCCTGGGATTATTTATCTGCTCTCCCAGGATGTTACTTGTGTCAATACTTGTTATGCTAAGAAAGTGTTAAGCAATTAGTTCTCTGCAAAGTGTACAGAAATACAATAAATAAGACTACTGACTATAACATGTGTCTATATAGATCTTGCATGTATCAGTAAAAGGATCTGAATTACCATGTGGTCAGAAAAAGGCTTATGTTGGGATTTGGCTTCATTAATACCAAGAGAAGATGTTGGCCCTAAAAGCAAAGCTAAATGTTATCTCCACAGATGACTAAACTGAAACCTTTAACATTACACTGTTAATGTTAGTGCTGAAGAGAAAATGTTACATGCAGAATTGGCTTTTTTCTTTCAGTCTTCCTTTGTAAAATCTGTACAATAATCAACATCTACCTTTTCCAAATTTATTGCTAGTTTTCATAAAGAAGTATTTACTCAGTGACACAGGTATCTTCTGTGTAGAAATTGTGAGTATTTATGACAATTAAATAGAAATGGAGTGAAAGGCTTAAATGGCTGCAGGGGGATGAACACATTTAAATAGCATAAATCCGAGGATAACATCTGAGCTGAGTTCCACACTTTGGGAACAGGAGGACATCTGGTACTGACTGCAGGTGATGGATATCCTTGTCATTATTTCATCTCTCTTTGTAAAACAAAGAACCTGACAGATGCTTTAGTACCTGCTTTAGTTTCAGGAGTTGTAAGGAAATCTAATTTCTCAGTTTCTATTTGTAAAGTCAGAAGTGAGATATACAAATACTCATTGTTTTCACATTTGGCCTCATTCCTGGCCTTCTAAAATTTTATTTTCAATAGGCTTAATTAAATTTGATTCGATGCTGGTAATGCTAGAGAGATATTCCTAGCCACTTGATGGATGCTGTACTATATTTGCTTGATTGTTTTGAAAGAGATGTAACAAAACCGCTTTTCTATTGCAACATACTGCCTTTCTTGAGTATTTGTTTCAGGTGAGGTTTTGGGGGAGAACAAATGCAGATACTTCAAATACAGCACATAAACCCACAAAAAATCTTCCCATGGCAGTGCATGCCAAACTTTTAAGTCATCATTTGTGTGTTGGTCCTTAATTCACTGTTGCCTTCTATCAAAGCTTCCCTTCACCCTGGGTTTTCCTTATCTCTCAGTAATGGTATAGTTTGTTTAGGTTTCAGGCTTTGGGATTCAGGAAGACCTGAAGTCTGTTTTTAGTGCTATGTCTCTTTGTTGGGATTTGCTTTATATCCATTTACTTAAACTGCTGTTGAAAGTTTGGGCACACAGTTGTTTTGCTGCTGGATCTCTGTGTCCTTTTACAGGCAGTATCTATGCTCAAGGTGGCAACAGAGCTGCTTTTTCTCTCTCAGTGTGCATCAGAAAAATCTCTCCTGCTTTTAACTGTCAGCAGTGGGTTTAACACTAATCTAGTTCAGAAGAGCAATGTCCAGCAGCATTTCCTGCTCTCCAAGCCAGTTTTGAACACGGTATGCTGAAAGCAGCCAGGTGCTGCCTGTGCTTGTCAGCCCAATGGTCTGTGGCTGAACTGCTGCTGCTTGGCAGGAGCCAGCTCATCTAATGCACGTGTAGTTTCTTTGGGATTGTTAAAGCAGTGGTGTTTGTCAACCAGCAGACCTATAGAATCTGTTGCAGGGGGAAGTATTTTAAGCTTCTTTGTGTTTTCTGGTACTCACTCTTACATATCAGTGAAGCATCTTGCCAGCATAACTGTAGGGTTACATGCTCACCTCCTTCGTGTTCCCGCCCAAGCAGGGAAATCAAAGGACTGGGAAGCAAAGAGGAAGAAACTCAGGACCTCACAGTAGCCCTCACTGGCTTCAGGTGTGACACCAGCCACCTTTTGAGTTTGAGTTCAGGGATTGAATTAGGGTGTCAGCTCCCTGTGTAATGAAATGAATATGTGTGTGCATAGGGAGGAAGTGGAGTGGGATGGAGACACCCATTCAAGGATCTGAGTTAATGAGTGAAGTTAATTAGGTGGCTTGATCTTATTAATAGCTTGTTGCTTCCTGAAGTCGAAGTTGCCATGTTTTCTTCTGCCTTTCCTTGCTCCCTGTTCTTGGCACTGCAGGACTGCAGCCTACCCTGTGCCCTCTGATGCTCTGATCATCCAGAAAACCAACTTAGAGATGCAAGGAGGCAGGAAATTATCCCAGAATATTCTGGGGGTTCTTTAAAAGGGGAGTGAAGAAGGTTTCTGCCAGACCCATTAATAGGTTGAACTTACTTGCTGTGGAATTGGCAAACACCAGACTTGGAACAAAGAAGGAGATAGGGTCATGCATCTGGGAGAAGAGGATGGGTAACAGGACTTTTCATTTTGGTGTCAGGCTGTTAAATTGACATTCCTGATTGATACAGCCCAATGGTGGTGATTCACTACAAGTTAATTTCTTGCTCCAAATCACTCCAGCGAAGCTGATCCCTCTCTGCTCACAGTGTGGCCTGAGGAGCCTAATCTTAGGCTTTGCAGCCTAATTGATTTGTGTTTATCTGTCTCCTCCCCTAGGTAACCTGAAATGTTCTGTATTTCCCCAAGTGTAAGAGTTCATCTCCAACCATTTCCTTGGAAAAATCAGAATAAATTACTTGGTTAAGCTACATTCTGTCAGCTTTATTCTATTTATGTATAGATGTCAGTTGTTTGTATTTTAAGTGTATTGGTCTTGAAATTTGAATAAATCTGTATTTTTTTCTATTTCAGTGATATTGATTTAGTTGTCTTTGGAAAATGGGAGACATTACCTCTTTGGACCCTGGAAGAAGCTCTTAGAAAGCACAATGTAGCAGATGAAAACTCAGTAAAGGTTTTAGATAAAGCAACTGTAAGTTTGGGGGAAGAGGGCATTTCCTTGCTCTAAGCTAAATTTATAATCAAAGAAAGATGTTGGTTAAAAGAATGAATTTTCATAAGCAGAAATTATTTTGTATATTAAATTTGAAACAGAAGAAATAGATTTTTTTATTTAATATGATTTTTTATGGCTAGTGCAATAACAAAAGCATTTTGTCTATTGTGGAAATTGTCTGATATTTCATATGTTGCTTTTAAGAGACATTGGACTCATCAGTGTTGTGCATTAATGTGTTTAAACTAGTGAATTTCTGGACTGAGTTTCTACATAAGTAATTCTGTTTTTCTTTTTGCAAGTAAGCAGATATAATCAATTTTTACATAGAAGTACTAAGTACAGTCTTGTCCAAATAGGTAGTGGTATGTCTTGCACAGAATAGATTAATTCCATTATAATTTCATACCTTTTGCTAATTTTAAGAGTATGTAAGAGTATTGGGGTATCTAAGTCACAGCTGTTATTAGGAGAGAGAGGTAATTTGGCAACCACTCGGATGGAGCTATATCAGAGTGCTCTCCATATCTTGTACTTCTTGATTGAAATTCATTTTGGTGAGGAAATGATGACCCCAGTGACATGAGTTTTGTCATTTCTGATGTCTCCAGGACTGTTTCTCTGTGTTTCTCCAGTGTTTGTCTCCCTCTGGTGTCTGTGGTCCCCACCAGAGCTGAGCTGCTGCACCAGCAACTCACCCAAACCAATCCAAAATAAATCACCAGGAAGGTGAAGCATTAAGTTCTGTTCAGCAGGACAGTAAATTGAAAATAGTGTTTATGAGCTAGAAAAGCAAAGTTTATGTAAACAGATCAGCAAGGAGAGTGAGTTCATGAATAGAAGTCCTGATTTCACTGCCTACCTCTGCTCTATAAATTCATGAAACATTTCAGTTTTATTGGTGCATATAAGTTAAAAATGAAACTAAGTGTGTCTTGGAAATCTGTATTGACTTATGTGTCTTTCTTTTGCAGGTACCTATTATTAAACTGACAGATTCCTTCACTGAAGTAAAAGTTGATATAAGCTTTAATGTACAGAATGGGGTTAAAGCAGCCCAGCTCATCAAAGATTTTATCAAGGTTAGACAATACTTTGACTGCATCCTTACTAGACATACACTTTTACTCTGTTATTTTTTGTTGTCTAATAATGCTGAGGCATGTCCTTAAGTTTTAGATATATTGCCTTAAAAGGCATGAAGATACTGAAACATAAGAGTAAAATATGGAGTAGTTTTAATAGTACAATGGTAAAGGAAAATGCACTAATCCCTGTCTTAATGTTCTGTTCTTTTAACTGTAGTTCACTGAACTATGTACTTCTGAATTTCAAGATGGGAGATAGTCTTCTCATGAAAGCCTGAAGGCATTTTTGTGTGTGAAAGAATAAAAAAGCTGTGGTGTATTCCCCTTGCCCGGGTTCCTTGTGACCCTTTGGGCTTGATTCAGGGGGTGAGAGGAGTCTGTGCCCCAGGAATGCAGCAGGAGTTGTGTGTGGCAGCAGGGGCAAGGCTGCAGCCCTGTGGTACCCCCAGCCCAAAGAGCAGAGCAGGTCTGGTGACAGTAGCTGGGGTCAGCTCCCAGTCTGGCCAGTGCCTGGCAGACCAGTGCCCAGTGAAGATGTTGAGGCTGTGGTTAGGGTCAGGATTAGGGTCAGGATTAGGGTCAGGATTAGCACCACTGTGGGGCAGTGTGGCTCAGGCTGACAGCACAGGGAGCAGCTGAGGTGGGAAGCAGCTCTCAAGCAAAGTGGAGGCACTCCCAGCAAGGCTTCCCACATGGTGCTTTCCCACTGGGCTGTTTTCCCAGCAGCCTGAGCCAAGGCTGTGCAGCTGTGCCACACCACAGCTGGCCTTGAGCTTGGGCAGCTGAGGAAGAGGTGGCACAGGTGTCTGTGCTGCTGTGGAGGGTCCTTCATTTGACTTGGAGAAAACTTGGTGTGTTCTTGCCAAGTGACTTCATTGGTGGTCTTGAGGCACTCTATAAAACACTTGCAGGGCAATCTCTTGGGTCTTATTTTGTCCCACATAACTTTCAGTGTCTAACTGAGGTGTCATATTTGGTATTAGGCTTGGAAAGGCCTCTTTCTCTTCATCCAGGTTATTTAGGAAGTCTGAGGCAGTTGGAGCCTCAGTTAAGGGTATGCAGTTTTCTGAGAAAAATCCCATTTTTGTATTTTGGTATATACTCATAATCAACACTTCAGCTTGTGACTGGAAGTTCTTAATAGTTCCAAAACTTCAGTTAAATGGTTAGGATTAAATGGGGCTCCCAATACTCACCATAAGGCTCATGCAGAGAGGTTCTTAGCAAAATTCTTCTTTCCCTTAATCTTTTTGTAGTCACGGACATCATGACCCACATCTCATCTGTGACATTAAGGAACTTTTTAGCTCTGTGTTGATAAAGAAGTGATATTATTGAGTCTCTTTTGCCCCTCCCCTGTGGGGGGGGTGTACAGAGTGCAGGCATAGCCCAGCCTCCACTGCTGGCCCAAAGGTCTGTGTTCTCCACACCTCTTAGGGGAATCCATGCAGATAAACCCATTAAAGGACCAGATACCAAAAAGTATTTTGCTTGTTTGAAAATGTTACCTGGATGTAATAATTTTGAAGAGCTCTCTTTAACTAAGGGCATCCAAAGTACTTGCAGGACAGAAATCTCAGTATACTTTGACCTACCCCTCAGTTATAGCAGGAAGGTTTTGTTACAGATGCCAATATCTCTGTAGTTCTTCCTTTGCTATACTTTTCACTTGTATGAGAAAAGCAAGTGTATTTATATATTAAAACCAAATAGTTCAAATTTTACAATGTTGTAACTTTTTTTTTGTTGTTAATATCTGCCACAAGAGTCAAACCGGTAAAATACCTGTGTTGATCACAGGCAGGGTACTTGGCTTCCCATTGTTACTAAAAATGAGAGGTTAGAATTATACTTAGCTTTAAGAATGAATATAAAACAGGTATTTCAGTATACTCTCTTAGCATCTATTGTACGCTCACATCACAGTATTGTAACAGCTTTGTTTTTCTCTTTCAGAAATATCCTGTGTTACCCTTTCTAGTTTTAGTATTGAAACAGTTCCTGTTGCAGAGGGACCTTAATGAAGTATTTACAGGTGGAATTGGTTCTTATAGTCTCTTTTTAATGGCTGTCAGTTTCCTTCAGGTAAGTTCAATAGAATCTGTCAATGCCATTGGTGCATAAGGACATCACCTTAAGAAGGAATTTGATCCACCCTTAAATTTAGCCATTTAAGCTATCATGTTTGTGGGTTTGCACCCCCTTTTCATTCAAAATTAGATATGTCCTGCCTGTTTTCTGTTCTTTCTCTGATGATAATACTTTTGGTATGAAAGGTGTTTGGAACATCTGTTGATATACCAGTGCCAGGCACTGATACATATGATATTGGTACATATGGTATGACATTCCATTTATGGTAAAACAACTTGAATATTGGGCAACTTATTTGGAACAAGCTCCATAAGGTTGGTGTTAGCTGCAGCTGGCCTTTTTAACACTTGATCTCCAGGTCATACACCCTTTATGTGCTCTAACAAATGCAGTGGAATCTTGGTTCTCTGGGTTTTTAAGCTGATACTAAACAAAGGTGTTTTAAAACTTTCTCTTAAATCGAATAGAACAAAATGCATGAGCTAAATCTATATTGTTTGCCTGGGGGAGGAAAACACTGGACAGATAGGAAGTAGCTGATTCCTGGCCGTATCAGCCCTGCTCTTTTTGTTGAACTAAATGTTACATAACTGTATTTGCAAGTGTATGTCCCTACTTTCCCAGACTGTAGTTACTCTAAAACCTGAGCCTGGAACTGGAGCTTGGTGTTTGCTGAGTGCCTTTGCAGTTCCCTGCTGAGCATGAAAGAAATTAAGGCAACGTGCACATAATTTAAAAGCAAAATCTCTCCCAACCCCATTTTTTTCTTACATTGAGTAACAGTATTTCCATATGCTCATTAAAAAAAAAAAGTCAGGTTTCACCTCTGTTACAATTCTGAGCTGGTTTTGTTCACAGTCTCTCAGGCTGCTTACTTAACAACAGAGGGGGTCCTGTATATAGCTCTGCACATGGGAAGCCTGTATTTGTATTGTAGGTCCAGTTTTGTGAGATGCAAATATCTGCTTTTTCACAAGAACCCTGCCATTAGGCTGGAAGTTCACTTATTTGACTAAAAGTTAAAATGCAGAAAGATTACTGCTTGACAGCCTTTTTTTTAAGAGATAGTTATTGTATAAAAGTTGTCACATCATCTTGTTTTAAAGATGCAAAACTGCTTAATCAAGGGAAAATACTATATTTAGATGTATTTGCTTTATGTTATATTTTATAATTATTTATTACTGAATTTAGACATGTTTTCTGTGGAAAAAAGAAAGCATTTTAAACTTGAAGTCTTAAAAAATTTTTTTCTTTGTCTCTTCTTAATAGCTGCATCCCAGGGAAGATGCCTGTATGCCCAATGCCAACTATGGTGTTCTTTTAATAGAGTTTTTTGAATTATATGGACGTCACTTCAATTATCTGAAGACTGGAATCCGAATAAAGGATGGTGGCTCTTACGTTGCCAAGGATGAAGTGCAGAAAAGCATGTTGGATGGCTACAGACCATCAATGCTGTACATCGAGGATCCATTACAGCCAGGTAGCCTCAGAAACCAAAATGGAATAACACTTAAAGGTGTGATAGATGCAGTGCAGGATTTTTTTTCTTTTCTTAATGTATTGTACTTTTACCCAGGGAATTGCTGGTTTGGACTTCTGTACATGTAATAATCTGTAGTTCTTTTAAGCTCTTTCAAATATTTATGCTTTATGTTAATCCTGTTCTACAAGAGGTGATTGCAGTTAGTTGGGACTTAAGGGCAATTTTTAAAAGAGATTACTGTCTCCTGCCTGAAAGGTGATAACCACAGTTTCAACCTTACTCATTTATTTATATTCTTATTTTAAGGTAATGATGTTGGGAGGAGTTCTTATGGTGCCATGCAAGTGAAGCAGGCTTTTGATTATGCCTATGTTGTTCTGAGCCATGCAGTTTCCCCAATAGCTAAATATTATCCTAACAACGAAACAGAAAGGTAAAGTCTCTGAGTCTAAATCTCAGACATTCATTGCTTGTATTTTTCTGTGTCTAAAAATTAATTGTGGTGATGATTTTGGGTTTTTTCCTGGTTTGCAGTATATTAGGGCGAATAATTAGAGTAACTCAAGAAGTGGCCACATACAGAGACTGGATATCCAAGCAGTGGGGAATGCAAAGCAGGACAGAATCTTCGTGTAATGGTGAGTTTTGACTCAGCAGGGCTGAGGGAAGAAATTTCTGGCACAATTTGATTGTATAGATTTTGCTATTGCTTTTGCTTCACATAAGGCAATGTGTGCATCTTACTAGCAAGTTGCTTTTTTGTTCAGTATTCTTGTCTTTTCATACAGAAAAGTCAGATTTGTACAAGACTAAAATGGCCCCATCTTTACTGTGCTGTGATAGATTTGGTCAGTAGAGACGTCTGTAAAGACTGCTGCCTTCCAAAAGGATACTTTGCAAAAACTCCCAGTTTGATTTACTGCATTGTCATTGTTACATTTCCTTTGTCCTTCAGATGTTGACAAGGTTTTAAAAAGAATTACTGGGCATCCTAGTTTAAATCTGAATTCTTAACTTCTGTGATTTTATCTTTCATTTTAAAGTCTAACATATTCCGTATGAGTACAGAAGCAATACTTAAACCAGGATTTACTATATATGTGGAATAAGTCTTTTAAACAGGAAAGTCCTGAAATATCATCCATGTTTCTTGTTTTTAACAAATGGAAACACACAAAATCTAGCCAGAGAGCTTGGTGACAATGCCCTTTTGAATCACCTTTAATTCATTGCCCATCTTTTGACTTCACCAGCCAGTTGCCAACCTGTTTTGGTGCAGGTGTATCTGCTGTCTGGAAGTTTTCAAACTAAAATTAATTTTAATACTCTGCAATTAAATTTAGAATGTTGCCTATCAGAAGTGTTCTCTTGTTAGCGATTAATCAGAGAAGATGTTGCAACTACCCATTCTTTTGGCTGGGTTGGGATTTTGTTTTCTTGTTTTTAGAACCTGTGTTAGTGATTTGTCAGCTGAATGTGCTCTGTGCCATTCGTGCTGTCAGCCTGCAGGCCTGGGAATGGCAGACAGCTGGTGCTCAGTTCCATGAGCTCCTATCAGCTCCCTTTCAGCTGCCCACATGCAAATACAGCTGGTGGGACAGCACATGGACATTATGTAAATCTCTAACTCCTAGGTGTCTTATTTGAGATAAAACAGCAATCAAAAAAAAGAAAAAAAACCCTGTACAAGGAAGGTAATGGTGACAGTTACAGTGGTTGTCTTGTTGATTTAGTTCAGATTTAAGTTCCAATTCTTTTTTTTAAGGCAGAGCTTAGTGAGATATGAGAGTTCTGTATCTTGAATTTCCAGTGTAGGAAATTATACAAAGCAATGGGGCTTACTTGGTGTTCTGATGCTGGCTGCTCCAGCAGAAGAAAAATTGGAGTTGCTGAGTATTGGGCATACAGGAACAGAATTTAAACCTATGTATTTGGTTGCTGTTGAAGCGTGGCATGAAACCATCTACAGTAGCACATCTGAACTTTGTTACTGCCTTCTTCCACATCTTCTGTCCCTGATTTCCATCTTGAACCATGGGCAATGCTCTGTGCATTACTTGAATGCTATCAGGAAGCCACCACCTCTCTGGGAGGTGCTGGCCTGCAGTGCACACACACAGATGCACTCTCGTGTGTCTGCATGGATTTAGGGTGTGGATGTGTGCAGATCTCTGTGCATGTCCTGTGGGATGTAACACATATTATGTATCTTAGGGGGTATATTAAAAAAACCCCAAGGCAACATATTTTTGCAATTTTTGTGTGGTGACACTTCTGTTTTGGTTTTTTTTAGGTAATGGAGTAACCTTGATAGTAGATACCCAGCAGCTGGACAAATGCAACAATAATCTCGCTGAAGAGAATGAAGCACTGGGAAAACCTAGGAATAAAACTTCAGAAACACTTAGTAAACATTCTTCAAATTCTTCATCAGGTCCTTTATCATCATCATCATCCACACTTTCCAGCTCTAGTGATGTAGTAAGTACTGGAGGCTTTCTGACTTTGCTTTTTTAAATTTCCTTGGGGTTTTTATTCTTCTGATTTATATTGTCACAGAATACATTTTGGAAGCTCACAGTCCTAGTCAGCTAATTCATCCAGAATCCTAACTTGCATAAGATGTGAACTCTTATGCAATTTTGACACATGTAAGTTGCAGTGTGTTTATGACACAGTACATGTAGGAAGTGACTATAGCAGATACAAAGTTCCATAGCCCTCTATTCTCTGTGAAAAGTGTATTTCAAAAGCAAAAAAGACATAGTCCTAAGCCACATGCTTTAAAAAACAAACAGGCCTAAGGCTTTGAAAAAAATTGGTTTGGGAATTCTATTTAGAAAATAAAAGGCAAATCTCAAAACCTAAAATCACACATTAATACATCCTTAAATCTGTTTTACTCAATAAGAATTCTGGATTGAAAGAATTTTAATATCTAGTAAAATAAACAAGTTTTCAATTTTGTCCACTGTTAGCTTTCTTTTTAATGGAAAACTCACTTTTAGAAAAACTCACTCTTAAGAAAAACTCACTAATCCTTTACATTTTCCTGAAGGATTCTGATGGAACACCTTGCAAAACCTCTAAACAGTTGAGTTGTCGTCAGTCTACCACAAACAGAGTGGGGTCACAAGAAGTGTCACTGGAATCCTCCCAGTCAAGTGGGAAAACACAAAATAGCCAAACAGCCAATACATCCAGCAACACGAACAAATCTCAGGTTTGTGAAATGTTTGAAAGCAACAACTGTGTAGATTATTTGAATATTACACATATCCCCCATGGAAGGGTAACTTGTTCTGGAAAGGGAACATTGCATTTTTCACCTCCCTTTTGCCCCACTGAAAAGCTTCCAGCACTGACTGTATCTAAAGCCACCTGGTTCTCTGTTTAGCTTGCACAGATGAATTTGCAGCCATGGCTTTCCCAGCTTTCAAACAGATGAAATTGGTCTGACTCTGTTTTGGGACAGCAAATTTTCCAGAGGTGTACAGCTGTGTTGTACCCATTTCCTCTTTTGGAAAAAGCACATCAGTCCAGTTTTGATGGCAGATTTTGAGAACTAAGGCGTGCCTATGCTCAGTGAAAAGCAGTTAACAAAAATAGATGTTTAAAACTCTGACTGGCTGCTCTTTTAGCTGTTGATAATTTTTTGATCTGTCTTCCACTAAGGGAGGTGAAGATTCTTTGCTGATACATGACATTCCCCCTCATTTTCCCCTATAGACAAACATGATGACACCCCTCAGAGCTTATGCATTCAGGAGATTTCCCACACTCAGGAATGCTTCTATGGCAACTCAGTATTCTGGAAATACTATATGCCTTTATATACAGTATACTCTGGATATATGCAGTTTAAATTCTTGCACTTTTTCAGAATTTAGCACTTTTATGTTTGAAACATAGTCCAGAACCTTCTAGAATACTATTCCTGAAAATAATTCTGAAGACATGCCTCTTATTTGTTGATGATCTGTCTTCTAACAAGACAATTCACACTAGGCCTTGGCTATGCCATGAATGTGTGTTTGTGTTACTGGGCAGAATTAATTCCAGGCTGGAATGTGCATGATCTGACATACCCTACATCTCTGAAAAGATGTGGAATAAGATTAGGCCTGGGTGAGATTTGAGTAGTCTTCCTCTAGTGTCTTGGATTAGGGACATTTCTGTAAAACACCTTTATCCATTCCAAAATTCCAAGTGCTCTGCTCTTCTCTCTGGACTTGTTTTGGGACTAGAGATGAACATTTGTTTGCAAACACCCAAGTGGGGGATTGGCAGTGCTGTGCTGCTGTCTCAGCAATGACCAGGCTTCCTCTGCCATATTTCAAGTGTGCTGTTTCAGAAGTCACCATGCTTGTTATCCAGAAGCAGGGATGTGTGATTGCCATGCTTTATTCCCATTATTGACCACGTTCTCTTTCTTCCACAGCACGGATCTGCACGGTTATTTCGCTCTTCTAACAAAGGCTTCCAAGGTCCAACAAACTCAAGCCACGGTACCTCAGTCACAAACAAACAACACCAAGGCAGCAAATCACACCATCAGTTTTTCCACGGCAAAAAGAGGAAACACAAGAGGGATGCAGCCCTGTCAGACCTTTGTAGATAGTTGCCTACTTTATGACTGTTCTTCTGTGTGCAATGATCTCATGCTACAGGATAGTTTGATAGTGACTCCTTGGATCTCTTCTGGAGCTTCAGACTGTTCAGACATAGATTAGCAACTGCATTTTTTTTTCCCAGCTCGCCACGGAACGGAACATGAAGATTGATCACTGCAAAAAAAAAAAAAAAAGGAAAAAAAAAGAAAAAAAGGAAAAAAAAAGGAAAAAATAATTTTTTAAAAAGAGGAAAAAAGGCTGCTCATTTGATAAGTCATATGCTACAACAGGGTCATTTAGGATATAAAAGCTTGAATGTAAAATAAATGTATTTCCCATCAGCTCATGCTGACCTGTAGAGATAGTACTCAGTGTGTCTAGGGGGTGGTAACAAACAAATAAAACACAAAAAAATAGGAAAAAAAAGGCAAAAAATTGTATTTTGAGGGAAACCCAGCCTTTAAAGGTGAAAGTAATTTGTGCATGATTTTTTAATTATTTTTGCATATACTTACCATTTTATTGTGTATATATAGATGACCATATAGGAAAACTGACATTTGTAATAGTGGATTTGTTAATACTTTTTACATAACATTACTGTTTAAATTGTAAACATAAATTTTTCTCAGGATTAGTTTGGAAAATAATCTGAATTGTCATCTTAACATCCATATAAAGAGACATTACTAGTTATATTGCTCAGAATTTCTTTTCTTGGCATTTGGAAGATCTAATAGAACTTTTGATCTGCAAAAGCTGTTCCTCTGAAAGAAAGGTTTATGGTGGCAAATGAAGATTTTCATTTGTATAAAGTGTACATGTACTTTGTGTAGACACTGAGCTTGTCATCTCTGAGAAGTAACCTTCACCTTGTTTTCTAGAGTGCCATCATTTCAGGCAATGGGGTTTTATAGTTGCATCCTTCTCTTCCTCCCCTTAGTGGTCTCTCCTCAACCCTTCCTTCTTTTTTTTAAAGAAACAACATAAGGCCACTCAGAGTTTTTTTTGTTTGATTGATGGTGGTGATTGTTTTCTTTTTTTTTTTTTTTGGTTTTAAAAAAACAAAACAACAAAACTCAGTTTGTTACAGACGTTTGCATTCCTGGGCTGCTTTAATCCCATGCCTCCTTGTTTGTGCCTTTCCTCCCCCTTCCAGGTCTGGGTTTTTTTGTCTTTTATATTTTTGCTAACTCCTGTAGGAGATGATAACTGTTGAAGCTTTAAGTAAATTTTACAATTAAAGTATTTTTTTCTCACTCCCCTCTTAGGCATTTTTATATTTACACTTAATTACTAAAAACAAAACAATTTCAAATAATGAAATATACTTTGTATTGCCTTAACGACCCAAACCTTTCATATCTCATGATATTTCTTCATTGACCTAGTTCTCATTTCATTGAAACTCCACATGTGTGTGGTTTAATCATCACAAGTCTAGGTTGCAGTACCTTTGATGCCATGAATATGAATGAAATGTAAAATTGCACTCACGGGCATAGTTTGGAACAGGAGTTGGGACACTTCAGTGGTGGAGAGTTAAGTGGCATTTACTTTCACATATTTCTGTAAAGAGGAAAGTCTGTACTTGGTGTACGTGGCTGTATTAAATGCAGCAGTACTGAGATGATGCTTTTATAAAAAGTACTGTTAGCTTTGAGAAACTTTTTATATACATTTACAGAATACTACAGACCAACCTGACCTTTATGGGCACTAATGAGTGCAATGATTTTTAAAGTAAAATGAGACCAGAACTGATGTCATCACTTAAATTAATAAACATTTTCAATGTGCTAAAGTGTTTTACTTCAAAAAGGAAAATATATATATTCCAAAAATACAGAAAGTCATAACATGTACTCCAACACTAAGCTTAAGTGATGTTAATTTGACAATTTTTAAAAACTTTTTAGAGTCATATTTTAATTTGATCAGATAATTTTATCAAGATGTTCAGCTTTTCTTCATAGAAACTAGTAAAAGTTGTACCACATTATGCATAGTCACTATTTATTTTGTTTTAGATTATTGTGAATGTGTAGACTTATGTTCACCGCTTAGGGAACAATTATTTATAAATTATATTAATCCAGTATTGTTAGCTGCTATTAGCAAAACTGTTCCAAAACTTAATACTTGCAAAGATCTGTATCGCATTTACCACACTGAAGTGTTTTTAAAAGAATCACCCTCATTGTTGAAAGCAAATGTACTCCTAGGGTGCAGATATTAGTGTTCCAATAAGCATGTGATAATTTTAAGGTGGTGGTAGCGGGAAGATAATCTTGATTCCATTGGGAATCTTAGGTTTGCCTCAATTTATGGTTTTCATAAATTTAATGGAAAATAGCTTTTCCTGGACTGCTCAAGTTTCTTTTTGGTAAACAGTATCTTTCTAAAAGAAAAAAAAAAAAAAGAAAAAAAAAGAAAAAAAAAAAGCATGAAGGAAAAATTGAGGTATTTTACATTGCCTCAAATGACCAGCATTGTATTCATAAAATACTGTATATCTTGCAAAACTTTATTTAAACGGAACAGTTGAACTGTTCGTTTTTCAATCTGAAGTAAAATACTTTCAAGACCTTTTAGTTTGCCTGCTCATTTGTCTTGTACATTTCATCTCTGTATTTGACTCAAGTCTAATTCCTTTTTGAGTTTCAATACTTTTGTGAAGATTTTGTGAATATATGAAAAAATAAATGTTTAATCTAACTACTGCAGTTTATCACCATTCTTGACACCCTGTCTTCCCCTTCACAGCACTGTGGAAAGAGTTACTGGAGTAACATTTTTTGGTAGTGTCAGGGTCCTTCTCCAGCTGAGTCCTGGGCCCTCTGCTTGGAGTTTGGAAGCTGATTTTGTTCAGGTGGCCCTGGTCTGCTGTTTTTCCTCTCAGGAGAGCTGGAGCAGAGTCTGTAAGTCCGAGAATAAATGGAAGAATATATCTGTGTAAAGGTTTCTTTATGTATGGTTTTTGTCTGATTTTCATCCTCAAATATGTAGGAAACTTATGGAAGGATCCATTTTCTTTGTCTTCTGAACTTGGCTTGGGGGTGGTGTTGCAGCTGCAGGGCAGCAGCTGCTCGGAGCTGCCATGCTGGGGGGGGTTGTGTAGAACTATGCAAGAGTTAATTGGATTTGCTGCCAGCTAAAATCCATGTTCAGCAGTTCCTGAAGTGTGGCTGATGTTACTGAAGTGTGTTGTTGTTGTCCTTCCTTGGGAGATGTACACAATATTGCAAGTTCTGGTAGTCTTCCTTCTGTGGTCTAGCACAGACCATTGGAAATACATAAATAACCTGAAATGTTTATGTATCTTCCTTTCTGGCATTAAATTGACTTGCTGAGAATCTTAATTGAAAAGAAAATTGATCAAATGGTGTTTGTAATTAAAGATTGTGTATTTGTTAATTCCTTGTGGCAGAAAAGAAGCTGAAATGTAAGTAAATCTTCCTTTTGAGACATGACTTGATTCTGTTTCCTCAGAATTTACAGCTCAGGTTTTTAAATACTAAAAAACAAGCTTGTCTTCCTAGAACTTAATCTTTAGAAACTAATAGTAGTCCAGTAGCTGATGGCAACTTTTTTAATGTACTTTCAAAGTGGACCTTTTCCATTTTATATCTGGAGTCATCATGAGTGTATCCCAAATGTAATGTGAGCTGCTGGTTAGAAAATAGTCTTACCTAGAAAATGTGTTGTAAATAAATGCAATCAACCAGCTGACATCTTGATGGATGTTAAAAGTTATGATAGATCTTAAAACTGAATGTTTGACTTCAACTTTATTTCCTAAAGAGTAAAAGCTATAGGAGAGTAAGTGTGTAATTCCTTGAGAAGGGAGTATATTAACCTATTTAGAGGCTGTAACAAAAAATAAATTTAATTATTCCAGCTACTGTTAAAGGGGGAAAAGTGATTATTCTGCTGATTCCTAGAACTTGATTCTTCTGCTTAACAATGCAAAATTATTTTCTAATAATCAAGTTTAGTATGTCTTAAAACTGTCTTGAAAGTGCAGATTTTGAGAGCTTTATATTCTACTTAACTTGTAGTGATTTCACAGGTTTTCCTCAAAATGTTTTCTGACTGCAGTGACTTAAATGAAAGTGTGTCTTGACTGTATTTCCAGGAGTCATTTACTGGCAGTTCTGACAGATATATTATTCATTATTTCATCTACAAGTTGAAAACAGCTTTGCTGTTCTTGTGATGCTTAATTTCATCATGGTTGTAGATTTTCCTGTGCCAAAGTTCTCGTAGGCTCTTCCCTGTAGTAATTTGCTCTGAGCCTAATGAACTAACCTTTGAAGTTGATCGCTAGGATATTTGCAATGATCCCAGGGAAAGAAATATCCAACACTAAGAATCCTTTGCAAGTTACCTAATGTCCTGAGTAGCACAGTAATTAAAATGGGAATGGCTTTACTGAGTCTTTACAAGCCCAAAGTTTCTGTCAAATATCTGCTTCAAAAGAAAATAGAAAGAGCTACAAAGTGTCTGTTACTTGGTCATGGTAGTGCTAGATAAAATTAATATACATTTCAGATTAATCTAAAATTTAGATCAGTTATTTTTAAAAAGCTTTGATTTTAGTTCTTTGTATATTTAGTGGTTGGCCCACCATGATCATGTTATCAATCTGTGGACTCAAAAAACTCCAAAAAAGAGAGAAGTGTGGTGCCTTGGTTGGGCACCTTGGCCATGCTGTTCCATGGGTCTTTCTCTTGGCAACAGCCAGCTCAGAGATGGCCTGTTCCCATTTGCTTCTTCCCTGTAGCAGGGCAGGATGTGGATGAAACCGGGCAGGAATAAGAATGTGGATTTTATTTTGCTGTAAGTTAATTATTGAAAGCTGATGAGATTCTGAAAATCATTTAGGTACACATATAAGTACGGGAAGATGAAAAACCTTGGGTATCCTCTGCCTAAAAACCCTTTGGAGGAATGGCATCTTTCTGCTTCCAAGGTGCACAGAAGTAGGGTGCTGTGGGGTTTCTGGTGGGTCCCCCTGCTGAGGCATTACCTGTGGGATACCAAATGACCTCAGCAGTGAATCTCTTGAAGGTATCTCTGCTCTGCAGCAGGTCTAAATAGGTTTTGACATTTGAAACTTGCTGCACTGAGTTTCCTAACCCTTTTTCAACTCTGAGCCCACCCTTTGTTTTCTGGTGCTAAATGTGACCTTTATCAAATCCTGTCCAACTGGTTATAGTGAAGTACAAAGGGGATGCAGATCATGGGTGCTGTAAGAAGGGTATTTCTTGCTACTACAACAGCTCTTGAAAGGATAATAGACCAAAAACCCCATTGATTAGCCAGGCTGAAGTAGGAGTATGTCCCCTTGCCCTCACATATCCATATTTGAATCTAGTTTCTGTGTAAATTATTCAACAATCTAATGTTGGGATGTGAGGCTGATATTTTTAGTCTTTCTGTATAATGAAGTCCTACTTTCCCATAGTGCAAAACTATGCCAGAAAAAACCACTTGACTGTGTGCAAGAGCTGGCTTGTAAAGAATGTATTTGTGTGGTGGTAGAGAAATCTGAGGAGCCATGAGTGCAGATTTGGTGAGTGCTTTGCCTGTTTAAAATAAATAAAATACTCTTGTGTGAGTATATAAAATGACTTTTGCTTCTGTATGAAGCAATGTTTGACTCTTGAGCTTAAAGATCATTAAGCAATCATATGCTTCTGAATAGCTATTAGTGAAACTAATCTGCACTCTCAGCTGCATTTTCGCAGGTCTAAAGTTCAGTTGTTGTGCTGGATTTGGTGACAGTGACATCTGAAAATAATCCTGGTTCAAATTGCTCATTTATGCTGCCTGGCAGTGTAACATAAAAATACCTGGTCTGAACTTAAAGCTCCCATCTTAAAAAAACAAAACCAAAATCCTCAAACAAATCCATCTTGATGCTCTGTATACAACAGATTATTGCACCAGGAATATGAAAAAATATTTTCCTCACAAAAATACATGATGTGGTTTAGGTTAATTGTACATTAATGGTTACTGTTTGCATTTCCCTCCTCCTGTGACCTATTTCCAAACAGGACTGTTGTTCATTCTTAAAGTAAGTAGGAGACTGATTATGATTGGGTTGGATTTTATCCCTCTTCACCATAGTGGATCTTGAATCAAGCTCCTTTGTGGTTGTCTGGTAATCAGCAACTATGAAAAGACATTCTCAGTCAGAAAAATCAATGGCTAACCCAACAGCACGTAGAAATCTTTCATATTGTCTTCATGTTTGCTTTTCCTTTTCAAAATTTTTCACAGTGCACGGGAGGAATAACTTATAAAATAATGTACTTATTTCTGTAAGATCCTTTTCAGACCGAAGTCTCTTACTAAACCAATGTTATGATACCAACTTTTATCCATTAAGATAACATCATGAAGCATAATTGCTGAAAATTTCAGGTATGTTTGACCTGCAGTGTGTGCCACTTACTGAATCACTTCTGTGCAGTGTCTAAGCCACCAACTCCAACTGCAAAAGGTAGTTTGAAGGCTCCTGCTTTATAATGTTGTTTGTATGCAGACAGTAGCACCTTCAGGTAGTGGTACCTACCCACGGAATCCCACTAATCTAGGGGTAGAGCTGAGAAAACTGAATTTTGTTGAAAAAAAAACCTTGGCACAATATCAGTAGGGTAAAAAGCCAAGGGGGTAAGAGCAATCCTGGCTCCAGGAAAAGGCTGCCCTGGCCTCTTTCCGTGGTGCACAGGGGCAGCTTTGGCTCAGGCAGAGACCACACTGCCCCGGACCTGCTCTCCTACACCAAGTGCTTTTAACACTTGACACTTGACTTTTAAGTCAGCACTTCTGAACTCTTCAGAACAAAGTCACATGATGGTCTGTCAGAAGCAGAACAAACTTCTTGGAGAGTACAGGCAAATCTGCTTGTTGGGATTCTGGAAGCTGAGGCATTAATGTGAAAAAGAAGGAATCCAATCTTTGCAGTTACAGAGAGCGCTGGTCTGGTAACTTTACCTTGCATGGACAGTCTGATTTTTAAAGAAACAAGCCTGAATCTTCGAGTGCATTACTGCACTTTATTTCTACTGAATAAAGTGATATTTTAGTTTGCAATTTTAGAGGAGTATTTTTGAAGTAAAAGCAATAGAAAACAGTAAGTCATGAAATAATGTAGTTCTATAGTTTCTGTATTATGTAACTGTTTTTCTAATTCTCACACTTAGACATAAAAAACTGTCCAGAAAAAAACAGTAGTTGTGAACTGTAACTATTGTATTTGTACATTTGTGAGAGTCTTAATGTTCTGGTGCTGCTTAGTGAGGGAAAACTATAATAAACAATTGTGATGAGCTGGTGAAACACTAAAAGGACATAAATTAGAACTGATGTTTGTTTCTCGGACATCATTATTGGAAAGTTAGTTATTTTCATTTATTCTTTAGCTCTTCAGTGGTGTCTCAGTTTTTACAGGCTTTTCCTACCGTTGTGCCTCATCTGGCCTGCATAGCACATCACAGCTGTCCTGTATCCCAAACTGGCTGCTGGCCTTCCTTGAGATTAAATTTTATGAGTGGGATGGATCATTTTTAAAGAACAGAGAGTATCCATTTTGGATACAGTCCTGTTAGAAGCTAGCCAGGTTTCTTCCCAGTTCAGTAGTCTATCCACATGGAAAAATTTTATTGTAATGCCAGCACAACTTACTATGATGTGGACATGCTAAAGCACCAGACCATTCTTACCTCATGAAATTAATCACTGCCCAGCTGATTTCAATTAATAATGTGTTGTACTGAAAAGAAGTGTAGTGAAGATGAGTATAATTTTAACTTTACTGTATCAATAAATTCTAAGATTTTATTACAAAGGAGAGAAACCTCTGCTGTTAGAAATTTTAGGTTACTCTTTTGCCTTACTCTAAGAATTACAACGGACAGCCTGAATTTGTTTAATTTAAGGGGAGTTTTTCCACTGATTTCAGTGACAGCAAGCAGGACTCTGTGATTTCAGGATAGTTAAAAACGAAAGTATTTTCCACTGTAGTCCCTCTCAGCTTTGGGACAGTTATTATATTGTTTTCTTTGAAAATACCAACTACTTGGAAGAAAACACAGTCCATTTCTCAGCATAAAAGAAAATAAAGGGAGGGTTGTGTTTTTACTTTGTATTCTCTCTTTTAAAATCCCCATTGTGATCTAAATAAACTAATCTTCAAGAAGTAAGTTACTTCCATTAGCTCAGGGAGATAATATGAAAGGCTATATCCTCAGGTAACAGAAATCATTTTTTCTTCATTGGTTTCACTATAATAGGGCTACATTGATTTAATCAGATGAAGTTTGTCCACACGCTTTTAAAATTGACTTCTAACATGGTTGGGTAGTTTTTGGCTTTTTTTTTTTTTTTTTAGTAAATCCATGTTTCCTAGTGGGTCCTTTTAGAACTTTGTGTTCTAGAATTGTATTCCAATCTATGTAAGAGCATTTTCTCCTAATAATATACATGGTCCATTTGTTCCTTACTGATTTTTCCAAAGTATTCTTCTTTTCTTTCCAGTATACCCTCCTAGCTACTAATGCAGATACTGAAAGTGCAAATTGAAAACAGTTAGCTAAATAGTTTCATCATTTACTGTGAACATAAAACGATCTGTTCTTTCCTGTGTTCTTTCAATCAATAACATCTTCTTCCATTTTGTGACACACTCCACCTGCAGCGTTAGGGCACCTAATAGGGAAATGGCCTTCCTTTCATTTATTTTCCTTTCTTGTGTAACTTACCAATTAGTAAAAAGAGTGACTCCTCAATAAAGGCCATCTAACAGTTTTCTAGGAAGCCACAGACCAGATTGTCTGTCATTGTTGAGAGTAATTAAATTTCTAGAAGAAAATGTTCAATTTTGGTACAGGTCAACTTGAGTATACAGAAAGATTTAAAATCCAGTCTGATCTATAGCCCTTGGTTCAGTACAAATCACACCTGCAAGTACAGGTAGAAAGGTTTAAGCAATTAACCAGGCACTGATTTTCCAAGGAATAATGCATTTTCTTGTTCTGGAGATAGAGTCTTAAGCGTGAACAGGAGAGAAGATGCAGGTGTTTTTTGGGTTATTAATCCAAGAAGTCAAACAAAACCTCCCAGCCCCAGCACTGAAGCTGCAGGTGATGGGACTTGTATTCCTAAGTCCTTCAGTTCCTCTAGGAAACACTGCATAAGCTCCTCAGCCACACACTTTTTTGCATTGTTGGTACCTTCCCTAATTATTGTTTCCCAGTCCTGTGAGCTTGAAGTTTTCTTTGGAGAAACTACTTTTGTCATAACTGACTTGAATGAAATCTGGAATGCTAGAAAACATAATTGTCTTTCCAAGTCAGCTAAGAGTCTTTCACAACTTTAAAACAAATAACAAATAGGACGAGAGACCTGGATAGCTTTTCATGTCCTTAAAGAAACATGTATGACATCTATTGCTCTGTTTACAGGAAGCAGCAAATTATTCCCCAAAGTTTGTTCAATTGATCCAAGAGCCAAAAATGCAAACCACGTAACAGCAGTGAAACTCTGCCTTCTCTTCAGCCACGCTGATGCAGTGAGGTGCTCCTGCATTTAGCAGCATAAATCTAATGGTCTTCAGCAACTGATTCTAATGTTGCCCTGTAAATGAGGGTGACAGCAATGTAGCAGCTCAAAATAATGTCTTACTACCTCCTTCCTAAGCATGTCGTGCCTAGCACGTTGGGATTGTTCTATTATTAGATATCTGTACAGGAAATAGCAAATAATTTACTCAAGTTGTTTGTGTCATTCTCTAATTGATCAATGACCAGAGAGAGTGGAGTGTGTGCGGATGCACACTGGTAAATAGATGCTAAATCTCATCCACAACAAACAAACAAACAAACAATATTCTAATAAATACTTCCTACTGTAGAGTTCATTAAAAACAACATTTTATTTCTGGCTTTCTGAATCAGAATCATGAAACTAGTGAGGAAAAGCAGAAATTAAGGTTGTGGTCACTGTTTCAGGGTATTTGAGGAACCACAGAAAAGCAGCATGGTGAAGCATGCCACCCTACATGCTGTGGTGTTGCAGGACATCAGAGGAGTATTTAAAAGGAATGAACATATTAAAAGTCTACCTGCTAATTTTACAAGTCAAACTTAACACACTGTGCTACTTTATAAAATGTCTAACCCACAAAACAGTGCTCTATATTAACTTCAATTTTTTCCTAAAGGTTTAAAGAATATTTTCTGAGGTTATATTTCTGATTTGCTTTTGTCACATATTTATTTGGTCAGCAACCTCTGAGTCCTAACTGACTCATTCATGGGAGCCACTGAAAATTTGAATGTTGAAACATTTTGCAAATAAAATTATTTAGAACCAAATGCTGTCATCCCCTTTACTACTATGAATAGTACAAGCATGCCCAAACTGAAGGCAGGTTCAACCCACGGTGACTTACTAAGAGAAAAATGTAAACCCCTCACATGAGAATCATACTTGAGTTTACTATGTTTTTCTATCTCTGCTTCTTTTAAAAATAGTTATCTTTCTCTGTTTCATAATGATTCATGGCCCTGGGTACTATGGCAATTTCCACTGAAGCACACATCTGAGTTGTACAAAACAGACTCCTGTAATGCTCCATAACTCACTTTGCAACTACATTTGTTTTAAACATCCTATCTGCAAATACTTTAAACAGAAAACTAAAATTTTAATTTTGTTTAGATTTTTATCAGCAAATATGTTGCATTTTAACCAAATCTGTAAAATAATTTCTGGTACAGTTATCCAGTTCAATCTTGAGAAGGATTTAGATTTCTGTGTTTAATACTCTGACCTGATACACTGAATATGTACATAGAATTTTAGAACTGTTGGATATTTTTCTAAGCAAGAGCTTGAAAACAATAATGGTTGCTTGTCTGTGAAGAACACTTTCACAGAAACAACTACAGCCCTAGGGATTGCTATATTCAAATCTGGACATTTCAGATGGACCTCCAATGAAGGGCTACATTTCCACGGTATCCGACATTTGCAGCTACCACGTATGCATAGGAAATTTTATTTGGATCAATTTACGGGGGCAAAAAGATAAGTCACTAAAAGCACAGGTGAGATAGTGTCACTTTTCTCACACAGGACAGATCCTCGTGCTTGGGTGGTGGCGCTGGGCAGGCTCCCAGCAGTGCCAGCTGCTCTCCAGCAAGGGGTGGTAGCATCTGCTTGTGAGAACCAGCCCTGGCTCTGCCTCAGCTGCCGGCGCTGAGAGAAACATTAGCTGCAGAAAAAAGAATGGGGGAAGTCTGTATGTGACTTATGCAGGAGGCAGGGAACTGGATATTATTTTCCATATTTTGTTGGTTTTTTTTAATATCCTTTTTTTGGCTAAAAATGCGTTACAGTAATTGCTGATAGTTTAAGAGTAATCATTAGCACAACAGTGTACATGAAGCACTTGGAATGCTTTGGAGCTGCTGCCATTAAAAAACCCCTAAAATGTCAGTTGTGTTGAATCATGCAGGAATTTTGGATCTTACTCTGGGATAGCAAATATTTTTTGTGGGTATACAGAAGTGATGTTAAGCAATCTGTGTACTCAGAAGGTCCACAAATTTTTGATGAAGTGATAAATTGAGTCCATCTGTTCTGAAACTACTCCATTTATGATCTCAGCAGAGCTATGTCTTTTCCATTTCCTGCAGTTTTTAAATCTTGTTATCTAATCCAAATTCCAGGGAAGACAATTCTTTTTAACAATCATTTCACTGGAAGATCCTTCTCCTCTCCCCTAAGAAATGGTCTGAATAGCTTGTGCACTGCTTCCATCTGAATGCACCTATAATTTCCAATTATTTGGACACTACTTTCAAAACAGGAACGGGAAGACCAAGGTATGATTAGGTACCATGCTCAAGACTGCACGTAGAAGTATTGCAGGGCAGGGTTCAGAGGAGCAGAGTCCAGTTCCCTTGCTGCACAGTCCTGTGCCTCAGGTATGTAAACACTTCTCCAGCTGTGTTCCTTACCTATTGTCTCACATTGCTGAAGCTGGATTTAAATTCCTTTCCAAAACCCCCAGCCCTAACAGCCTGAAATCATCCTAATGGCTGGGCAGCCCCAGACAGCACAGCCTTTCCTATTTTCCCAGCAATACTGAACAGGAGCTTAGAGAGTCACATGAAGCTGTCGTGCCCGAGGTGTGGGCACTGAGCTGCTGCTCCCTCTGAGAGTCAATTCAAGCACATCACTGGGGCCTACTGAGAGTGGGAAGCACCAGCTGGCTGGCAGGACACAAATACAAACTGCATTTAGTTACTAAGGCATTACTGCAGTAATGGGGCATCCATGGATGACTAACACGTGGTTGTAGCCGCAGGTAGCCAGGCACACGCCCGCCTGCCATGGGCTGTGTGCGGTTGCCAGTGACTAACAGCTCACCAGATAAGATTAATCCAAAAATCTACGGAAATCAGCATTTCTTTCTGTTGCTCCAGTGAGCTTTGCATCAGACTTGAAGCAAAGGAGAGCCAGGGCTAGGTCTGAATTAGTGGCCATATGCTCAAGGCTTGATGCTCTGAGGATCATTGCCAGCCTAGTGCAGCTCCCACAGAACAGTCTGGGGGGCTCAAACCAATGGAGCAGTGGGACCCCGTGGGGTGGCTGCAGCCATGGTCAGGACAGGTCCCTCAGGTGCAGCTGGTCAGGTCCCTTGTCCCCGCGTGCAGCCTGGCTGTGACGAGGCTGGGAGTCCGGCCAGAACCCCCACAGTAGTGGCCAGATGTAAAAAAAGCTGGCTGTCAACTTTTGTATCTTTCAGAGTCCTGGGCAGAAGTTTGTTTCCATCGCTGTAGAGTGTGAACGCTGATGGGAGGACACACGGAACCCCCGAGCTGTGCGGGCCCCGGCGCGGGACAGAGCTGAGGGGAGCCCCTCACCTGAGAGCGAGCCCCTCGCCCCTCGGGCGATCCCCGGAGGTGCCGCCGGCGCTCCCGGAGCCGGAGGAGTGGGAGAGGGAGAGGGAGAGGCAGGGGCAGGGGCAGGGGCAGAGGCAGGGGCAGAGGCAGAGGCAGAGGCAGAGGCAGAGGCAGAGGCAGGAGGGGCGATGCCGCCACAGTCCCGCCCTCGCCGCGCCGGGGAGGCTCCGCGGGCCCCAGAGACACCTCGGGCGGCGGCAGGAGGAGGAGCAGCAGCAGCAGCAGCTGCTGCAGAAGAGCCCGGTCCCAGCCCCAGCTGAAGCCCCAAGCCGCTGCCTGCTGCTGTTCCGCCGGCCGCAGGTGAGAGACCGCCCCGCGAGGGGAGATGCCCGGGGAGGGGGGGGCTCGGGGGTCGCTCTGCGCCGAGCACCACAGCGCGAGTCGGAGGCTCGATGGGTTCCCCTGTAAGGGTTATTTTCTACCTCGTATGACACCACTTGATACACCTGGGGACGGCGAACAAGTGTTGAGACCCATAAACCTCTTCTCCAAGTTTATTTTGCTCAGAAAAGGCGGATTTGGTAAAGCTGCGAGGCCTGAGCAATGGCTCGTGAATGGAGAAGTTTGGGGTTGTCTTTTGCACTCAAAAGCCAAAAGCTGGCTGCTTCTTTCTAGAGGGTGTGTTGGACCCTTTTTGAATTGCACTTTTTTAGCACAATAGGGCTTTAAACTGCTGAAGGAGGTACTTGAATACCAGAGCGTGCTTGAAATATCAGCGGAAGTTTTTGCAGAAGTTCGGTTTATTTATTTATTTATTTATTTTTTACTGCTGAATAGGTAAGTTATTTCTAATCTCCATGGGATGTGTTATGGCATTTTTATAACAGCTGTTAATAAAGGGGTTAAAACGCTGTAAAACTTATAGAACAGCATTGGATCGCTATTGCTGGGATCGGATGTTTGGCAGATGAAGGATCAGGAACAGGGGCGTATCATCAGCAATGACCCAGAACCATACTCACGTCTGCTAAGCCTGAGACTTCTGTCATAAGCAGTAAGGATGTGGTCAGCACAAGTACTGAAAACTGGGCAGAGACACTTTGAAGCACTTTTTGGACACACAAAGTAAACATGCAGTGTAATGTTTGAATTTGGTTCAGCACAGAAGTCTGTTTTTCTCCTGTCAGATGTGTTCTATTTTATTTGTATTACTAAGAGCCTGACACACTTGCTTGTGGTCCACGACCATGCTGTGATAAGTGCTGTGCAAATACAAGGTGGGAAAAATCCACTCAAGTGTACCCAAAAACTTTGGATTTGATTTTGAAGTGGTTGAGATTTATTACAGGAAATAAAGCTTCTGGGAAAAGCAATATGAAAATTTGTTCATAGTGGGAAATAGGATGTAAATGCTTTATTACTGTTTTCTGCTGAGATTCATGATGGAAGGGTTGGGGGTGGTGAAGGTTTTTTTTGTTAATAGAAAAGAGGGACCTGTGAACTTCTAAAAGGAGCTCACCTCAAAAAAAAAAAAACCCAAAAAAAAAACTTGTTTACTTTATGTCTAAAAAGGAAAAGTACTATAAAGAAATTCTGTAGCTATTATATATTTTAAAGGCTAATAAGAATAATTCCCAATACTATTTTTATGCAAGCAGGATTCTAGGAGAGAAAGAGAAAAATTCCAGGAGCGTTTAATGCTTGTTTCTAGGTCAGAAGCAAATAAATAAAGAGTGGGGTGTGGTTGCTGTGTTTGTTGGAGGGGTTTCATCGTTTGTTTAGGTATCCTGATCTTTCAAATGTTGAAGTCCTGATCTGGACAGTTTTTTATGGTCTCCTGTAGGTGGAGAAATAATGTGTTGAGGTGTGATACAGTGCACTTATGGTGTATTTTTGTCTATAGTGAATTAAGTACTTCTGAAAAAAGTCCTCATTGGAGTGGGTGACATCAGAACCAGTATTTGCCAAAGGTACCACACCTTGACAGTTTCCCCTGTCCAGAAGTGTGGAACGGAAGCAGAGGGGTACGTGCAATACCTCTCTGAAAACAGTAAGCCAATACGGATTTCTAATGGCCATTACAGCAAGTTATTTTTGCTTCCAGAAGCCATTAGGAACAGCAATTAGGGTTAGTGGGGATTCTCGTATAGCAGCCATTAAACTTCTTAAATTTTTCTTAATGAAGCTAATGTCAACACCATTGAGAGTAAACAAGGGAGAGACTTCATTCCCTACTGCATGTGGGTATTTATGTTCTCAGGGCTTGTGCTAAGTGAAAGAGCAGGTGCTGGTTGAGAGCTAATTAGTTTAAGGTGTAAGCCTAGAGACGATGATCGCTGTTTTCTGTTAAGGTGGGTGTTTGTGTAATTGCCAGTCGCATTTAGATTTAAAGAACAAAAAAAAAAAAAAAAAAAAAAAAAAAAAAAAAAAAAAAAAAAAAACCAGACCAAAACAAGACAGTATTCACCATGCAATTACAATAAAATCTCTAAATTGAAATCTTAGATTTATCTTGTGTTGTGCCACTGAATTGGGTTTAATGTTGCAGAATTTATCAAAATTACTTGTTCTGTTTTAACTTTAACTATTATGAAGACTGTAAAACACAGGGTGAAATACTTCACCCAGTGATTGCTCCCTCAGTCTTAGAGTTTGTTTGGAAGCTATGTTTTATCTTTCTGAAAAAGGATCCAGACTACCTGGATTTATTTCAGATTAATACAATATAATAGTCAAACTGCGCTCAGCATCTGCAAAACTTCTGTATCGCAAGTGTCATTTGGGATTCTTCTGTATAGAAATACCTTTTCGTGTACCTCGAGGAGTGTTTTATTGTCCTGGGAAGTCAGCCTGGGAGCTGAGGTGTGTAGGTGCAGCTGGGCAGGAATGGGATGTGCTGTGGGTGCCCCGGGAGGGTCAGTGGGGAGCCTCGGCCACTGCGCTGCCCCTCGCTGCTCTCCGGCTCTCTCTGACACACAGCTGAGCTTGCGAGCAGCTCCAAAGACTTGGGCACACTGCTAAAGACTTACAGACATTCCTTAAACCAACAAGGCTTTTCAGATGAAAGTCGGGACCTGGCTGAGCCAGAGATCTCTTTTCTTCTCTAATAAAACCCAGCCAATATTCAAATTTAAGAGCCATTCTAGGAGCTAACTGGTTCTTTCAAAGGCTGAACACTGCATAAAGAGGGAGATAATCTATTAAACTAACATCTGCAAAGTTTCTAGATGATTATTTGCCAAACGGACAGGATGTCACAGTGTGAAATAGTTTGTAAGCACTGTGCAGTTAGATCATCTTGTATTACAATAAGGAAGTGCAACTTCTTCCTCAGGCCATTACAGCAGACTTTGTGAAGAGTCTGTCTTGTGTTTGCTAAAAAATGCATTTTATATTTTACATTTTGAGAACAGTAAAGACATTGATCTCAGATTTTCTCCTACTTTTACTTACAAAACCACAACATTTTCACCTGGAATAAAAATGCTATCTTAAAAAATTAGGAATTTTACAACACTTACCTCATAATAAAAATCATTATCATTATCTCCAGAGACTTGGAAATCACTTGAAGTAACTGTTGTTGTTTGTTTTACACCTCTAACACCGTCCTGTCTTCCTGAGGCTCCTCAAGTAGGATCCAAGCTCTGTCTTGTGGTGCTGAGCTGCAGGGTGGTCCATGTACACAGGCAAGGGGGCAAGCCATTCCTTGGATCTTTCCTTTGGAAGTGTTTTTCTTTGCTCAATAATAACATGCAATAGCATAAATATGCTGTAGTGATATTTCCTGCATGCTGTGTGGAGGTTGCTACTGCTGAATGTTACCTTTTCAGAGTTAGTAAAGTTGAGGTGTAAAAGGTGGAATGATTTTGTCTAGGTTACTCAAAGACAAACAGCAGAATTTAAGTAGAACCTGAGGCTGTTGTTCCTTTTCTAACCAAAGCATTGCTTTACCTCAGTACCTTGGAATTATGACGTGTCAAAATGTGCCCTTCAAGCAGATTTGTTTTGTGTAGTCTCTTTTCAATAAACATCCTTCTCTGTAGCAGCCAAGCTGCTGGTTTGATTTTTGCAGCACAGGCCCTACAGTTCAGAGGTTTCAGGTCTGTTGTGCTTTAAAGAAGAAACAGTCAAAGCTGGCTCTCCTGTGACAGCAGGGCTGTATACACCACTTTTCCTAAGAGCTTCCTTCACAGCTAATGGCCAAAACGTTCCTCTCTTAACAGCTGTTCTGTAATCCTCTTTTCAGCAATAAAAGTAGCTTCTGGTCTGTAATTAGAGGAAAGGAACCAACAGGGCGTGTTTAACTTGCGTCTGTGGACACAAAACTGTAGTGAATAAATAATGATTCCAGTTAAAAACAGAAAAAACAAAGATTACCAAGGCTGCAACTGGCATAAGTCAGAGAAAGGTGACAAATTTCTTTGAGCAGAGCTGGCTGTTTCTGGCAGTTTCTCCCTCCAGTGCCCCGGTGCTCCGTGTGTGCTTTGTTCCCTGCAGTGTCTGTGTGTTTGCTCTGCTCAGGTTGCTGCTGGGGCCTTCTGGCAGAGGTAATTGAAGGAGGTAATTTTCAGGCTCATTCTCCAGTGTCCTGCATTGCTCAAGTGTAGTGGTAGTGCTTTGTCCCACCTTCTGTTCTATGGGATGCAGAGACAAGTGCTGTTGGACATGCAAGTTCTCCTTCAGCCCACAATGAAAGGAATGTATTCTTCTGAGGTGTTCAGCAAGAATAGCAATAATTTTTTTTTTTAATAATGCTGCCTTGTAAATGGCTTATTTTAAAGCCACAAACATAGTCTCATAATAGAATCAATACAAAAATGCTTTAAAGGGCTTTGATAAAGTTGTCAGGTCTTGAGACTGTATGCTTTATATCAAGGAAGGAGACAATATAGTGTTCTACAGGTAGACAAATGTAGATATAGTTTACCTGTGACTGTATAATTTTGGGTTTAGGTTGTTACTTTTCACTCTATGAATTTTTGTTGTGACTAATAATAATGAGTTAGCATTTCAGTGAGTTGAATAAAATATTGCAGTAAGATGCTCTTCATTTGTACTATAGACTGGGTTTTAGTCATTACTTGATTATTTACTTACTGTCCAGTCTGGGACATTTTCTGCTTTGTTTTATAAAAATATATGTTTATACTGGGGGTTCTTTGAAAGAACTTGTTGATGATCAAACCACCTAGCAGTGACTAATTCTTACTTGAATACTGTTTTCCATCCAAGTAACCAAAATGGTGAGGGAACAAGCATTGCAATAGGATGACAGAGCACATGGAAGGACTGCGTAAGGAATGCATCTGGGAAGGAGCTCACAAAGGTGCTTGGGACAGACTGAGCTCAACGAGGTTTATTCCAACTCAGCTGAAATTAACGGCAACGAGCAATAAAGCCCTGATCATTTAAATGCAAGATATTCTTAGCACCTGGCTCATGTCAACCTGAGCCCATCTGTCGTGGTATTTCAGGCAGGACCTGCTTGCTCAAACAAGCTCAGACTTAGTCAGGCTGTGGGGAAAACCCAGACTGGGTCAAGTTGAAAGAGGATGAACTTTGATCCAGAGCTTTTCTGTGTGTCTGTTTCTTTTTCCCTGTTATTGCTACTGAGCACATGTGGGAATAAATCAAAAGAATAAGTTGCAGTAGCAGAACAGAACTTTAGTTTCAATTTTCTCATTTGAAAGGAAATTGGGGTACTGCTAACTTTCTGACACTCTGCCTGACCTTCTGCTCCTCCTTTGCTGGCAGTTTCAGCTCTGAAGATGGCAGGTATTTCAATGCCAAGAAAACAAACATTTATATATTCGTAAAATACATGTTTATTATAATAAACTAATACAAACAACAGAAAATGTATGTAGGCATTACTAATACATTTTAATCAGGAACTTAGTTTTGAGATTAAGATTTATATTCCTCTAGATTTAACGTAACTACCAGTCACTTTGTATGCTTGTGAGCAGATTGAGTTTTGGGGTTTTTGGACCCAATTTTGCTCTGTTATGAAGTATTCACCTTTTTAATTTAATTTAATGATTTTTATTTCTTTTTTCAGCAAGGTCTTGTGTACATACAGGAGGACACAACCTCTTTTGGGAATGTCCTGGGAACTTATAATCCCTTTCTGCTCACTTGTTAACAATGACTAATGATGTTTGGATGAAAAATGTGGGGTTTTTTCCTAGAAATATATGACTTTATGTATGAACACAGGAGTAAATGCACTGAAGGCTGTGATTTTCATGGTGCAGCTAAGCTGGCTCAAGGCGCAGCTGTCACTAAAAGCCAGCAGCTCTGTTCACTTCCTGTCCCTGTGCTTCCACCCCGCCCTGAAGTCAGCACTGGTGCTCATCTGACCTGCTGCAGAGGTGATTCATGAAGCTAAATGGACAAAATGCATTTTTTTTTTTCATAGGATAAGCGGTTTTTAAGTATGATTTTTTCCTCTGCTGGAACAGAACAACCAGACGAGAGGAAGTGGCCAGAATGTGTTGTTGAACTTCTAGAGAGACAGGCAGGGACAGTTCCCTCCTGTCAGTGGTGGCTGTACTGTAAAATTGGGCTCCTGGTTATCCAAGTAGCAAGTCACACTTCTGAAAACATGCTGGAAAAGTGACCTGGCCTGTGCTTTGGTTGGAGGTATCGTCAGTTAAATTTTTATCCCAATTTCAGTATTTCTTAAGAGTGAGCTTTGTTCCGCTGTTTTACTTGTACAGCAGGAAATGAAGGTAAAAATATTTCACTGTAGTGCTTTTTAAAAATCATCTGTATTTTTTTTTCAAGTTCCTGAGGAGTATCCTGTTTTGAATTTAGTAGTTTTTACTTTTTATTTTTAGATTGCTAATTGTAACAATTACAAGCCCCCCACTCCCTTCTCCCTCAGGATGCTGCACTTTTAAAATAAGGCAGAAGATGCTTTGCAGCCCTACAGCAGCAGCTGAGTTATGTATATTGTGGTTTGCTTGAGGCTGTGCAGTGTTGCTGCACATACACAAAATTCACAACTGTTGAAGGTACTCAGAACTTTCAGTTGCTCTGAAAAGTGAGAACTTGATTTGGTAACAGTACGAACACCATGTTTAGCTTTCAAAGAAACAAAGAAACCCCAGTGTAGTTACTTTGTAAAAACAGTTTGATGCAGTTTTTACAGTGCCACAGAAGGCAAAATTGCACACAGGCTGATTTATTTTCCCCAGTGAGCTGATGTGCTGATGTCTTGCATGTTCAGAGCTCACTTGTGGAGTTGTAGAACACGACTCAGTGACACAGGTTGTCAGTCTGAGCAGAGCTGCATGTGGGTGTTAATTGCTTCTGGTCAGGTGCAGACCAATTATTTAACAATCTTGTTAGATAAAGGAGATTAAATTGCAGTTAATAAATCTTATATTGGGAGAATAAAGAAGGAAGTTTTGCTTTTTGAGATTCTGAACAGATTTAGGCAAGAAATAAGAGTTGCTCTTTTCTTAAATTGACTCTGTATTCCATAACTATTTATCAAGCGTGTTTACACAGGGATTTTGGATGTAGTTGTAGCTGAACTGGTTCATCAGAGTAGCATTAAACACTTGTTTTACATGTTGAATTAATTCCTGTCCTACTTTTATGCAGGCAGCTGTATTTGGAAATGTATTCTCCTGTACTTGTTTTAAACTGCATTGTTTGTGGTTAGGCTTTTCCTTCAGTTCTCTGCTGCTGATAAAAATGTGTATATGTAAAGATACATATACATCTATTGGTAAAAATAAAGAAAACTTACTAAAGCATCAGTTCTGAAGGCCACAGAATCCAAAATGCTGTGCTTGTGTCTTTTTATCTTTCTGAATGGCGCATTCTGTGTATCAGTACCCCAGGCATCATTCTTTGGGCTTGTGCATTTACAAATAGCCAATTTTTAAAGAAGCACTAGCCAAAAAAAAAAAAACCCAAAACAACCAAACTTACTACTTGCTGATTAGTCAGAGGAGTGTTGGTTGTAGAAAGTATGGGAACTCTGGGAACCAGAAAGCCATGAGTCAGTTGTTGCAGTTTTCATGTTCTATAAAAATATTCTCATTAGAACCTGGAGGCTTTTCAAGAGGAGAAAAACATGAGATTGAGGGAAGGAGGGAGGATTTCTTTAGCTGTGCACTGCCCTCACAGAAATGGGACGGGTTGCAGGCAGAGGCAACCTAATTATATTTCATTATTTTTGCACAATGAAGCTATAGACCTGGACCTGGGGGTGGTCTGCCAGTGGACCTGGGAGGAACTTGCCCTGATCCAGAGTCAGGCTTGGGTTAGAGCCATCGATGGGGGGGACTCTGGAGATACCAGAAGGGAGAAGGCAGGAGTGTCTTCTGGAAACCTGGTGTATTTTAAAAGCCCTTCTGAAGGCAGCTGTCTAACACATTGGAAATCAAGTTGGCCAGAAATACTTTTTAGTTTCTGTAGCCTGAACTGTGCTGTCAGAGCAGTGGCCTGGCAGTGGGCAGGGGAAGTGTGCCAACTCCGAGTGGGGAACAACTCCATTGCTCTTTCCAGCCTTGTGGTTGAATTTTAATAAGTTCTCTTTTTGTATGCAAGTTAGTGATGGTATCACCCTGATTTGTGCCTTCTGTGGAAGACACGAGCCAGCTGTATATGTGTCCACCCCATCTGCAAGTGCTTTAAGCACCTCAGGGTTCTGGGTGCTGCCTCTCTGCACCCACTCACTCAGCCTGGACCTTAGGAACAAATTCCCTGGGTATTAAAATCAGTTCTGACTCTGTCTTTTTGAAGTAATCAAACTTTCCTGGGGTCTCATGTTACGGAACACTTAACTCTTGGAGGCATGAGATAGCTGACAGTCACAAAGACATAGAGCTAGTAATGGGGGGAATTTTGAAAGCAGTTTTCCAGGTGATGCTAGTGATTGCTGGTCAGTGCAAAACAAACGATACAGCATGCTGTTCCCTGAATCTTCCTTCTTTGAAGTGTTCTTCAGTATTTAGCCAATGCTTGCCAGGCTTCCCATGTCCCTGTTCCTGTACTTGACACCCCCAGCATGGGCTTTTCTTTGCTCTGTGAGAAGCATCCAGCAGACTTTGGCTCTGGTTCCCTGTGCTGCTGCGTGACCACTGGCCAGTCGCAGACCCTTGGGTGGTCTGTTGCGTGGTTACTCTACAATTTGAGTTCAGACCTGAAAAACTGGTTTTTATATGCACCTGTTCTGCTAGGGAACAGCCAGGTGATTGTGGATGATCCTTGCTTGTGTCACACGGAGCAGAGGAGGCTGAGTGCTGCTCCTTGCAGTGCCATCCAACCAGCCCTTCCTGTGCTCCCCTGGTCAAATGAGCCACTCTTATGTTTAAAGAGCTTTTGCAATGTCCAGATACATGTAGGCTTCTGTGACAGCCACGAGGAATTTGTCATTACAGAGCAGAGTTTCTTATGACAGCAGAGTTTCCTCACCTCCCCCAGCAGTGCACACAGGCTGCACAGATGTCTTCTAACATAAATGTATATTCTTACACCAGGGGAGCAACATGGTAATTAGGGCCACACTAGTTTTTAGACAATAACCTAGGAGGGTGGCTGCACAAAATGTCAGGGAGCAAGTTATAATGCCTTACTTGTTACCTGTGTATGCTGTTATCCAACATAAGGTACATGTCAGACCAGTTATTTTGCTTTTCTTTACAGGAGGCTGTGTGTTCATTGGCAGTTACTATGGGAAATTTTACATGCTATTAATGTTCATGTTTTAATTGATCTGTTGATCATTTGTTTGTATAGCTAGGTAGGTAGTTTTCTTTGCCATGGTAGCCTTTTAAAAAAATCTTTAAAATCTGGATAATTTGATAATTTGGGCAGACCATTTGTAGCACACAAACTGTATTTTGTGCCTTTTTATTGGAAGTAAAACCTGCGTCAGAATGATCTCGAGATGTAATTTTCTCTAGTTCTAACCTGCTTGGGATGATTGCTTGTATTCCCATAAACTATTCACTAATTGCTAATTCTTTTCTATGTTGCTGTATAGCTAACAGCATAGGGAAGATAGGCAGCAGTGAGTTTTATTCACCTGCCCTTTCTCTTTTTAAAAAAGCCAAGCCTTTTTTTTTGACATGGTAGTAACCTGAGGGGTTACTGCACCTTCCTTGCAGTATTGCCAAACATAGCTTTAGGTTATGAATTGTTTACAAAAAGAAAAAAGCCTTTCAGAACTGTTTGCTGATTCCTCTCTTCTCTTATGAATTTTTATCTCCTTTTGGCTGAATGTGAGTGTTTCTCTGCAGTCAAATGCTAAAAGCTTTGTTTAAAACACAATTTTGTAATTTAGGGTCTACTAAAAATATCTGCTAACATTAATATTCTGATAAAACCCCAGTGCTGTGTCAGTGGGCTTAAACATTCTTATAACTTCCTTCCTGTCTTAATGGAGAAGTCAGCAAAATTTTAACAGTTTCTTTGAACTTGTTTAGTTTATTACATATATTTCCCAATAACTTTAAGCATACTAATTGAAGAAATAGGTGGTGAAGATCATATGCTCTGTTTCTGGAATGTGCCATTTTGGGTTTTGTACTGATGCAGTTACCTTGGGTTTGTACGGTAGCTTGTTTGCGCAAGAGACTGATTTCTGACCAGAACTAGACACACTGTGTGCTCAGATTACTGACACAAATATCTGCTTTTATTGATGAGCTTCCTGGCTTTTCTTTAGTTTAACTTCTGCCAGAATGAGAATATGCCTTTTCTTCTTTGGGATTTCTTGACCCGCAGTCTGAGTTCCTTGATGAGTCATTCACTGAATCATCCCTGTTCCTTAGACTGACCTCCTCTGCATCCTTTCTGTAGGGTCATAAAATCAGGGCAAACTGGCACAATCACCCAGGGGCTCAGAGGAGGAGCCAAGAGCTGCTCCCTGGCTGCAAGCAGGGAGCATCCACTCCTGTCCAGTCTGTATGGGCCCTGGGGAGGTCACTCACACACAGCCCTGTCACAGTCCCTTGGGAAACATGGCTTTGTGCTAATGTCAAAGGAGGAAACGTTAAAGGAAATTGATAAAATCTAACACCACTTAAAATAATTGATGTATTAGTTATTATAGTTGCTGTCATGAGTATATTTTTCTGCAAAATCATAACTTGTGTTTATTCTGGCTGATTTAGTCCTTGCTTTGTGTTCACAATACAGATTTATTTCAGATGTGATGTTGATAAAGTGGACATCTAGTGTTCATAGTATGTGTAAAATCTCTCTTGTATTTGGGATGCTTGATTTGCAGCTTTGGTTTTACTTTATTTTACTTCTTTTGTCAGCCCATCTAGGAAATCAGGATTTCATAAATCAGTGGTTTGGGTGGAGTGTTCAGTGATTGTTGGTTTCCATGTTCATCACATTTAGACACTAGCTAGTGTCTAAATATAAAAGTTTGTCTTAATGCTTTCTTAATTTGTGCTTGCATCTGCAGCTGACAGTGCACAATATGTTTCCCAGTGGGACACATTTTTCTTTTACCCCACTGATTTTCTTTGCACGTCACTTGAACTTCTGCACACTTCTTGCAAATCTGCTGTCTCCCCCACACACCTTTTTTTGAACTCCTTTTAGGCACCTAAAGCTGGGAGCTTGTGTGAAAGACATAGAAAGCCTTTTATGATGCTTGCCACCAAACACTTTCAGTGTCTTTGTAAAAATGCTGTGGAGCAATTAGAGTGTTTTGAGACCTAAGTTTTGACTGTTTGCTTAAAATTAATTTCAACTTATTTTATCATCTGTGGTTTCTTTGTCCTTATATATCCTTATAAGTATATTTAGCAAATAGACAGTGATGAAACTATTGGTATAGTCCAACATATATGTGACTGAACAGAGTAATTGCTAACAGTCATTTTAAAGAATGGATTTTAACAAAACCACATACCAGACATTTTCACTTACATTTTATTCCTCCCCTTCCTTGTTTCTGACTTGTAGGTCAGAATACTTAGGCCTAGCAGTGTGATAAAGTAGTAGAAATTTGGGTGTAAACCAGTGTTTTATGATTTAAATAAAGGTTACAGCATTTTTATGTCTGTGTGTAATACATAGAGTACCTAAAAATGTAGATCTGCCTGTTTTATGCACAGTTAAGGTCACTGAAGGGTTGCATATGGCTTATGATCTTCCTTACCCTGACACATTTGGATGTTATTTCCTGGTTGAAGGGGGCTGACTCAGATATGAATACAGGGTTTGTCATATTTTGCATTGCATGGTATTTCTGTAGTTTCTGCCTCATTTGTTTAAATTAATTTAAAGCCAACAAAAATGAGTGAACTGTTAGTGTGTGGGGTTTGGATTTGTAAATACATGTGGATTGTGTTACAACAGAAACACTCTACACACGTAAATGTTTGGCTTTTTCTTTTCTTTATCACTGGGAACTCATCTTTTGAGATGGTAATCAAATACAAAAGCACTTGGTTTAGAGATCAGCCTCTGGAAGGTCTGCAAGATAAAAAAACATATTAGAAGTTGCAAATTGATCACAAATGATTGATATTTTTTCAGTTTGTGTGCTTAACTCCCTTCTGCCTAACAGAGTGATCTAAACTTTTCAAATAGTTCTTTTTATCTGAAAAGTCCCTTAATTCTTCCTTCCCTGTTTCCTGCTCTTGAATACAGATCCTTTTGGTGTATATCTTGTCATGCAAAAATTGTAAGTTGGAAGGGAAGAGCACTTTTTTTTCTCCTCATGAAGTTACTGGAATTTTAGGCAGCAAACTTGAAGTGTGACTTAGTGTTGGAAGCATAAACCTGGCAGTCAAAAGATGTGAGCAGTGCTCACAGGGTGATTCTAGCAAGTCTGATTTATTTCTGACTTTTTCTTTCTGTGAAAAGTTGATAGAAATAAGAGTTCATGAGGTCTTATTTACTCATCCTGGAAGCTCCCAGACAAGAGTGGAAGGCATTCTGGACATTAACAGTAATTTGGCAGCTGGAAGTTGCCCAAAGTACTGGCAGCGTGTTCTTGTTCTTACCGAAAAATAAAGTAGCAGTTCTCCTTTCTTTAATGAGTGTGTTTCTGTTTGGATCCTGCTCAGCAGCCTGTTGTGAAAGTCATCACTTCTAATAGCACAGTGCCCCAGGGACCAGTGCAGGGCATTGATGGGCTCAGGACTGACTCAGAGCCTAAATCGTTGACACTGCTCATCTAGAAAAACGATGCAATTACAACTCTCCTCCCCGCTCTGGGAAAGCATCTTGGATCTCCTCATTCAGTTTTCAGAGGTGGGGGGAGCCAGTCTGGCTGGGGTGAGTCTTCCCTGCTTGTATATATTTATCTGACCCTCTTCTTTTCAGTCTTGGCTATTTCCTGTAGGTCACAGACTGTGCATAACCGAATTGTTAATGGCTTTTGTCATACTTTAAAATAGAGAATTTCAGACCACCCTGACCACTTGCTTGGTGCTGAAGGCATTGAGAGGTCTGTTTTCCCCTAAGAAGCTGATCTCTTCTGTTCCTGGCTCCTGCCTAGCAGCTCTCTGGGCTGTTCCTCATCTTGGGGCACATGTGGGAGCACAGTTCCTCCCTATGACAGCTGCAGCAGCAGCAGAATTTTTAGGTTAAGGAGCACATTCCTGCTGTCACCTCGTTGTTCTGCCTCTGCTCTGCAGCCAACTGCTCTCAGCTGTGCTGGCTGAGCTGCCCTCGAAGCTGCTGCACACCATCACTGACCCCATCTGCCTCTTGGGCAAAAAGAAACCAAACCTAGGAGAGACAAATGGTTAGTTTTGAGTTGAACTGACTGTATGTAGTCCTAGAAACAGTGACATGCACATACTGAAAGAATGGTTTGGCAGCAAGATAGGAATAAGTGGTGGGAAGGAAGAGGGAAGAGGAGGAGAAACTTGTTGAGAAATATTACTGCAGATGCCCCTTTTGCAGAGCCATAGCCAGGGGCTGTGGGTTTATTTCTTTAAAATGAGCAGCAAAACTTCCTCTCCAGGTTTCGGTTCATTAAACTGACCTGAACTCTGTGTGTGGGGAGGATGGTGATTTATGAGTGAACGTGCACTGGCTGCTGAAGATGTTTGTAACTGAGCACATCCCCAACACCTCCGTTCCACTGTAGGCCCTCCCGCACTGCGCCAGGTGTGCTGCTTGGGCAGGGAGCTGTACCTTGGCAATAGGGAAATGATGGCAGAGGGATGTGGTGTCAGCTTGAACGGTACCTCAGAAGCAGTGGTGGTGTTACAGCCACATGAAAGGAATGAGAGGAACCTCATGCTTTCACCCCCTGCTCTGTCACGCCTTTGCTCAGAGATGCTGATTCCATTTGCTGCTGAGAGACCAGCATTAAATGAAAGATCCCCCTCGTTTCTGTAAGTGAATTTACAGCACTGATTCACTGTGTTGTTTTTGTAACCACCCTGGCTGTCAGTGGGAGCTGAAGGATGGGCATTCTGCTATCCTTAACATAATGCATTCTTATCTAATTATATATTTATTTTTGAAAATATAATGCTATTACACAATAACTTAGTTATTATTTTATGTGATATTTAAAGCCCAGCATTGTGCTTCCTGGCACAGCTGAACAGACATTCTCCTCCAGGAATTGTATCAGTTTCTGGAAGTAGGAGAATAAAGGACTCCAGCGAAAGATTTAAGTGCCAACAAAGATGTTTACTGTAATGAATTGCTATAGTCAAAAATTATTTGAGTCTTATAAGCTACTGTGTTCCTAAAATGTCTTGTGAGTATTCATTTATGTTGTTGGCACCTTTTGTGGTATTAGGTCAGCTCCTTTAGGAGAGAAGAAAGGATACCACACAATTGGAGCCTGTCAGCAGAATATCCATAGGAGGGACGAAAGAAAATGGATTTGAGTTCTTGGCTTAAACATGTTAGTTGTACTTCACATATAGGGGTTAAGGGCTTCAGAAGGTTTTGAGAATTTGTATGTGCACAAGATGGAAATATGGGATTACAAGGGAGAAAAATAACTCTGGAATTTATTGTGCTTTAACCACAGGATGTGGTTATTGAAATAATGCTCTTGGTCTTGCAGCAGTATTTGGCTCTCAGGCCTGCTTTTAAACTGTGATGAACAAGTTCAGCAAAAGTCAGAAGTAATCAGAATTTTGAACAGCTGACACTAATTTAATGGGTGATTTGTGCTTCTACAGAACTCTCTGATCTACCAGGGGAGATTTGACCAGTGAACTCTCAAGTTTGGGTTCTCTTCCCAGATCTGCTCAGGTGCTTCCTAGCATGGGTTTTGGTTGAGCACTTTCCCTACTGGCTTTCTCCTTGGGGTTCTGTGCAGAGGTTGCGAGGTCTTTGAATCATGGTTGTCTTTAAGAAACCACCAGCAGGTTGGATCTTTGGACTATGGCTTATGTCCACTATTGGTTTGTATTTTGTTGGGGCACAATACTAATGAAGATTTGTTGTTTCCTTCCCAGTGTCTGAAGACAAACTTGGGATGGATGAGTTGTATGGTTCAATTACATTTTCATTGTAGGATATTGCTTTTCCTCAGTTTTGAATGGTTACTTCCTAGATTGGAATTTCTCATTTTTTGTCACCTTTTTTTTTTTAAATCTCATTATGCCATTTGATCTGATGGTGACTAGTTGATTTTGCATTATTAGTTTGGTGTATTTTCTGTCTCCTTTAGTTGAAATAAATATCCCTAAAATTAATCAAGGACTATGCTTGTTACATACATGGCTGTTGTTGTGTAATTCTCTGTGCTCTAATACTCCAAACTTAAAGGAAATATCTGGAAAATAAAAGAGGCTTTACTAAGTAAGTAAGTTACCTTCTTTAAATACTGTAAGGTTTGGGGTTTTTTTGACTTTTGACAAGTTTTAGCTTGATAAAGTTCAGATAGCTAAAAAACCAAAAATGCCCCAAACTACCAAAACACAGTAAAGCAAATCTGTGCTGCAGGTGCAGCATTGATCCAGCAGCTCAAAACCACACAAATAACAATTTGGTAGGTGTGAAAAGCAACTGCTGCTGTAGCAGCAAGGTGCAGGGCTCATAATGTAACTGGTTAAATGTTCTTCATGTCAGAATGAGAGCTCCCCACAAGCTGTTGCTAGGGAAATAGGCTCCTGTGGTTAGTGTTGAATGCAGAGAGGCTTGTCTGTCTTGCAGATCAAAAATTGGCTCCAAGCACTTTGTGTATCACTTTACTGCCGGAAACTTGCTGCTTATCAGCAGACTGGTCTCTGTGCCTCTGAGGAACTTCAGTTACAAATACAGAGAGAATCTTTTTCTTTTTTAACTCTCTTCCCTTTACATTTTCATGTGGAGTATTTCTCCCGTGCACTATCTTTGTTTATAATGTCTGTGTAAGACAGAAGGTATACTGTACTCAGGACCTGATCCCGAGGTAACACTTCTAGGGAGCAACACCTCCATCCCTCTGTAACTAAAGGGAATCTTGCATACCACTGCTTATTAAGGGCTCTGGCCAAAATTATGTTTTTAGGCATAGCTTTTAAAAATAATAAAAAAGTAAAACTCAGTGAAACTTTGCCAACTTGGTAAAGTAATTACATTAATTCTCTAAATTGCATTGTAATTCTCTAGAGTGTGTTATAAATATGAATAATTTTAACTAAGCACATTCATAAACATGGGATGATTTTTAAAACTGTCATAGTTTATTTTTCTAAAAGGCACTGTGATATTTCTGGGACATCCACCTCATGTGCTGCTCTCCAGATAACAATGGTCCCTTTCAAGGGAACGTGAAACATCTCATGATTATCAGAGACTCATCCTTAATACTCCATGCACAGTGAAAGTAAAGCAGCAGCTTGTTTAGGCATTCCAAATTGAACATGTAACAGGTTTAATAAAGTCTTATTTTTATCTGCTTTTACGCATGCACAGACACAGCAGATTTATATCTGCCTTTAAAGATGAACTCTGTGAGATATCTTGTGGTTTTTCCTCTCATCTCTCTCCAAGACTGCCAAAAGCCTTTGTCAGGGTTTTGACCTCTTTCATAAGAATATTTTCCAGTTTTCACCCAACTTTTATGAATGCTGATGCATGGCTAGGTACAGCTAACTCCTGGCCAAAATGGAAATGCCTGCAGCTGTCCCAGGACTTAGGCATGAGCAGGACATTTAACCCACAGTGACAGGGTGGAGTGGCTATTTTGAGTGCTGGTTCAAGTAGTTTGTGTATTTTACCAAATATTTAACAGAAAATGGCAATAGAATTCCTGCCGTATTTTCATATTTGCTGATCTGCAATATTTTGAGTTGTTTTGAATTACATACTTTTTATTTCAATTTACCTTTCGTGTAGTCAGGTTTTTTTTAATTGCTGGTATTTGATATCGTGTGTAACAAAATTTACTGAAGGACTTAGGTGTCTCATTATCTGTAATGTTGTGAAAGTTAGTTACACATTTTTATCCTATTTTTAGCAGTGCCCTTTGCCGTCATGCAGGCTTTGCTTGAAAAGCATTGGGATCAGTTAGCATAAAGATGATGCCTCTCATCAGTCTTGAGCTTCCTTCTCAGGCATTTCCATCTATGATGAAGTGTTTCAATCAAGTTATACACATGCTGCATCATGTCACAGTTAGTTAAGTACTTTTTTTTCTACTCTTTGTCTGGGTAAAGGTTCATAAAATGTATGATGGAGATTGAGGGTATTTTTCTTCCTTGAACTATGAGGGGAAGAAATAAAGCATTGTTAATGCCTACAGTGGTCATTGGAGTAAAGATTCCTTGTCCTGTTTCAGGTTCCTGTGTGTGGTACATCAAAAGATTTTGTGTCAAGGATTACACCTGAGCAGGCTGCACTCAGTATCCTGCAGGAATTCCAAAATGAGTGAACAGACCGTGGTGGAGTGGAGAAATATGGAATTTGCCAATGAATCCTGTGGCCTGTAACAGCAAGCAAACAACAAGCATGTGTTTCTTATCAGTGGTCCCCGTGTGTGAAAGCCTGGTGTGATCTGCTGTGCAGAGCTCAGCACTGCAGGGCAGGTAAGCAGTGCTTCCTCAGTGCTGCTGGGGTGGTTCATCACCCACCCTGGGGGCTGGCTGGGTGCTGAGCAGGGCAACCTTCCCTTGGGTGCTCGTGGTGCCTCTCTGGCTTGGAAGGTTCTTCTGTGGACTTCACGTTGCTCTGAGGCAGCAGCTGCAAGCTGTTTGGAGAAGTGATTTTTGCCACATCCTGAAGATTTGCTGTGTCTGGGATATTATTTCAGGTTTGGAATTAACTAGTTCTGCTTTAATACTCATTAACTGGCCTTAGTATCAGCAAATCCAACAGATAAAGCTGCTGCAGGAGAATTTAATTTAAAAGTGTCTGCTTTGTTTTAGCTGTGCCAGGTGAGATATCCACGTTTGCCCTGGTGAGTCAGTGCTTTGCATGGTGCAAGTTTCCAGTGGCCTGTTGGAGTTGGGAGCAGTTTGACAGGGCTGGCTGTCAAACAAAGCTTTGGAAATGGTAAAATAAAAGATAAAATGAAACAAGGAGAGTGATAGTGATTAGATCCGTGTTCAGACATTTTAGTATCTTAGTAGACTATCAAAACTTAGTGTGGAAAAAATTCCATGAGGCTTGTTGGTTGTCACTGGAAAGCTCTCACTGCTTCTGCATGTTTCCCTCTTTGTGATCCAAAGGAGCTCACCCAGGCCCTTGTGAATGCTTTTCTCCTGTGGCCCTTTCTCTGGATCAATGATAAATATGTATCAAACTCCTAACAGTTTTCTAGTGTGTGTTGCTATCAAATGAGACTGAAAATAGAAGATTTCTGAGGTCTGCAGTCCTTTATCATTGTTTTATTTCAGAATGACTCCACGAAGGACCTTTCCAAAACCTGGTATTACATTTTAGAAAACTTCTAAAAAATAGTTGTGGGTGTTTGACAGCTTTGTGTCCTGAGGTAGGGTATGACTCTAGAAACAATGCTTCCATCAGAAATGTCTGTCTCCTTGGTGGTGTTTTTAATATTTAACCTTCAAGGGAGGGAACTTCCTTATTGCAAGTGTTAGTTTTAGTTTTTTTGGCTGTGGAGTATGGATGTGGTGGTGTAACAAACGTTGCACAGTTAAGTTTGGGGAACGTTAAAATTCCCCTGTAATAAACAGTATAGGGAAATAAGATCTTTAAAGCAGGTATTGATAAGACTTACTCTTGAAGTTCTAGTCATTATTTGGATTTAATGTCTCCTTACCTTCCACCTTCTTCCTTAAATAGCATGAAGCCTTTTCTTTCACAGAGGGCATTTTATGCATTAACAAATATTTTTGTGCTGCAATACCACCCTGCAGTGCCCTGCTCCAGTACTGATGCACAGTCACACTCTTTCTGTGTCCATCTTTTGGCCTTGGGCTGAGTTTTATGTCCAAAGTGAGATTGTTTCAGGAAGAGTTGAGTAAGCAGAAATTCAGAAACAACCAAGTTTGACAAAAGCATTTAAAAAAACCCACTTTGTTCTGTAAAAATTAGAGAGTGGGACAAAAGTTGAGGAAACTGAAGCTGTTGTTGATGTCAGGGCATTGTTTGATTTCAGATGTCAGTTTGTATTTCTATTCACTTCAGTGGAGTGGGAATATTTCAGGTGGGAGAGAGAAGCCTCCTTCTCTGTTTTACTGGTTTTAGATGGACTCAACTCCAATAGGAAGTGATTTCTTATCTTACTCAGGGCACGTTTTATGTCTCTCCTGCCTTGTTCCATGCCATATTGCCACTGCACCTGCTCTGTGCAAATACATTGTTTACCTAGAGGTGGGAAAGACTCATTTCTATGTTGAACTGTACATTCCCCTTAAACAACTATGTGAGACAGGAAAAAAATGAGAGCAATGTGTGATGCTCATTACATTCTTGTTCACAATGGTTTTCAAAATTTTTGTGGTTTTTTCTTTTT
>VXAC01002699.1:222531-275500 GCA_013399225.1 Rhipidura dahli | reverse complement strand
TTTACTTTTTGCACATCTTTTGTTGTATCTACTCATAAAAGAGTCCAGTTACATCCCAATACTCTGTCTCTGTCTGTGCTTCTTGGCTGCTTTACTGAAATAGATTATCTGAGGCATATTCAGAATATTGCAATATGGGTGACAGAGAATTCATTCTAGGTGTAATTAATTTTACTGAGTGTAGAAAATTTGTCAGCCTGAGCTATTTTGTTATTTGCTGTAATTCTGTAACCTAAATGGGACAATGCCTGGAAGAAAAATTGACAGTTCAAACACATCTTGAATTTTTGTTTTATTGCTGATTTCAGTAGAGACCCAGTATTACCTGGTGTGACATATTTGTTTTTTCTTGAAAAACAGATCTTTTGAAAATGTCAGGAGTTTTACTTTCTGTGAAAATATGGGATATTCTAGTAGAAATTATCAGGGCTTACACACACAAAGACTCTGTCCCTATTTATGTCTTAGATGAAAATATTTTTACCCATAGTGCTGAAATTTAATGTTCTGTGTTTCAGGGTTTTTTTTCTGCAGTTTATATAGCTCAATATTGCAGGTTTTAGTACTCTTGATAACTGCACAAGCACTCTGCTCTTGATATAATTAAACTGAAATTACACAGTGAAAAGCTATCCTGGCTTCTGAGGACACTGTGTTCAAAGACATGAATTTTAAATAGGTCTGAAAACTGAAAGTGTAAGGGCAATATTGACTTTTGAAGTGGTAAGTTCAATTTTAAATCAGCTAAAGTCAGAAAATCTATCTGTAAGATGTGACAGGGGGTCAGGAAGTCAAGAAATAATCACACACCTTGGTTTTGAAAGATGCAAAGCACAGCTCAATTCCCTTCTGGTGTGATGTGTCTTTTTACACCCTGGAGTTTGCTGCTTATGAAAACCAGTGTTATAAAAGGACTGCTTCCTCCCCTGCCCTGCTGAGCCAGACCCAGCACTTAATTATAAGGCTTAATAGATTGGTTGGTTGAACCATTACGTGTTTTGACAATAAAAAGTACTTTAGAACAATAGTAAACTCTCACATATAGTTCTGTTGCATCAGTCTGTTATTATATGGACTTTTCTTTCTTTTTTTACAAACTTAGTTTGTGAGCTTGTCCTAAATTACCAATCTGTTTTCTGAACCATGTTCTGTCACCATTTTCTGTCCTGCCCGGATCAGTAGCACACAGATTTCTTTCTGTGACCGTAATCACTCCACAAAGCACATCCTGTAATAATACTGGTAGTTAAAAATGAGTAACAAACACCCACCCCCAGCTTTAGCAGTGGTACCCTTGATATTCTTTTTCTTAGTCTGTGGACCTGTGAGAAGTGATGAGTCAGTTTGAGAGCTCACTGCTGTGCTTGCTTTCCTCCTTGTGGTTTGCTTTTCCTTTCCAAACCCCAGGCCAGCTCCAGAGCTCATCTGTACCTCTGCTATCTGCTGCACTCCCTCACCCTGACAGGGAAGGGACCTGCCACAGCTGGCTTTCTGCTGCTGCCTTTGGTGAATGGGCTCTGCAGAGAGCCCAGCAGGAGCTGGGTGCAGGCCCTGGCACAGGATGGGGTCTGAGTGGGTCTCAGACCTTTGGCTGGTCAGAGCTGGCACTTGGACTCAGCAGCTTATGAAACCACAGCCTCTGTTATTTCACATCTTCCCCTTGTACAAGAGACTGAAAAAGTGTTTCCAAATTAAACAACTCATTTTTTATTCCTACTTTAAAAAGTATTGTAGAACAAATATTATGAGAAGAAGCAGTCTACCGAAATAAGAATGTAAATTTAAAAAGCTCCTGTTCTCCACTCAATATTTTTGTATGAGTAGAAAAAGCCAAGGTGGCTGCAAGCTAGTATTTGAAAGCAAAGTCTAAAAGGAAGAAGAGTTGTCTTTAACATGAATGGTATTTCCTGTGGTCTTTGGATTGCTGAAGTCCATTTCCTAGACTGAATTAGTTGTGGAGTCCACTAGACTGGAGATTATTTTTACTTGAGATTCATAATTCAGCTACTAATCTCCTTCAATTATTCTACTGCATGTTTATAGATTCCTGATTCCCTTTTAATATCTGCTAATGGGTAATTACAGTCAGTGATCATTCTTGTCATGGAAATTGCTAAAGTAATTTCAGAAACACTGTTGTTATTTGTGTGAAACAAAAGATGGACTGAAAATCAAAACTGTACTGTCTGGTGCTGTAGTAGTTAAAGAAGAAAAAAGTGGTTCTGCTTGCTTGTATACAGAAGATACTGAGAGGAATAAGGCAATTTATATTGATTTGCTTGGTTCTTGCTATTAGGGTTTGTTTTAGTATTTCAGGGTGACACTGCTCTTTGGTAAACAGGCAGCTCTGGGTGAGCAAGACTTGAGTCCTTGGCAAATTGGCTTTCAAATGGCTGTGGAGCTCACACAGATTTGACTAAATCACATTTGTTCGTTTGGTGGCTGTTCCTGAAGGTTGTCAGTGCAGTTTCTTAATCATACTGTCAGGATTATTTCTTATATACTCTTGTATATCCTAACCTGAGTGACAAATCCTTCTCTTTTTCATCCAAACACAGTGAAGGCTTCTAAAGAAATGAGGCTTTTTCTTGATAAACTGCTGATCAGAGCTCCGTGGCTTTATGGCAACAGTCCAGACCCAGTCCTCATTTGGCTCAGTGTGTTTACCCCTGGTACTTCTGGGAGTGTTCTTTGTTTTTTGTGGCTTGTTCCTGTTTCAGGGTTGCACCTCTCTTGATGTGCCATAACAACAAATCTTCAAGAAACACTGACCAAAAAAAAGTAAATGTGATGCTGTGGTGCTGAGTGCTCACCTGATTCTTAAACACATACACAGGAGCATGATGAGTTGATCATTCTCCTAGTGTGTGATAACCATCCATGTCAGAATCTTTCTCTCAGATCTACCTTCTACATTTTCAGAAGGTTGTTGGACAAAATTCAAAGGAGGAAAGACACAAAAAGTGGGGACTTTTAAAAAGGGGAGGTGATAGTGTCGGTGGGACAGGGGATTCAAACTGAAACTGGTTTAGAGTTGAATTATTAATCTCCAAGTATCACTTGTGCAGTGCATTATGGATTCTTGGTAAATCAGTAATGTTGGGGAGTTTCTTTACCTGGTAGAATTTTGAGAAGAAGGTTCTGTGACCCAGGGGTCCTTCATAATTACTTGCTATGCACATTTGTGGAGATCAGCCAGGAAGAAACAAATCAATGAGATAGCAATCTCTTTCTTTTATTAAAATGGGTTAGACTATTGAAAAGACATGTCTCTGCAATTTGCTGTGCTGTAAAACTCTTCAATAATACTCAGAGATAGTTCCAAGCTGACACTGCACCCAGTTTTCATCTTTTGAGCATCAGATAACTGAACCACAGCCACACAGTATAATTCTGTGGAATAGACATTGTCCTTGGTACTGTTTCTTCGTTGACATAATCAGGAGAAGTTACAGAAAGCAAGCTGTGAAGTATTTTTTTTATTGGATTTAATGTTTAGTAGCCCAAGACAGGACAATTTATTTCACATAATTGTGAATGTACTGCTGCTCAGCAATTAATAGTTATTTTTTGAAGATGAATTCAGCTAATTGAAAAAACAGTTATCTCTCAAAATACCTCTAAATCATCAAAATTACCCTCAGAATATTTCTGCAAGTATATTAAAGAAGTTTTTTCATTATTTTTATTCTGAAATACACTTTTAGACGGAACTGGGACAGCAAGCCTGTCATTTCTTTCACCTAGTGGTTCTCATCAGGCAGAGGGAGTTTCGGCACCCCCAGCCCCATGGTAAAGGAATTCCTCAGGCTGGTTTATGGGCTGTCTGCCTCCCTGGTGCATCACTGTCCAAACCATCCCACTGTCTGGAGTGTGTTGTCTTTGTTACTGCAAGACGAATTCAGATTGAAATGCTTGCCCCTGTGCACACCTTCTGACAGTTTCTTCTTCAGGAAAAAACTGGCTTACGGCCAAGTAAAGTGATTGTGCAGTTACCTTTGACTTGGAAAATGCATTAAAACATGATGCAAATGTTTTGGTTTCTTCTTCATATCTCCTTTAAGTGTCAGTGGTTTCTGAGATTCACACTTCTTTTCAAGAGCATTATTGTGCACCTGCAAATGGAGTCAGTACCAGAATAATTTTTTTAAGTGAAAAATGGGAGAATTTTAATTATGATGAAAAGCTCAGTAATAACCAGTACAGGTGAGACATTAGGCATACATGGGAAAGATATATTAAAAGAGGTCTTCAGTTTTATTTACATATTATATATGTATATACATATTAATATATTAATTCATATATGTTTATTCTGGGTATTACTGAATAAAAGTGCCGCAACATGGTCTTTTTTTGTGATTAATCCAAATTTGTAGTATGCTCTGGGCAAGAAGTTCTAGTTACTCATTTTTCAAAAGTACACTTTTTTTTGTCCAGTCTCACTGTTGATATATCTGGTTTTGCCTGCTTGGTCATTAATAATTGGATAGTATGTTAGTGATTGGCTCTGTTTACCAGTGGCAGAATTGCTCAGTATGGTTTCTGAAACTTTTTCCTGCTTGTAGTGTGAATGCAGTCTGAGTGTGTGTATGCAGTTAAGCATTTGCTCTTTGGAAGTAACTGGCTGGCATTTGGCTTTTCTGAGGGAAAAAAAAAACCCAAGCAGGTTTTAGTGGGTTCTTTCTCCCTGGAGCAATGGCCTTGGGCACCATGGTGACGGCAGTCAAGTGGCAAAGAAGCTGTGGTCCTGTTATCAAGTTTTAATAAGACTTATGACATCCTGTTTTTCATGCTTCCCTCCATCACATCCCTGTGCTTTTGTTTCTATGGCTCTTGGCATTGAATGAACTATATTCATGAACCTATTTGAGAAACACTGGTCATTAGTAATTAACAATACAGTTTATTCCTTAATGTTCATTGTTAGCAGAACACATGTATTGCCTTGGAAATTCCACTTAGGGTGGAATGAAATACACAGAACTAGATGTTAAGGATAAAGTTTAATGAATTTTGGCTTGGACAGGTGTGTTCTCTTCTCATTTTCCTACGCCTTAATTAAAACGTGTAATTAATAAAAGAAGATTTCTTAATTTTTAAGATGCATGTCTTGAAAAAGAATGCCGAGTGTGTTATATATCCGCATACACAGAGACACACACAGCTTCCAGAGAGCTGTGAGCATTCAGTTACACAGCACGCTCACGGGAACTCTGCCGTTTGCTCAAAAGGCAAACCCCCCATGCAGTGCATTTCTGTGTGAAATGCTGGAGCTGCCGGAGCAAGGCGCAGCCGGGGTGAGCGCAGCCGCCCCTGGCCAGCGCTGCCCCGGCGCTGCCGGGCTCCCACCCACCGGCTGCACACAGCTTTTGCTCCCTGGTCACAGCATGCAGGCAGAAAGTTCAAGCAAAGTTTAAGGAGTCAACTATTTTTATTCCCTCTCCCTTTGGGGAACACTGTGTATGATTAACTGTTAATTTACGTGCCCTGTCTCTCTGCAGGATTCATCCCAGGAACTGAGATTCAAGTTTATGGAAAGGAGTTAGAGACTTGCAAAGGAATAATTAAAAAACTCTCATGCCAAAACCACCTATCTGCACCAATGCAAGTTGATCTGGATCACGCTTAGAGCTGATGATGCATTGCCCGTGGTTTTGGGGAGGGTAATTCTTGCTTTGATTGCATTGGAAATCCAAAGTTAGTGCTCATGAGAAGTAAAATCAAAGAACGTGGGTTACTCGGTGTGCCTGAAGATCACAGAAGCAGCAGCGAAACGACAGAACTTCTCTTTGAAGCAGTAGCTTCAGCTGTGTCTTATTGTGTGCACTGGGAACTGAGGGAAATAGCAGCCAGCCTGGGAGAAGATGCCAGCTAAAGGGAAATACTTCTTCAACGAGAGCGATGACTGCAGGATGTCAGACCCGCTCTACGAGAAGTACCGCTACACCAGCCAGCAGCATCCCCTCCTGCTGCTGCTGCTCTTCATTGCAATCCTCTTCTGGACTACTCTAATTATAATCTTTTTTGTTACTAATGTGAGTAAACTTTTGTGAGTGTTCAGTGTTTCCAGAGATGATAAAGGGTCACTTTGACAGCTCACGAAATGTTTTTGGCTATATAATATTTTGAGCCACATGGTATCAGAGTTGCAGTGCTGAAAGAAATCAAGTAACTCTAAGTGAAATGCTGTGCATGTTTTTGAAGGGATGGGAAGAGTGGAGACTGTTTTCAGGCACCTGTACAGTTACTTGTTCTTTCCTTTCAATATGCTAGGAACAAATCATAATCAGTATTGAATGCTAGCTATCATAGTAAGTCCTAAAAGGGCCAAGGAAAGAACAGGAACATAAGTTAAAATGTCCTGCATTTCTTGTATTTTTTAAGAGTCATCCAAGAACTATAAAATATTGTAGTGACGTGTTGTTTATTTGTTAGGTTATTTCTGAGGTGATTTTTTCTTAAAAGATTTGTAGATGTTATTTTCCTTTCTTTTTATGTTAATTAAAACACAACAGGAATCTCCCAGTGCAGTGGGTGATGGGTGGAATCAATATTTACTTAGCTAAGAGCAGTGATCCTATAGGCACAGAAGAGATGTAGCTTAAAGATTTTTTTATGTAGTGTAATTTGATTTTCTGTAAAGAAATTTGGTGTTCTACAAGCTCAGCTGACAGCTGGTAAAAAGAGGAGTTTAATTAAAGATAATGTCATAAAAAGATAGTAAAATAGCTGTTATAATCTTTCATTGCCTTCTAACAACACTTTCCAAACACTGTGCTTCATGATAAAGGGTCTTCAAGTCTCTCCTTAGTAGCAAATCAAATCTCACCAATTGCACTTCTATCCCTTTTACCTTTTATTTCTTAGGAAGGGAAAATGTAGCAACACTATTTTTAACAATTTATCTCCTGTAAAACTTAGAAAGAGATCTATTACACTCCTCTTTAGCAAAGTTTGAACTCTAAATTAATTTCTTTGGGTACATCTGCATTATAGATATAGTATAGTTAGAGCTTAGTGGTTTGGGTTTTGTCTTTAAAGCTAGTTTGGAAAATAATAATTGTGGAACTGGGGTAGAATGAGTGTCTATAATAGTGTTTATTATATTATCTCTGTATGGGTGAATATCAGGAAGTGTTCGTGCCGCCACAGCTTGTCAGCTTAGGAACTCAGGTTGACTTAAAGGCATCCAAGCTGCTTCCAGGAGAGTAGAGATGCATTTTGCATTTTTGTAAAGGGGGCACTGGGACCAGCTGTAACCCTTTGTTTTGCTTTTGCAGGAAGCCCATTCCCACCTTGCCTTCACCATTGCAGTGTGTGCTGCCCTGGCTGTGTTTGCAGTCATGTACTTCCTGCTGTGTATGGAATCCCTGTTCCGGAGGTGGCTGACGTGGTTTGGAGTGATGATTTGGATCTGCTTCCTCACTGTGGGATATGTATCCCTCTTTGAGAAAGGAAATGGTTATCATCTGTGGGAACAGGTGAGTATGTTGTGTTCATTCAGGTACTTACATGGAACTGGTAGTCAGTTGTGGATGTGTTTGCATGAATGTGTCTTTGTGCTTTATTTTATCAGAATATTATAACTGCATAATAACTTTTCTGAGATTTAGGTTAACTTTTAAAAATTGGTTTTGCTGACTTATTGCAGTAAATTTTAGTTGGTATTCAGTATTATAGTGAAAACACATTTCAGTGGGAAAATTGGATAACCTCATAAATCTATGTGGGAATTGCATATTTATGTTGTAATTGAACTGTATTTTTATTTAGGATTTTTACTAAACCTTAATTACTATGAATTCATCTCTGAGAGAGTTTTTTATAAACAATACTTGCTTTGTTAATTTATATGGATCAAAGAGGTGTTCAAAAAATGTATAAAGCACTCCAGAGCTGGGTGTGCCCTAGGGAGCAGATTTTTAAGTCAGTGGGAGAGGTGAAGTGAACAATAAGAATTAATGACACATCCTGGCATTGCTGGGTGTGGCTAAACTCCATTGCTTGCTATCTCTGATCAGAAGATGGGCGATTTCATGAAGCCAAAAACACCATAATTTGTAGGAAACTCCTCCTAAGATCTCATAATGCAAGCAAAAGAGTTTTAATTAAATAAAAATGACTTTTTATCTTGTTTTACAGACTCTGCCCCTTCCCTTCTTTATTTGAAAAAAGAAAGATATAAATTATCAGTTAAACAGTCAAAATCTGATTTACATTATGGCCTGGATCCAGCACTGTATATATGGAGCTGTTGTTCAGTATTTTTGAACTTAAGAAAGTGCCTATTACCTTAGGAAAGTCCCCCCAAATGTATTTTTCTTAACTATGAATGCAAATATGTAACAAAGCAAGATTGGGTTTTGCTGCAAACCAGTGTGGTAATAATTCATTCATATTGATTTTAAATCTAAAATATAAGGACGCCCTAGTCTGAAAAGTGAATAGATTAATTTCAGATTTTCACCTCAAGTTCTGAATTTGCCACTAATTAAAGCTCCTGTTTAAATGCAGGTATGGTGTTTGCTTGCCCATGTTTACAAAACTATCACACAGCATTCAGAACATTGTGTGGTGGGGGCTGCAAAACAGCAGAAAAAAATGTTTTTGCTCCAGCTAGAATAGTAAGATATACACAGAAAAATGTTTTTGTTGAATGAAAACTTTTATTTGCCTGTTTGTCTGTTTACTGTTGTCCCAGTCAAACTATGTATTCTGGCAAAACATTTAAGGGCAGAGTGGACCTTGAGACGTCCTCGAAGGAAGCTCTTCTCTGGAATGGCACAAGTTGAGTTGCCATCATGAGATGGAGCTGAGCCAGGAATGCTCCAGTGTATTCCTCTGATCAGGGTTCTTAGTTTCCATATATATAAGTTAACAGTTTTAACAATTCTATAAATATGGATTTAAGTTTTACAGACCTTCTCACTGATCTGGAGCAGTTTAGTGGCCTGTTGTGTATTTTGTAGAATAAATACATGGTTAGTGGTAATAAAGGTTATTCTCTTGTGGGAGGACCAGGAAGTATTGGTTGGACTTTTGTTTTTTATCAAACATGAAGCAAACATACACATGTGATTGGGTGATGTTAAAATTAGAAAAATGTCTTGCAGAAGGTGAGAAATCTGATTCTATTCAGTATTGCTACCTTGCAACACTGTTCCTGATGTGTGAGCACAAAGTGCATCCAAAGTGCATCTCCAGCTGTAAAGGATAAGTTCAGGATAAAGGGCAAGGACAACTGAAAAAGAATACAGGTGATATGTCATGTTAACCCATCTCATCTGTGAATCTGCAGCTGTTAATCCCTCAGAACTCTTAGAACTACCACTGTCCTCATGGTTTTAATGGTGTTTTGAAACATCAATAGCTAATTGTTCAGTGTGAAATTGAGCAAGAATCCTACTACTTTGCTCCTATTTCTGTAGTGACTCTTTTTTTTTTTTTCTGTTTCTTTCCAAAGGTGCCATTCTTTCTCTTCATAATCTTCACAGTTTATACCATGCTACCCTTTGGGATGAGAGGTGCTGTCGTAATTAGTGTTGTTTCTTCTCTCTCCCATATTATTGTTCTAAGCACTGTGGTAATCATGTTTTCTCAAGAAAATACAGGATCCATTGTGTTTCAGGTAAAGAAATAACTTGGTTACATAATGAAATACCCTAGTCATGTTACCCTTTGCTTTTGGCATAACTGTTCTGTTTAGAAAAGTTCCAAACTTTCAAGTTTGATGTTTCAAGTTCATGGATTTGGAGCTTGGGCCCAAAAGATCTTGAGCTTTTTTTAAAACTGTGAATTTTTAAACCTGTTGTGCATTTTGGTTTTCTGACCAAAGTGGAAAAAGCAGAATTGTTTTGTTAATTTTTAAACTAAGTTGTTAAAAATATGCCTAACTTAGTCATTCTTCCCAATCTATGCTCTTCCAGGTGGGTCTACCTGGCTCCATCAGGCACTGCCCACAGGGTGGATCAAAAGGGCCCTTGCTGCCCTGGGGTGTCAGTGCCCTGGCAGTGCTGCTCCCTGGATCAGGGCTCCCAGCACTCATTAACAGGGTGTGTTCAGAGCAGCACCCCAGCTCGCTCTGAGCCAGACTCCACACACTGTGCTCATGTGTGAGCTTGTGCACTGGCTTTCCACAAATCAAACACTGGTGCCTGCAAATAAATGTTAAATGATATAATATGATTTTCTGTTTCATTAGCCTGCTGGGTGTTTGCACAGGAATGCCTGTGAGTGTGAATGTTGGCTTATATCTGCCAGGTCCATCCTGGCTGATAGCAACACCGTGATTTGTTATGGGATGGGGTAAGAGGAAGTGAAACATGGTCTGGGATTGATTCTTTTTATGGGACTAATATGTGTGTTAGTGAAGTATCAATGACTGCCCTGCAGTAGGTAAATGTTTTTCTTCTTGTGCAGCTCCTTGCCAATGCTGTAATTTTCCTTTGTGGCAACTTCGTGGGTGCATTTCACAAACGCCAAATGCAGGTTGCTTCGTGGGATTTGTACAGATACACCTTAAAGTGCATTCAGGTCCGGATGAAACTGAAGGTTGAGAAGAGGCAACAAGTGAGTGAGCTAGTTCATGTTATGAATTGCTTGTTTTAGTTTCCTAAGTCTGTATAAATTCATAACGTTGGTGACTAATCCACGTTGAAAAGCTTGGTCCAATCCTTGTGATACCCACCTAGTGTCAAAAATAAAAGTTGTGCCATGTGTAACAAAAGAAGGAAGTTAAAGGGAAGAAGCTGTTCTCTGGGGCTTGTCTACATGGAAATCAGTATTTGTAACAGGAATGTAATTGCCAGTCATTTTAGTTCCTTTTTTCTTAGAATAAACTGTTCCAGGGACTGGCCTAAGGTAACTTGAGAATGTGCTCTTAATGCCCTGAAATTACTTGTAAGGTAATTTTAGCAGTTAGTTTTATGCTTCCCTTGGTCACCTTTCTTTGCATTGAATTCTAAAGTCTTATATTTTATTGTCTCACAAACTATTTTTCCTTTGGTAGAAGGAGAAAACTGGGTGCGAAGGGAGAAGAAAAATCATATAATAGATTATGGTATTTATTTCCATAAACTCCAGTGGTATTCAAAGAATAAGCAAGGAACATGAATTTCTTGCTGAGGAAGGACTGTAGAGAGGTATCAAAGCTGAAATTGGGGCACCTTTCCTGGTTTAAGTAGGGTTAAGAGGAGCTCTACAAGGCTGATGTGTACCGTGTTCTCTGCCCACCAGTTATTAGATAAAAGGAAGGGGCTGAAAAGTGACTGACCTGATCAAACTGAGAAGAAGAAAATGGCACACTGCTAGTGCAATCTGTTCTCTGATGCTAATCTTGGGAGATGAGATGACAAATATGCATGAAAGCCTTGGCAGAATTTCCCCATGCAGCCGCCAGGGAAGCCTCTGATCACCTTATGCAGGCAGTGTGCTCTCATTTCCTGGGCAATGTGCTCACTTCCAGGGGTGTCCAGGATTTTGGTTTTGGGATTGTTTTTTTTTAATGATTTCTTGTTTGAAGTGTAAATGTGCTTAAGTCTATGGAGAGCTTTCTTTTCATCCATGTTGCAATTTGTCAGGCAGTTCTGAGTATCCTTTTTGCCACCCACTTCTTCTCTGTGAAAAAGGTGTGAGAACTGCAGCTCAGGGTTCCTCATTGCTTCCTTGAAAACTGAGAGATGTGTCAGCCTCCCATGGCCCTGTTATATTCCTTGGGATTCGGCTGTCAGTTTAAATTCTTTCCCAGGGTTGACTCTCCTAGTACCAAAGCAGTAGATAAGGGAAAGGAGGTGTTTCTATTTCTGGGATCAGTCTCAAATGAAACTGCTGCCTGTACCTTGTGTAGACGAGTACTTGATGTTCAAGGACTGCCTCTTCCCACTGTGATGCCAGGGTATTTCTTCTTGGTGGCAGGCACTAATTAAGTAACCCTGGCAGCTTAATGCTCTCTGCACATGGCTGCATTGGGTATTCAGGAAAAGGGGACAAGGATTTGTCCCCAGGGACAGCATTTAGCATTTTACTTGGCTGCACGTGTGTTAGTCTTGCCGTTGATGTCATCCAAAAACGTTCCTGCTTGTAGCTGCTCCACACAACATTTCCTCTTCCAACTCTGGGATGGGAGAGCCCTTCCTGGCTCAAAGGATTCTCTTTTTGTCATCCTCTTCTGCCCAGCAACTTACCAGGGTCTTCTTTGAAGAACAGGCTTTTGAGTCAGAGTAAAATGGTGCCCTGAGTAGTCAAACGATGGGGGTGGGTTTGGAGGAGTCTGTTTCTCATTCAGTTCAAAAGACTTCATTTCAGTGGCATTGTTTCCTGGTTCACTTAAGCTACAGCAGCATGTAGCTGACACTTTTGTATCTGTTGCTGCTTTTCCAGCATTTGAGAATTTGCAAACATTTTTAATACTGAACAGCTCGTTAGGTACAGAACATAAGTTTTATAGAAGCTTTGTTGGACAATGCCTATGTAACAGATTAGTGGCCAAAACAAAATGTAATTTATCCAGAAAATGTAGTTCTGAATACTGATATTTTTTTTGTGCATGTGTTTCATGGTTACAAGGGAATGTCACACCTAGTCCACAAGGAACAAAAGACAGAATATGCAACATCCTTGCATAATTGTAAAATCAATAACTTGGAGAACAGCAATGTAAAAGTGTCTTCTGGAAAATCTGACATGCATTACTCAAAAGCTATTTGAATAAAGGCATTTTTGATTTTGGTTTTTTAAAATGCCTTCTTACAGTCAATAAAATCCTGCCGTTTCAAACTTAACTGTGTTAATAATTTTGCATAATTATTTTCCCTCCTATTCTTTTTAGGAAAATTTGCTTTTATCCATCCTGCCTGCTCATATCTCTATGGAAATGAAGCTGGCAATCATTGAGCGACTGAAGGAAACTAATGATAACAGGCAAATGCATGACAACAACTTCCACAGTTTATATGTAAAAAGGCACCAAAATGTCAGGTAAGTGGAAACTCTAGAACTAATTGTATTAATATAAATTTCTGATTTTTATCAGTACTTATGGTCCAGTGAAATTAAAATTTGAAGGCGGAATTTCAGGCTGAAGTGAGCTTCTTTCCTGTTATGGGAAGATAACGTGTGTTAGATAACGTGGGAAGATAACTGATGTGCTGTCTTCTAAATCAGGGGAGATACTTGAACCCTTTTTGCTGGAGTTGTTTCCCAAAAAGGAGAGAGGTGCTATTTGTTAAACACATTTCAGTAGTTATGCTGACTGTGGAATTGACATATCTTCATATTTCACTTTTCCTGCTTTCTCCTTTTGCTCTTGTCTAGCATTCTTTATGCAGACATCGTAGGATTCACCCGCCTTGCCAGTGACTGCTCTCCTAAGGAACTTGTAGTGATGCTGAATGAACTCTTTGGAAAGTTTGATCAAATTGCAAAGGTAGGTTTACAGTTTGTGCTGTAGGATAAAGGCCTTTGGAAAAAGAAGTCTTTTTGCACAACAGAAGGCAGCGGGGTGTTAGTCCTGAAGTCAGAAAGGCAAGACTGCTTTGGCTTTAAAGCTAACTAGCAAAATCACATTAAAACAAAATGTAAAACAAAAATGAGAGATTTTGCAAGCTGCTACTGTAATCCAGTTCTTGGGTTTGGAGGTTTAGCTGTATCATTTAGGAAATTGTCTGATGGTGATCACAACAGGGCTGTGGGAGGTTCTGTGTACAAACTCCACTCAGGAGCTTTGCTGTGTTCAGCTCAAAGGTTTGTGTGACTCCACAAATGGAGAACTCTCAGATACACATTTGAATTCATAAATTGAGAGCCATCAGGCAAAGAGTTCATTAGCTTATGAGTGAGCTGAAGAAAGCTTTCTGTTACTAATGGATACTTACAAAAAATTGAAAGAATGGGGAGTAGTTTAAAATGGCCCCTATTAAGACATACTCTCAATACCAACCCTTCAGCCTGGCAGGAATTGTTACCACTTCCAGGTGCTGCTTGAGGTTAATTTTTTGCAGCTGTAATCACAAACTCAGGTTTTTATTTCTCCCATTACAGGGACTGTATTGCCTACATGTTTGTGTTGTGTTTCTGAAATCCTAAACACTTGTCAGAAAAAGTTGCAAAACTCTAACATTATTAATGTAGCAGAGGAGTGAAACTGCTTTAATTAAACCCTTGTGGATATCACTGAAAAAAGTCTTGAATATACCACTGATTAAAACCTGACTAAAATACTGGTTCCATTTTTGACTAAATGACATGGCTAATCTTTGCATTTATCTTAATTCAGTTGCTGTTAAGTGTTCAAGGCCTGAAAAATAAGATTTATACTGTATCTATTGCAACTGTATTCTTTTGAAGCACCTATAAAGACAGAGTAAGTTATGTCATCTTAGTTGCCAAATGGCAAAATTTCTTTTAATGCTGAAGTAGAAGCTGAGGTTAAATACATTTGGTATTTATTTTGTAACCATTTTGCAAATACAAAAATAGAGAAAATTCTAAGTTTTGAGTGATAGGTTTTAATTTCTCACTCCTGTCTGCAAATTGCCCTGTAATGTCTGGATTTAGTGAGTCAAGGTCTTTTGCAACTCTGTGGTTGAGCTGTGAGAAGAGGTTCCTTCTTTTTGTGCTATTTTTGTTCTGCCAGAGAGCATTCTGTCATCTTTTCCATAATGTACAAGTGCTGCAAGCTCCAATTTACCTAATAAAAACTGATGGCTAAGCTGGACGCTGAGCTGGATGCTGAAGTGCAGCAGCTCTAATCCAGGGCTGGGTTTCCCTGCTGATCCCTCTAAGCTTGTCACTTGTGCACTGCTCAGAACCCACTGGGGTGGATTAAGCTGTGGAGAATGATGGATGTTCTGTTAAGGCTTTAACTGACAAGGGAGAACAGCTCAGTTTGGGAAACTGCCACACATTTGGGCTGATTTTGGAGCTGATTTAGGAACTGCTGGGGTGTTCCCACAGCAGGTAGGGTTGAACAGCTGGAGGTATTGGCTGACCCAAATTAAGCCATGTCTGCTCATCAGTCAAACACAACACAGCCTTGCAGAATTAGTCCTGGCTTGCTTGCAAACTTTGTAGTTAAAATTATTCAGTAAAGTGTTAACAAAAGACAGTATGTGAGGCTCTTTGCTCTCTCCTGCCAGTCATTGGCAGCAGTATTCTCTGTTGCACAGTTAGGAAAATTTTTGTTTGCTGTATTGTGGTTTTATTAGCAATAGCAAACTGTAGCGTGTGCCAGCTTCCTCTTCAGTCACATCTGAAACAACAAAAAAACCCCATTTTGCATCTGCAAAGCTACCAGGTTGGGCATCTGAATTCCTAAGTTTTCCTTCAGTGCTGGGATGTTTTATGACACCTCACACTATTACTTATGAGGCTGCCATGTAAAAATAGAGGGAAAACTGCCTACAGTTCAAATGAAGGTGAAGATTAAAAGATAGATGAATAGATTTCATCCTTCAGACGGTAAATTCTATGACAGTTTTATCTTATTTCTAGTTTTTCAATTGCACACAGTTCCAAGAAAAAGGTGAGAAACTAACAAGTTCTATTTCAAAAATAGGTTCTATTTCAAAAGAAATATTCTATTTCTGTTCTATTTCTAACAGGTTCTATTTCAAAAATGCTTTAAGTGGTCATTTTTTTTTCTCTCCAGTGAGCGATGTCCAGGCATTCATATGTGGGAAAAAGAAATAAGCTTTGTTTCAACAAGCATTGAACAAAGCCTGACTTTCTCAAACCAGAGCCTTTGGAGCTGTTACTCTACTTGCAGTTAATTTTTTCCTGTTAAAAATGTTTGCTGTAATTTTTCAGGAGAATGAATGCATGAGAATAAAAATCCTGGGAGACTGTTACTACTGTGTCTCAGGCCTGCCTGTGTCCTTACCAGTTCATGCCAGGAACTGTGTTAAAATGGGGCTCGACATGTGTGAAGCAATAAAGTAAGTATTACACAGAAGGCTATTTAAAATACAGATAATGTGAAGATATTGAATGAAGAAATCAGTTTTCTTGCCAACATTCAAAGTGTATTTATTAGCTGTAGTTGGATAGTTCTGATCATAAGTTTGTCTCGTCCTTGCACCAAGTATAGGATGAGATTAAAGCTTAGCAGATCTCCAGAAGGAGGAGAGAAAATGAAGAGTGTCCTGCTCTAATCCCCTCGTGCCTCTGCAGGCAGGTGAGAGAAGCCACGGGAGTGGACATCAACATGCGGGTCGGGATCCACTCGGGGAACGTGCTGTGCGGGGTGATCGGCCTGCGCAAGTGGCAGTACGACGTCTGGTCGCACGACGTGTCCCTGGCCAACCGCATGGAATCCGCCGGAGTGCCGGGGTGAGGATCCCCCCTGCCCGTGGGCCTGCAGCCTGGAACTGTGCCATGACACAAATCCTCAGAATGGGATGAGGGAAATGGGATGAAGGTGTACTTAGCAGAGCTGTAAAATGTTAATATTTTCGCATTGCGTTTTCGATGAGCTATAAAATTCTATTCTTAGGCAAGTGACTGCTTCTTGACCTTCCCTTCATTGAAGAAACATGTGCATCTTCAGCTGGGCAATATGTTGACTTAGTTAATCCATACTGTACTTAGGGATAATTGTACTTTTGTGAGTTTAGATAAGGAACAGTTGTGCGACTTAGGTCAACAAGGCCAAGCTGTGTCTTTACCCCTGTTTCTGCTAATGTATTGATCAGTCCCACCTGATTTATATCAGCTCCATATTCATCAGCCCCACCACTCAAACCTCGTAAATTACTCCAAAATTAAAATGCATCCTGATGGGGGAGTATCCCAGCAAGGAGAGTGGAGCTGTTTGTTGTGCATTTGCCATGGGCAGTAGGAAAGGAAGGGAGTGGTGCTGAATGGGAGAGCTGAATGTAACTTGCCATGAGCTGCTCAGTAATACAAGGATTGGGTTTGAGGTTGGTCTCTTGCATCCTTTTTAAGATGATTGTGAAAAAGAACAAATATAAATGTTTTTCAAACACACCAGCATTTACATTTTCCTCATTTAGGAAAGTATACTCTTTTTCTGTTTTCTAAGTTAAATGTAAGGATTAGAATCCATGTAAGAACCCCCTTTCATTCTTATTCTCTTCTATTTCTTTCTTATTATTTTTGCACAAAAAATGGCCATTATAAGACTCTTCTTTTTTCATTCCCAAATCAGATCATGATTTTTTTGGTTTTGTGGTAGTCTGTGCAAATTAGGTTTTTTTGGTGAGTGCTTCTAATTAGTGACATTATAGTGTTTCTTATTATTTCTGTACCTCAGACAGCTTGTAGGTATATGCATGTAACTTAGAAATTAAAGTGATTTAATAAGTAATAAGGAGTTATGAATATCAAAATACTTTGTTGCATTGGTGACTGAAACAGAAAGAAAACTACTTGGAGCTTGGTTAACATTTACAACATCAGCCAGGCTGAAGGGTTTAATGTGTTTATTCAGTGTGATTAAACAAGAATACAGAGTTGTAAAGTTTCTTTTGTTGGTAAAGCAAACAACATGACTCTGAATATGGCACAAAAACATACTTTGTTAGTCACGTTTAAGACCTTTGCCTGAAAACTCTGATTATTTTCCCGTATGGTCGTCAGGTTTATAGTTGATAAGCTGGTAAAGAATTAAGCTGGTTTAGGTTGTCATGCTGATTCAGAAACATTATCCTTATTACTTCCTATATACCTGTATAGTACTCACTTATCTTGTGTTTCCTGGCCAGAAGAAACACCTTCCACTTGGGGAAGACTGAGCCTGACAGGGTGGAAGGGGTATTATTCACTGTGCAAATGTTACATTATATTTGTTTTCTGCTCTGCAGGGAAAATATTTTTTGTCCTCATTCCAATGAAAGCTAGTCTTGCTCCTTTTGTCATTAAGAGCAGTTAGAGGTTTTGTTTAAAATAGGAAGTATAGCTACTCTGAGCTTCTGTAAATGAAGGAATTATAAAGACTTCTGAAAGGATGCAGGAAAACTTTGAGCTTTATAAGTATTTTCTTTCCAGTGACAGAGTATCCTTGTTCATCTTCCTTGTGATTTTAAAAATTACTTGTGTTCATAACGGTGTAATGCACTACTAAAGCAGAAAGGAGTTGCATAAAACCAAAACTAAAAATGCATTTGTGACAAATGTGTGTCAGGGCCTGAAAGCTCAGCATGTGTTATTCTCCTGTCAGCATAGGAAACTGGGTGCAGAGTGCTGGGTGTTCTGTCCTGGCATGGCAAGGGCAACAGTGCGTGCTCCAGCCTGCCTGTGAGAGCAGCTCTTGGTTATGTGCTTATCCTGGAATCCAGTAAGCAATTAGTAACTGCTGAGAGATCACTGGCATCTCATTTGGAGATGCAGCAAGATCAGAAATGTTCTGCAGCAGTGTGTGATTTGAGGGAGAGGGGAGAGGAGCTTGGTGAAATGCAAAATGCTGGGTAGTGAGCAAATGTGCTGCCTTTGGCATAAGTGGAAAAGCACAGGAAACTTGCTGCAGTACATGGCTGTATTTTAAGGCTCAGGGTACAGACATCACACAGAATACCTCAGTCTGTGTGGCAGAAAATGATGCTTTAGAGCAAACTTTAAAATTTCAGATTTGAAGGTTCACCTTAATTGCAAAACTTTGGAGTCAACGTAACAATTAAACATTTTTTTTAGAAAATTACCATTAAACAAATAAAAGCACGCACCCTCTGTAACTCTTACTGTTGGTTTGAAAAGTACTGAGGAAGTTTTTATTCTTCCTTCTTAGAAGCTACAGACAGTACTTTTCAGGTTTTGGATACACTACCTTCATACAAACCTATGTTCAGCATTAAGGAGAGGCAGATGGGACAGTGATTCCCTTACTCTCTGTGGTTAGGCAGCAGTGCTGCACACTGCCAGTTTCCATTCTGGAATTGTGCTTTTCCCAGCCCTGAGCTAATGGATTGTAGGAAATTGTCTAATCCCTCTGTGCCAAAGATAAGCAAGAAAAGCATGGGAAGATGAACAATGAGAAAGTAGAACTTAAGAAATGCTGTTTTATCAACTCCCTCCAGTCTCTTGTTGAGAAATTATATAGAAAGATATTACTCATAACATGTGGAAATGCATGATTTGGGATACTGAGTGAAATAACATTTAAGGGAAAGTGTGAATAGGTACAGAAAAATACTGGCTGCTCTCCTCAGAAGTGTGTTGGTGTTGTTACTGTGTTGCCTTTTCCTCGGATTGTTTCAGTCAGAAAAGGCAGACTTTCCGAATTCTCCTCAGAGTTAAGAAAAACCTTCCCCAGCTTTCTTTTCCCAGACTTTGTAACTGTCTCCTCCCCTCCTTTTGCATTTCTAACACAAAGCAGTTCTCGCTTGTGTTTTGTTCATGAGTTTTCCCTGCAGCTCTCACAACCTGTCTGTGAGCCTGCCTGTCTTGTGAGTCATCAGATCTCCTTTGATCCCATTTCTTCTTGTTTCGTTTATCTCCCTGCTTATTTCCATTTAATTTATACTGATATTATCTCATTATGGGAAGTGGGTTTTTAGCATGCTTCCTATGAACGATGTACTGTAGTAAAAGATTGCAATATAATTTTAAGTACTGGCAGAATTTTTCAGTTGGCTGCCAAAGCAGGAGATGTCTGAAAAGCAGAAATGTCAGCAGCGGCCATTGAAATGTAAATGAAATGCTTAATGTGACCTTTCTGTGAGTGTTTGGGTCTCTTGTTCTTTCTCCCTTTCTCAGCCGTGTGCACATCACTGAAGCAACATTGAATCACCTAGGCAAAGCTTATGAAGTAGAAGAAGGGAATGGACACCTGAGGGATCCTTACCTTGAATCCATGAATATCAAAACCTACTTAGTGGTTGATCCAAGGGTAGGTATATGTTTTTCAAATGTATATGTTTGTTCAAGTATATACACACGTTATAAGTACATAGGTTTCTCTGGTGCATACAGTTTTTCATTCAGGAACAGAATTAAAGTGTGATGTGAGTCACCTGAGTAGCTTGGATTTGGGAGTTCAGATCTGAAAGGACATCCTGCTTTTTTATGACATGCCTATTACATTGAAGGTAATAAGTGTTATGCTGAAACCTCTTATGTGACCCACTTGGAGTAAAAACACATATTTGACTATGTATTTGTGTGAAGTGTTTCAAAAACCCAGGTCAAAAGGTGAGGATGAAGGAATGAAAGAATACCTGTTCTTTCTGGGCACTTTCAGCTAAAACATTCCCGGTAAAATAGCATCTGACATCTTCCTTACTATCTGAAAAGTAAGATTCACCTTCTTTTCAGGGTGTGAAGTTAGCAACTGTGGGTTGTTCCTTTAGAGCCTGGTAACTACAAACACCTGGAGTATTGCTATTTTGAATTGGCTTGTGGTTGATGAGTAAAATGTTTCAAATGAAAAAAGAATGCACATGAGAAACTTCTTTCCTTCCTGATCTTTACAGAAAGGAACAGCATAGAGCCACTTTTGATTAGCAAGAAATCAATCTCATCTTGGTTACATTTTTCAATACTGCAGCCCTCCCCCAGCTGCACACAGCACATACTATCAGAATGAGGACCTATGTCCATTAAAATGGTCTCCGGTCCCTTGAAGATACTTGCAAAAGCTTAGAGAATTGCCAGTTGTCTCAGGTTATTCTGTAGTTTTAGCTTCCCTGTAGTTCTGCAAGGGTATTGCTGTACACCCCCTCTGTACTACCTGATTCAGCACCTGTGACACAGGGATATAATCTAATGTGGAGTCTGTAATTTGTGGGATCTTCTAACCACTGTTTGATACACCCCAGCTCAGGTATTTGGAACCTTTTTCCCCTGCTGTCATGCTGACTGCAAGGAAACTGTATCTGTTCATAAGATCCTGTGAGTCCTTGCATCACCGTAAATAAACCTGGAAGTTTGAGTGCTGCAGTGTTGCAAGCGAGGGCTCGTAAAGGCAGCTGAAGCAATTCATTGTGTATGCTGCGACTTGCTCTAGCTCACGTTAATTAAAGGAGATAAAGGAACTGAGGTTGGCTGACATGTTGCTGATGTGTTCAGAGTCCTACTAAACAGCGAGATTTTATAGTCTTAAACGACTCAATACACAGAGCTTCAGTTTTTTTGTAATTTGTCTGAATTTCTGTTTTCTCCATGAGCGTGTTTTCTTTCTGTCAGTCCAAACAATGCCTGTCAAACAATCATCTCCCCAAAACTCGAGTAAACGACGGGCTGAAGATGCGGGCGTCGGTGCGGATGACGCGGTACCTGGAGTCCTGGGGAGCAGCCAGGCCCTTCGCCCACCTCAACCACAGGGAAAGCGTCAGCAGCGACTCTTCCAGTTCCCAGGGCAGGCGGAGGAAGGTGAGGTCCCGAGTGCTAAATGGCAGCCTGAGATTACAAACTGCTCCTGGTGTCTGTGGTGGCAAACTCAAAACCTGGCGTGATTTTTGTGGCTGCCCCTTGGTGTTCAGTGTGCATCCAGAGCTGAGAGGGTACCTGTGCAACATCTCTTTCTGTCAGAACTGAATCACATCCACACTGCTAATCTCTCTAGCATACTATAATCATAGTACAGCTTCATAGCAAAACTGTCTATTTTTCCTATCATTTTTCCATCTTGAGATACTGCCTGCTACATGTGGCTTTGTAAAAAAAGACAGATGCACTCAGTACTTGCTTGAAATGTATAGAAAATAAAGAGCCCCTCCACATGCTCTCCCTGCAACTGGATTTTATCACTAAAGAATTTTTAAGATCAAGAATTTTCAAGGTTTTTAAGATTTCAAAATACAAGAAAACTAATTTTTCCTTCCATCTGCCCATCCTGAAAGCTGGAAGTAGGAGATGTGCATGCTTTTAGGTGTGGTCCTGGAGCCACAGCTGTAGTAGATTTTAACTTAAGCATCCATCCATCCATTCAGGTGTGTGGAAGGGTTTTCTAGTTTGCTTGCCTCTGCTGGTGCTTGCTTAGTTATTTTGGTGTGTAAAGAAAAATGACAGGGAAGATCTGTTGACTTATTTTCTAACAATCTTTTTTGTCAGAAACAATTCTCATTTGTTAAAGCAGGCAACATTGCTGGAAAGGGATGATTTTTATAAGCTTTTCTATTTGAGAATGATTCTTGATTTTTAAAAATTTCTGAATAAAAATTGTTTTGGCAGTTTCTTGATGTTTGTTTTCCATAATTGTTTTCTGTTCAAAGAGTGTGTAACTTGTTCTTAATTCCTATTTCATTTAGGAAATACCTTTGTGTTCTACTGGGCGCCAGAGAACTTCTGATAGGTTTGTCAAGTACCTTTTCTTTTTTTTTTTTGTGCTCTTGTGCTCCTCTTGCAGTTCGGTGTGCTGTAAGCATGTGATCATTTGGTTGATTAATCATTGTGTGTGTGGTAGTCCTGCCTTAGAAAAGGTGAAGCTAAATCTTTGGCCTTAACAAGAGTTCTCAGCTCATGTTTGTTATTGTTACCAGTCTAAAAGGAGCTTCCCCCCTCCTGGTCTTACTGGCCCCTCAGCCATTCAGATTCCATTTTGCTTGCTTGGCTGCAGCAGGGTGGAGGGACTGGGGAAGGGAGAGCCCTAGAGAGCAGTAGAAAGATTTGGGTTTGGTTAGTGTTATTAATGTTTGCCATTACAATGTGATAAAGAACTGGCACTTACAATGCCACCTGCAGCATTGAGTTAGATAAGGAGCTGACTTTCACTTGTGGAACATTCCCTCAGATTGTCAAAACGCTGTCTTGAACAGTACATTATTTGAGTAACTAGAGAAATGCTCAGTCATTCTGGTTTAACTTTTCCCTGGAAGCTTGCCCCACTGTGTGCTGAGAAAGTGTGCTCTGTACCCATTACTTGTTTCTGAGTAGCATTTGTCACACAGACTTCATTTCATCCTCAGAAATTCATCTCAGAAGGGAAGGATAGAGGAAGATATTTATGATGAAATGATGTCAACCATTGAAGGCCTCAGTTCAACTAAGTATGCAGTACTTTAACTTTTTCTTCATCTTTTCTTTGAGATTAACCTGCATTCTCAATTTAATCCTAGATCTAAAATTTACTTTTGCAAAATGAAAAATTATCAGGATATTTGTCTTGCCCTTTTTTTGGTCTTTGTTTCTTACTTAGTTTATTTTTTGGATTTAATTTGAGAGTGTTATTGCATTTTTATAGCAAGAAGCTGGTGATCAGTCTTGCTGTTCAGTGTGGTGTGGCACTATGAAATAGGAAAATCATTGCTTTGTCTCTTAGGAGTGTCCCAAAGTAATGAGCTGAAATGTGATGTAGGATGGGATAGGAGATGATTGTTCATGCTTTCTTTATTAAAACAACAAGTTTCATGAAGTGGGGTGTTGTCCTGAACAAAAAATTAGGTATAAAGCCAAAATAGAGCTTTGTGGGTAATAAAGTTGCTTTAGTGTCTGGCCCACTGAAGGCAAATGGTCTGTCAGGTGCAGGTAATTCCTTTGGCAGTACATTTGCATTTCAAAGCAGACAAACACAGGCAGTGGTGGTGGCTTGGTCTTTTTTTGTTTTGTTTTAATTTAAAATACAATATTTAAATTCCTAATAAATGTAAAACACTGAATTTGAGAAGAAAAACCTCTTTCTTTCATCTAAATTCTAGGAAGGCTGTACCTCAGGTATTCCTAATGGGGTATGATTTTGTTTAGGGGAAGTTTTTGGAGGCTGTGAGCCCTCTCTAACATCTGCTATTATACCCTTCAGGAGGGTTTGGAGTTACATTTTTTGTGTAGCTGGCAGATGCTGCTGTCTGTGAGTGTTGTGGATCTGCCTGTCAGGTGTATAGAAACATAACCACTGGTTTGTTCTGCTGTGAAACATAAAGACCTTGCAGAAGCATCAAATGTGTGTTGAGAGTGGCTCTCAGCCCATGAGCTGTGGGGTCTCAACTGCAGCAATGATTTTGTGTCCTGTCCTTGGCCTTTGTGTCCTTGTCCTTGGCCCCTTGTAACCCCTGTCTCTGTCTGGCTGCAGTCCGTGGTGTGGCAAATCAGATGACTTCTGTGGATTCTCACTGATCTTTGCAGAACCTGCTCTTGAAAAAGAGGTTGGTAAGAGCAAAGTAATCCTTTTTGGTCTTTGATTTGCCCTTCAGAGCAGCATAAGACTATGTTTGAAATTTTCCGTTCTGAAACTGGGCTCTGGAGGTGACTGCACTTCCTAAGAAGTTTTTGGTAATTCATGGAAAGCAGATCTCATGAGTCATTTGAACTGGTCATTCTTCCATGAGAATGTAAATTCTGAGATTAAATGAGATTGTCTCTAACCTGCATTCAAATTCTTGCTATAAGGGAGTTAGTGGGAGTTTGGCAATTTTTCTATATAAACTACCCTAAAAAGTAAGGAAATTTAAAGAAGGAAAAAAAAAAAAAAGGATTCCTGCATCCATAATGAAAATACTTTGTTTTCTGTGGCTGTTTCATTGAAGATATCATACTGTATTATGCTGGTATGTGTTAGGTGCAGTGTACTTTTTCTGTTTGAGTAACTGCTGTTTAATTTACTGTACTGTGGATGTAGTTACTGGTGTGGGTCTGTACATACACTTTAGGTTTAATTCTGTGCATGTCCTTTTTTGATAAGGATTTTGTCCATGGGCATCTGTGGAGTGCTGATTTACATACTGCCTGGATTTCCCTCTAGGCTGGAAATTATCCTTTAGACTGGGCTGTTTTTCTTGAAAGATGTTCAAGTTATTTTTTTTTTTAATTTTTTTTCTTGTGGTGGTGGTGGTTTTCTCTTGTTCTCTTTTAGTTCTGGATATATTTTTAATAACACAGTATAAACTTGTATGTATGTGTCATCACAAAAATGTGATGAAATTAAGAAAAAACACTCCTGAAATGACCCTGATGCTTTATTCTCTCTGTCTTTCAGTATCGCACCATTCCTATTCTAAAACTCAAGAGTTACTTCACCTGTGCCAGTTTTGTGTTCCTCTGTATATTTGTGATCCAGATGCTTATCATGCCAAAGTAGGTGCTGGTATTTTAATAATTTATAATTCAAATTAACCAACAGGTAAAGTGAACCTTATGTGCATGGAACTTCTTGGAGTTCCCGAAGGGTTACGTTTTAAGAAACATACATTAATTTACTCCATGATAAAGGAGTGCATTCATGTTGTTGGCATAAGAGCCTAGATATCAATATGAAAATAAAATAGAAATATTTCTTTAATATTTTGTTTGCTTAGAACACACAGGGAAATGGTCAGTTAAGTGAGAAATATTATTTTATAAGAATAGTTGGCTGTAAGAACATTGAGCAATAGGAAATGGGATTTAGCTGGTTAAACTGTGCTCAGTGATCCTTTTCTGTAGAGCTACAAAGAGCTACTTTGAGCTGCTTCTCACACCTCCGAGAAAGCAGAAGATGGATAATTCTGAAGTTCCTGGCACGTTTGCTTTTTGTGGCTGTTGCAGTGCAGTTTCCATGTGGTTCATGCACAGGGCAGTGGCTCAAGCCATCAGGAGCAGAATCTCTGAAAGCAGTGGTTGTGCAAGAGAGCAACCATAACCTGTGTGATAATGTGGTCGTTCAGTGCTATTTAAACAAAAATCATATTTAGACTGGGTTTGTTTAGTGTTTTTTTCTTCTGTTTAGAACTGCAAAACTGGGAATCTCCTTTGGAGTTGTTGCAGTCATCATTGTGCTCATTTTGTTTATGTGCTTTGCTGAAAAATGTCTGGTAAGTTTACTTTTAAAAAACCCTTCCTGTTTTCAAAAGTGGATGGATATATTTCAGCAACTTGATCTATCTTTTAAGCTGATAAAATGTTAGTAATTTCAATAGAAGTTACAGGAGCCTTGAACCTCAGGTTACCAGAAGATTCCATTGCCTGAAACAGATTTTCATATCTGAAAATTCTCACAGGAATTCAGAATTATTTGGGTCCAAGAATAGATGGGTAGGAGGGAGGAGGTGGGGTTGATTTTCTTAAAATGTATTTTTATTTTTATGTTGGCCATTAATAGTAATTTTGGTTGTAAATACTGTTATTTTCTATGCTGGAAACAATATTGAAACAAGCTGGAACGGAAGATCAGTTTTCATAATAATTTATGAAGTGTAATGAAAATTACAAACAAATGAATAATTTATTGGCAACAATTTCATAGCTGTTAGAATTCCAAATTCACCATTACATCAATTAGGACACTTTGCACTTGTAGTTCCTTTTTCTTTGCATTATTAAACGCATGAAATTACTGTTTAAAAATATATGGTGACAGAGAGGGCCCATAGTAATGGAGAATTCAATGATACAAAGTAAGAAAAAAAAAATCCTCAATTCAAGAGAACTGCCTGGGGGCAGGGTGGGGAGAGGGAAGGGATTTCAGAATGTTCCTTGCACTCATCAAACCTGCACTGTGCCAGAGCAAGAGTGAGAGGGAATTCTGTGGTGCTGCTGAGGACAGGCACCAGCACTGCACTGCAGCATCCCAGGGTGGGGACAGAGCTCTCCCAGGAGAGAAATGGTCTCCTACAGAGCCACAGTTCAAGCTCTGAAAAGGGGAAAGAAAAAATTGCACTCAGGACATGGGATAAAGATTTATGATTCATTTAATAGTATGGCTAGACAGATATATGGAATTTATGTCTGTATGGTATTTATACAGATGGATTTTTGCATATATGTCTGGAGAGAGAGAGGTCTGTGCATATGCATTCATGTGTTTTTCCTATGTGTGTAGAAACACACGGAAAAACCAGAAAATTCCAAGACTGCAATTGCATCAGACTTGAGTTTTATGCTGGGAGTGTTTTGGTGAAGCATCATGGAATAATGCTTGCAGTCATTAAAATTATATGCTTTACTGGATGTTTTTCTCTGTAGCAACAATTGGAAGATATAGGGATGGCAAGAATGGGGACTGCCTATGGTTTGTTTTGATTTAGCAATCTGAAAATGTAGTTCCAAATATAACATTATAGCTCTATAACCAAAAAAATACAAAATTTTTACTGCATTTTTATTACCTTTTCTCTAGAACTTTCAAACAGGTCATAATTCTGTATTTTTAAAGCACAAATTCAGAAAATTTTAGCACCCAACTCCACTGAAGAAAGGAAGCATTGTCTCTATTTTCAGTTGGGGAAAAGTGCTAGACATTGACTCTGAATGACGAGATGCAAAGTTCTAAATTAGAATTCCAGTGAAGGCTCTTGACACTCTCCTGTAGAAAAAAAGGTCAACTTTATATTTAGAAATATTTCTTCCCCAGTATCAAACTGTTATCTCTGTTACTGAAACTAATTAATTTTGTTTACAGAAGTGCTGCTCAGATCAGTGGCCTTTCCTGCGCCATCTGTGTGCTGTCTCAGAAAAGGTGGAAACAATGCCTTTGCTCAGGCTTCCTTTAGCAGTCATCACCATAGCTGCCTTGCTGATTATAGCCATTTTTAATTTGGTAAGTAATCACATTAATTGATGAACTTACTGTAACATGCACAGTTTAAGTAACTTCCTGTATTCTTTTCATAAAGTACCAGTTTTTGCTGCTTTTTCTAATGCCTGATTTGCAATGAGTTGATTTCCACAGGGATAGTGCAGGATGTGAAGCAAAAGCATTCCAAGGAAAAGCTCCCAGTTTGTAGAAGTGAAAGTACACATAATAGATTCCAGTTCTAATTTTCAAGATGGCACTTATAAAAACTCTTGATTGCAACCCTCATCACTAAGATGGTGTTCCTTTTTTAATGTGGCTTTAAAGGTTTGGCTGTGGCAGGCAGCAGTTCATAGCAGTTCACTATGGTATTTGCACTCACTGGCAGTAATGTGGATGAGGGAGAGCTCTGTTAAAAGCAAAGGCATTGAGGATAGTTACTGCTGGAGTAAGATGGAAATGGCATCTGTTTTATAAATTTAGTTTGAATATTGTATTGCATCTGGAGTATGTACATTGGAATAACTGTGCTGTGTTTTTTGTTTAAACAAGTTCCACCTAACTGACAGTTAACTACTAAAACTGTTGTCCTCCTGATTCCTGTGTGTTTGTTTGCCTTGCCATTCTTCTGATTCCACAGGGAGTTCATTCTCAAAGCAATACTGCAGAAAACGCTTAATTTTCTTTTGTAGGGTCTTTTTTCTGCTGGCTTAGGTCCTTGAATTGACTCACAGTGGTGTCATGTGAACACCACCCGAGACAGCCTGAAACAAAACAGGAACAGCAGCTGTGAAACTGGGGGGTGAGACAGAACCACGTTTGTGCCAGATAGCTGCTAGATTAACATAGCCATAATGTAAAACTTTACCTCCAATTAGAAAATAAGTAAATTTTAACCTTCTTGCGGCTTGTGTGTGCAGACATGTTTAATACAACTACATGGATGCCATTGTGTTTCAACATTAATTCAGTAGCACTGAAAGGACGACAAGAGCAGCACTTCTTGTATAATACATGGAGAAAAAACTTAAAATCAGTGACTGTCTGATAGTACATTTGTATGGTGGTTTTGTTGATGTGTTTTGGTTTTTTTTTTTCCTCCCCTCCTACTGAAGACTACTGAAAAGAACAAACCTGACAACTTTACTGGACCAAATGACCTGTGTGCTGCCACAAATGTGAGTAGACTGCCATCTTAATTTCTAGGATTAAAGTGAAATGAGTCTTGGATGGTGTGTATAGAATCATAGAACATCCTGGGTCAGAAGGGACCCACAAGGATCATCAAAGTCCAGCTCCTACCATATAGGTGGAAGGCAACATTTTGATATATTTTCTTTTTATTTATAAAGATGGGGGGGGTGTTTAATTGTTGAACAAGAAGACTTGCTCATGACACAAGGTAGTTTTAAGGGATATTTTCTGTTGTTACATATGGCTTTCCTGTGCATCCTTTAGGGACTTACAGAAGTCTGGAGTACTTAGTATAAAACTGAAGTTTTGGTTTATTTTGGTCTCTCAGCATATTTGAAGAGTGTTCTCTAGCATTTCTATAAAGCTAAATTCAGCATAATACACAAAAGCACAATACCCTTATTATTTCTAAGGGTTTCACTTGTTATGTCTTTAATTCCAAAGTAGTATTCTGTTTTGAGTTCATCCAAATATTTGGGATGCTCCTTTGCCACCTGGCCACCCCTTTAGATGATGGACATATTTTTGAATGATGCGCAGCAGGTTGTGTGAGGAGCCTTTCATTCAGGTGCTTATGACAAATCTAAGTTACACATATGAAATGCACATTGTACTCATCTGATAATTTTTTGTTCTTGCATATTTGTAAATCAGACTTTTGGAAACACAACTCATTCCTGCATTGAGGAAACTGTAAGTAGAGAATGCATCTTACTTTGAAAGCCAGATCTTTGAATGTCATGTATATTACTGCCAAGTGTCAGGTTCTGTTGCTCTATAAAAGGCAGCTTTTTTGGGTGTCTGACAGCAGAAAAATTCTTTATGAAATCAAAATTGTTCAGCTGTTGTTCTCGTGCTGAGTAAAGTATGGCTTTGCAGATTTTTGAAATTTCAGACTTAAAAGTAGGTCTGAAACTTAAAAAGTGCTTTGTGCATAAAGAGAAATGAATTCTTGAGGAGTAGAAGGGGCTAATTTTGGGGGTAATTTTGGAGTTGCCTGTAGACTAAAGTATGCCAGCTCAGAACCTTACATCTGTGCCCTTGCTGTAGAGAGCAATCCTGTCTGCACCACACACCTGGTGCATGTTTGGTGCTGCTGCCAGCTGCATGCTGACCTTGGACACCATGCCTGAACTGGGATTCCTCTGGAAAAGTGCTCAGTAATTCCACAATAGGGATAGTGGCCACAGCTTGATAATGCTTATTAGCATCAAAGTTCTCATGAAGGAGCAGTGTCTAAGGCTGGATAACTGGTCGTGGTCTTCACATGTTACTGATGTGGGAGGTGGGAATGTGCTATCTGCTTAAGGTTACAATGGGAAAGCACAGTCAAAATAGGATAACAATACTGGACTTGTTGATTTAGACCTGCTTCACTGGACTATGAACCTACTTTAGATTAGTCTTGAACTTCAAATAAATAATTGCTTAAATAAACTTCAGGAGATAAATTCTCAGCACTTCAGTTTTTATCTGGCATTGCTTACTTATGTTGATGTTTTTCTGTTTAAATATTTTTGTTTACCCATAACAAATTTTAAAAGTAAACTAAAATCAATATTAAGTTCATCATTTTAGTGCCATTAAAAGTAAAGCTTTAAGTGATTGTAATTTGTTTGAAATTGTAGTGACCATGAACTCAAAGCATTTGCTGTGGTTTGAACATCTCTTAGGCATAAGTTCTAAATAATGCAAAGGCTCTTTAAATTCCTCTTTTACAGTATTATGCTTACTGCTGTATACTGGGGTTCATCGCCTGCTCGGTATTCCTCCAAATGAGCTTCGAACTCAAAGTTCTTCTGCTGTCCATTGCTGTCACTGTCTACCTCATCATTTTTAATACACTTCAGCACAAAGACTTATATGGCAACAGTACCAGGTGCACTGTAAAGTTTCTTAACCTTTTATGTTTCATTTGAGGAGGTGTTAGATTTTTGTGCACTTACTGGAATACTGAAATATCAAAATTATGTGAGCCAGACATTGCAAACTTTTCTACAAAGTTAACATGGAAATCTTATTAGACCATTTCACCTTTTTGTTTTCTTTTTTAAAAAAGTGTGTGTCCTCTGTAAAAGTTCTGTAATGCAGCTCCTGAGATCCCTGGAAGCCTTGGATTACATTAAGGACTAGGGTGTAGGATATTAATGTCATAATAAGGTTGATCTTCTGTTAAGTTACAAAGGAAAATCTTAAGTCTTACTAAAAGTCTGAGGCTCAAGCTGTGCTTGTGAGAACTTGGTAGTCAACAGGATGGTGAACTCTACATGTTCTACTCTAACCTTACTAAGTGCAGGTATTTTGAAAAATAACAGCAATTTACCTGGTGTAATTGCAGAAACTGAAAATACTGAAGAGAAATCACATGTGAAGGTTTTTCTGTTAATTTTTAAGTCTTTCTCAGATTGCTCAGCATAGTCTCACAGCTGAAGATTAGAATAAGTTTATTTTGCAGGGGCTGTAACCTGTCAGCACACCTTAAAAAAACTTAATTATTCATATGATGAGGATTTAGTTTGCATTTGTGAAAACTAATAGATGTGGTTAGACTGATCTGAAAAATGAGTGGTAACTCAGATACAGGTATGATTTTACTGCTGTCTTTGTCTTAAGAGTTCAGGTTTTTAGTTTGTTATTGTCTTGCCTCCCACAAATAAGACAAGTAGCTTCTTTTCCTACCTCAAGGTTTTGTTGGCTATGTTTTTGTAGGGCGGTGTTGGGTGGAAGCTGAAACTCAGTCTGGTGGAAATTAAGATGGCTCCATTAAGATAAAGCCATGTTTACTTGAACATCTCCCTGCAACAATAACTGAACAAGGTTTCAGCAGCCAGTGTGTCCTGGTGTGAAATGAATAATTCCATGTATTGGACTGTCTGATAATCCTTTCTCGTTGTTAGGACAGGACCTGTCCCCAGCCAGCCACTGGCACAGATGCACAGTGACACTGTGGTGCAAGTGTGAACAAACACCCTTTTCCCCTCACCTCCCATATCAGCTCTCCATTGTGCAGATTTTCTTTAAGGCATACAGATGACTTTGCATTGCTTTCTTATTTTCAGGTTTTTCATCAAAGATCCAAGGATAATGACTAACTTGTATCTGGTTCTGTTTTACATAACCCTAGTTTTACTTGCAAAACAGGTATGTATTCAAAATGCAATCATGTAGTTCCTTTACTTGCAGCAAGTTGATTTAAATAAAATGCAAAAGTTTTGTTCCTGGAAATTGTGCTCCAAATTAGCATATATTTTTATTAAATAAATCAGCTTTTTTTTTTTTTTTTTTACTATTCTGGTCTTGCAGATAACATACTTATAATTAGTTATTGGTAATGCAAAAATTTTTACTCTGAAAGGATGGGAATATTTTTTCTAATTTTCAACAGTGTTTGCATCACAGGCGTGAGAACTTCCTGGTTCTTCCAGTTTTGATCTATCTGTATTTATATATCAGTATTCATTCTAAATCAACACAGCAGTTCAAGATAAAAATAATCATCTTATAATTAAAGTGTCATTTTGCTAAATACACTTGATGGTCCAAGTGTACACATTTCATAACTATATAGACCCAAAAGGCCTTGAAGAAACTATTGCTACTACACTTCTTGAGAATATTGCCTAATATTTTTCATTAAGTTATTTTATGGATTTAATTTATCATATTTGGTCTCCTTGCAGATTGACTATTACTGTCGACTGGATTGTCTGTGGAAGAACAAGTTTAAAAAAGAACATGAACAATTTGAAACTATGGAGAATGTTAACAGGCTTTTGCTGGAAAACGTACTGCCGGCACACGTTGCTGCATATTTCATTGGAGAAAAACGAAATGAGGTGTGTTGAGTCTCTCCTATGTGAAGGACAGCAAATTGGAGTTCTGTGATAGATATAATACATGGTGTGAAAAAGAACAGAGTGTAAACTTCTGCAATCTTTGCCTCTTGTTTGTATTCCAAGACCTTTGTAAACCCAAGAACCTGTTAACCTGATGGCCCCAGAAAAATGCAGACTTTTAATGTCAGTCACTGAAGTCTGTTCTCAGAATCTGGCAAATATTTAAATGAGGTTTACTGCTTTCCAAAGCCTGTATTTTACCAGAGAGGATGGGTCACAGTTTCTAGAGAAATTAGTTGAGGAACAGACAGTATCTCCCAGAGAGAAGTTCACTGATAATGATTTTTTTTTTAAAAGAAATCCATCAGAGTGGACAGTGCTGTGTCTCAGAAGATTGGCAGTGTCCAAGTAGATGAAAACCTTTAAGATATCTTTAAGGAATCTCAGTTTTTCCTAAGGCAAATCCACTTCATTAATGTTTCTGACAGAACAAGAGATGTGGCTGACTTCATAGGAAAGCTGTAATTTGATTACTGGTTACAGACAATTGTCATGAGTGTGAGTACTTGTGGGGGAACGTGGCTGCTGACCACATGTGTGGGTTTATTGTTTTCCTTCAGGACTGGTACCATCAATCCTACGACTGTGTCTGTGTCATGTTTGCATCAGTACCAGATTTTAAGGTGTTTTACACTGAATGTGATGTCAATAAAGAAGGCCTGGAATGCCTGCGGCTGTTAAATGAAATCATTGCTGATTTTGATGAGGTAATTAGGCTTCTGTCAAAAATGCACTGGATTACATATTTACTGCAAAATAAATGTTCCGCTAGATCTCAGCATAAGAGGGAGAAAAAACCATTTTTATGGTAAACTTATATTCTGACTTCAGTCTTGCAATCTTGAAAGATATATTCCCATCTGGTTGGGATTTTCAAGTACGTCAACTAATCCATTAGAAGTATAGTTTAAAAGTCCTGAATTTAAAGACTTTATTTCAGTACTTCAGTGCTTTTATGTCTCCTGTGAGTGGGTAGAGCAAAACTGTGAAACTAATTCTCAGTATTTTATCTAATCTTCATGTAAGTAACAGTATTGCTAGAGATGTTTAATGCTTATTGTAGACAGTATGAAATTTCTGGTTAAATACACTGAAATATGGTATTAAAGTCTCAAGTTTTTTGTCTTTTTCCATTCTAACAGCTCTTGTTAAAACCTAAATTTAGTGGTGTTGAAAAAATAAAAACAATTGGAAGCACTTACATGGCAGCAGCTGGTCTCAGTGTTACACCAGGCCAGGAGAACAACCAGGTACGTTGGCTCTGATTCTGCCTTCAGTATTCTGTGATGCAAAGCTGTGTTCAAAGTAACAAAATGAAACCTGATACAAAAAAGTAAATCTTGAAGGGTGGCTTCCTGAAATGTGGAAAAAGATGACAAGAGTGTATTGTATCCTGCTGAATTCACTATTTATCTCCTAGTTTCATTTTATTTCCAAAGCAGGTATTAAATCTGTAATCCCAGCATACTTCTTACATCTTTCATCTTTGATTCCAGTAGTTTAACATTCCTAGATGCATAACAGAAGGGCTCTAATAATAGGGGAGTCAAAGAACAGGAGCCAAAGAAAAGGCTGTCTCAGAATTGGACAGTAGGCTTTTTGTGATACCTGAGAACTGGCACAGAAAGGGAATCATGAAGTGCTACATTAGGTCTGAAACTGTTTGCCACCCAGAAGAATTTCTCTGGCTCATTTTCAGTATAGCAGCTTTGTGTCTGACATTAAGATGCATATAATAATACACCCAAAATATGTAAAATTAAAGCTGAAATCCTAATGAACAGACATTAATTTGTTATAAAATTTAATCATATCATGCTTGTTGCCTCACAGCCAGCCCAGCTGAATTTAATGGAGTTTTGAAATTCTGCAGTTACAAGGCTGAGTGATCTCATCCTTCTAAGCACTCCAGGTCACTACCAGTACTGCTTTGGAATAGCAGCCTGACACAGCCTTCCATGCTGTAATTTGACCATTACTATGTGTTATGACTTGCACAGGATAGGGAAAGGCAGCACGCTCACATTGGGATTATGGTGGAGTATGGAATCGCCCTGATGAGTAAACTGGATGGCATCAACCGACATTCCTTTAACAATTTCCGCCTACGTGTTGGTAAGTTCTGCTTGTGGAGAACATGAACTCCACAGCTCAGACAAGTGGAAAATGAAGTTAGGATGATGTAGGTCCAAGTGCTGAATAGCCAGAGGCAGGATTGTCTGGTCAGCTTTTCAGGCAGGCCAGGCTCCTCCACGGATGGGCTTTTCTCATCACTGGAGGGAGCAGCAGGAACAGAGCAGCTGCATGAACTTGGAGGAAATGAAAGGTACAGATGAAGAGTGAAGTACCCTGATAGTGACTATTGACTAGGCAGTATGGTCATTACAATGCTTATTTCTATATTAAAAGTAGAAGAGAAGGACTTTTCCTTTGTGCCCTAGACTTCCCATTTTATGATGAGTGAGTCACTTCACATCTCCTGAGCCACAGTATGAATATTTATAGAACAGTGCTGATTGCTAAAAAGGTGTTGCAGAGTCAAGTTTTTGGATGTTTTTTCCCCCTGAAGCTACAGCTAACAATGAAGCTGGAAGTCACATCACTTCCTACCTCAGCAATGACACCTGCTTGTGTTCATGCAGGGATCAATCACGGCCCGGTGATCGCTGGTGTGATCGGTGCCCGGAAGCCTCAGTATGATATTTGGGGCAACACTGTTAACGTTGCGAGCCGAATGGAGAGTACAGGGGAACTCGGCAAGATCCAGGTAAACGTAGGAGCCTTGCAATGTCTAAGGCATTAGTTCTAATTGGTTGTGGAATTTGCTTTAATGTGAATAATCAGAAGAATTTCACAAGAGCTTCTAATTGTTTTCACACAAAGGTCACAGAAGAAACAAGCAAAATACTACAGGAGCTGGGATACTCATGTGAATGTAGGGGACTCATCAATGTCAAAGGCAAGGGGGAACTGAGGACTTACTTTGTTTGCACCGAGACAGCCAAATTCCAAGGCCTCGGACTGAACTGAAGCTACAATGAAGTTAACCAAAATAGACTTAGATCTGCCTCCCTTCTGTGAAGATGTAGAATTTCCCTCCTTATGTGAAGGACTTTATTCTAAAAACATGTATATACTGTTCCTACCGCTTCTACATCTGAAGATAAATTTTTTTTAATAAAGAAGAATTTTGAGAAGTTCATAGAAGATATGCAACCATCAGTCTGAAAAAGACTACTTTTTCCTGAAGTAATTTGAGGATTTACCTGGAACTGCCATGAAGCATTTTCAGTTAGTTTCTTTCCTGACCTGCACTGGGAGTCTTAACAGCTCCAGTGGCAATGTGTGGATGCACTGTAGAACTCATTACCATGTTAAAACATTCCATTGCCTGGTTGACACACACCTGCTTACAGTATTGTGTTTGTCCAGACACGTGCAGTGATACTGTGGGCACTGCAGATCTTGCTTTTAATGCTGAACAGACTTCACAGCAGAAGACAGCTGAATAATGGGAAGAGGAATGCAAAGAACCTCAAGTGTATCATATGATAACTGTGCTGAGCTCTTTTGGGAAAAACCTGAATTGCACAGTATGGTGTCATTTCTCCACCCTTGCCTCCTCCATTGCAGTACCCTGTGTTATGCAGATGTTTTGATGACCGAGAGCTGTTCAGAAGTAACTTTCATCTTGTTCAGCGTGTTTACATTATATTACATGTTCTCCTTTGTATTTCTCTGTAATTAGTATCTGCATGTGCATTTTGTTCAGTCATGGTAAGTCTTAAATTTTTCACTTCAAATTTCAAAAAATACATGTGATGGTGAGGAGCATGGGGGACAGGCTCTGACAGCAGCTGCTGTTGCTGATCCCAGCAGGAATTCTGATTCTATGCTGTTCTTGAGGGCACTTAGGGAAGAAAAAATAATCTGTTCTGAATTTCTGGTAAGATGAAGAACAGAATTACTAAAATAGTATTAGAAACAGTAGCAGATACTGTATAAACAGAACTGTGTCTGTGCTGGGGTTTGGGGTTTTTTTCTGTTCTTACTTCCACAGTTTGACTAGCCAGTGGCTGGTTTCTATGCCTTTCAAAGGCAATGCTGTTTTTTGCATAAACTGGTTTTGAAGGTTACAAAAGGGTGAATGGAAAAAATGTATTCATAATGGAAATATTTCAGCAGAGTCCCAATACTGAAAGTATGAATGGAGCATTCATTACATCATTGTGGACTTGATGTAAATTAGTTTAGTTTGTAAGGTTTTTAAGCTGTCAGTGGCTTTTGCTAATTTCTACATTGGCATTTTTTACTTACTGCTATCTATTAATGTTTTCTGTTGGTGGAGATGACAGTAGTTTGTAAGGCTAACATCTTGTGCCCAATTATGTCAATTACTAAGGATGGATTCCCCCTTTCCCCATATACCACATGGAGTAGGGCTGGACAGCACAATGATTAGTGAGTACAACACCTGTTTGGTTGAGCCTTACTCTTCTACAAACAGAGCAGCATTTCCTAATGCTTCTGGGTTTAGTACCAACCTATCCTGGACAAGTGTTTAAGAAATCCTGTGCATCACTGACGCTTTCTAATTACTGTGTAATTTCTATAGAACATGAAGTGACTATGTTTCAAGACAGGAACAAATCTAAATATTGTCCAACTGTGGATTAAAAACTGTGCTTGTAGCCTTTGTCAATTTTGTAGATCAAATTTATGTGTGTAGTAGGTCTCCAACAGAAAACAGCATGTTAAGAAAACCTTAATTTGAGGTTTAGTTCACGCATGGGCTCTGCTGAAGAAGGAAGTGTCATTCTTGCTGTTGTGTTAGTGCACGTCAGTGTTGTAGTTGAATAAACCTTCAAACAGCTTTTGCTATCCTTGTTATGTTGTGTATTTGTAGTTACAGGTGCTCAGCAAGCATTTGTTTTGAGATATTTATTGTTTTGTAGGACCATACATGTCTCAAAGGCTCCTTTCAGCAGTCTTTGATGTCATGTTAGGTAAAGTGACCATTTGTCTCATTAATCTATTTTGAAAAGTGCATTATGTCTATAAATAGAGCTGGCTCTGAAATGCTCCTGTTCATACAACCAGTAGACTGTAGATGTAAGTTATATATGAAAGAACATTGCTGTCTGTAATAGCATTTTGAAATGCTTTTGTTTACATGATGTTGCCTGTCAGGCTGGTAACTTGTTTGGGTGTAACTTCAACTCAACCTCATTTGCAGAAGTGGCAGGAAGAGCTGCAGCTTCCAAAGGGGAAGGAGTTGGGTTTGGTTGCAGGTTTAAAAGGACTGCTCAGTTGGTGTGCTGTGAACAGCCTTCTTGGGGAAGTTAAAAACTGTGTGTAATGAAAAAGAGGATGAGTAATTTCTCACCAGAACTGGAACTGTATAATATGAAAGCTATATTCAGCCACAAAAAAGTTCAATTTAACATGCAACTGTATTGAAATAATTGTTTTTAGCAGTCCTTCTGAGAGTGAACTGTGAAACTTAACATTGAGGAAACAATCTTGGTAGAAAAATCTTTCTTGTAGCATTATTTTTTTTCTTAAATGGAAAAAATGGCACTGTATCTAACTTGAAGAGCTAATAACATCTGGAACTAGAAATCTGTTTTAAAGAACAAACTTTTGTTTTTACTATGAAATAAAAAACTTCTTGAAACATATCTGGATTTGCAATTATTTTGATGAAGATATCCATGAAAAAGAGGTACACTTATATAGTGCTGCAGAGTTAATGGGACCATTTTTACTCATCAACTAAACTCACTATTTATCTTTTTAAAAAATGTTGCCAGTAGAAAATGCTTAGAGTGACATCCACGTGTTCAACAGCTGATGAGAGATGTCAGTATTTCTGTCATTGGCAGCCACCTCCTGCACCATCTAAAAGGTGAGTGATGGGCAATGAGATCCTATGGAAGGAGCCAGTAAGGATTCGGCACGGTTGCCATGCATCTTATCTTTTTGTTGACATGAAAATTATTTATATATTAATGGAAAAATTAATTCCCTGGAGTTATAATAATTCAGCTGCAAGTACCTAGAACTGAAAAAATTCCAGTGGTGAGTATTAAGAACTCTTCTGGGACAATTGAAACTACTGGAGAAAAACCCAGGCTGACAGAACTTTTTGGAATGTATTTTAGTAATTGTGAAAGTTTAAAAACAAATGTTTCTGCAGCATTTCTACAGAGGAAGGAAGGGAGGAAGGAAGCAAGGATGACGCTGGCCATAAGACTGAGGGAAGAGGGTGGAAATCACAATGCTGTTCAGCCTGTAAGTTACCTCAGTTCAGTTCCCTGCCACTGCACTCATCAGGGATGGCTGAGCAGATGGAACTGGAACACTACAGCTCATTCCTCTTGAGTCCAGGGTTATACTGGAATCATGGATTAAAGAAAAGCAACATTTAAAAACAACTAAGGATGCCTGGGGTAGAAGCCATGTGCAGCACTGTGTGATGGTGTGACAGTAAGTGATGAGGAGCACAGGGAAAAGCCTACTTGGATGAGCCACTGGCTGCACCTGTACCCTGCTCGATTTCTCTGTGCCTGAGAGCTGTGGCATTGGTCTGCAGCTTTGGTGAACAAGGAACTACCTTTTAATGTGAGGGACTTCTAAATATATGCTCCTTTCTGAAAAGCAAGCCTAGAATCAATATCCAGACAGTGTCTGGTAATACCACTGCTTAATATGAAGAATGGTCTGCCTGAGTGTCTCGGAGACAACTGTACTACACCCATGGGGTATTCTTACTTGCTGACAGCAGGTGGGTTTGTTAGTCTCACTTCTGGGCATGGGTCTGAGCTCACCCTCCAGTTTTAGGATGCTGTATGTAGACAGCAAGGTGTCTCTAAGAGGAGATTCATCCACATTCAAAGTCTCACAAAGCTGAGCTTTTGTTAATTCATCACACTGCATCAGTTTTATATAAAAAGTTTATTTCTCTTCCTCATGTTCATGAGAGTTGCACAGTAATTTTAAAAAGAGGGAAGTTGCATGTTCAGACACTAATGATGTTTGCACTAACTAGACTCAGATATAAGTCTATACATTGCTTCTAGAAACTTTTGGTTGAGTCCCTGCACCGTATATAGGCACATTTTAATTATGCTTTGACTTTTCCAGATACTTGGAATCTAGGAAAACTTAAATGTGGCAGAGGAGCTTAAAAATAATAGAGAATGCAAAAAGAATAATTTAGTGCTTTTCCGTAGCAGAAGTAACTAATACAAACCCTTCAAAAGCCATCAGTTCCAAAATTTAATAAACAAAAGTAGTTTAACGCACAATATACACGCATGGTGAATGCACCTGAAGGGCATTTACCTGGCTCTTAAACAGAATCAAACAAACAGCTGTAAACTGAACAGAATCTTCAGCCTGTAACTGCACCATACTCGTTTTCAGGGACAGTGATGGTCTTTTTAGGCTCTTCAAAGTCTGAAAAGTTTACAACAGATAGCACGTCACTGACCACAGAATATGCAATGAAAGACAAGCATATACAGCAGAGCACACCTCAAGTCATTTGCTATTTGTGCAGATAGCCCTGTGTTAGCTGGTTGCTCTGCAACAGTCCCAGAAAATCCTGTGTTCCAGTTGGTTCTGTCACAAAGCCTCTGTGTAGTGTTATGGAAAAGGCTCGGTAATTTTGAAATTGAAATTTCTTGAGCAGTTTCCTTGAAAAGAAGAATGAGTTCCTGAATTAATCCTACTCTTTCAGCTGAAATGTTATTTAATGAAAACTTTCATAAACTACAGATTGAGTAAATCTGTTATGTGAATTACATTTCTTGAGAAGAAATTCTTCCCTGCTTGCCCCCAACTGTGGGAACACTTTTGCTGCACATGTACTACATGGGGGAGGTCTGAGTCTGGCACTAAGACTGCACTGACCATACTCCCTAATCCAGCAAAAACAGCCACTACTTTTGGCTGGATGAGGTGAGTTGAAATGCTGTCAACTTACAAAGCACGACAGCTGGCCAAACTAAGCAAAAGGAGTGTGTAGCCAAAAGCCTGGTGAAGAAGGAATCACAATGTTCTCATTTTAGCAAGTGAAGCATTTTTTACTCCTCTCCTGCAACTTCACACTAAATGGAAAAACTAAAATTGAATGTATTACCAAGCTTAAAATTTGGCAGCAAGATGCATTGTAAAGCAACCATGTAGCTGAACCAAAGTTCCATACATACATAAGACTGATTCTGGACTGAGACCAAAGGCAGCAAGTTTCCTTTGAAACAGAATTTAAAAAGGAGAGAAGAACTGAAAATTGGAACCACACTACTGCAAATTCTACCATAAGCCAGTCTAAGTATTTGCAGATGTGGTTTTGTTCCAGCTGAACAGCTGCTCCAAGATGTTTTAGTATACTCACCCTCTGTCAGATCTACCCAGTTGTCTTCTGTCTCAGGCAGGGGAACCGAGATTCCCATTGCTTTCCGGATTCCATAGGTACTGACAATATCACCTGGAGTCACTTGCTGGGCAAGTTCTTTCAGGTTATTGGTTACTCTCTCCGCTAGAAAAGATAGGACAATGTGTTTATATGCTATAGATAGACACAAAATTGTTCAACCACCCTGCAAACAGTTTAATTATTTAGTACAAAGGGAACTATGTTAAATAAAGTTTCTGCACCAGAAGAGCTCTGTTGTGCTGTGTGCAGCCATGCAAGACATCTTGGGAACCAAGAGGTGAGCAACAACAGGAGGAGTGAAACAGCTGCTGCTCAAGGCTTGCTGCCATCAGGAAACACCAGAAATTAAAGAGTAAGTTAATGAAATGTGGGCTGCACTCACAACAGCTGGGAGAGGGCTGGTGCCACCCAGACAGCACTGGTGTTAGTAACAGCTGGATTTTGGGATTCAGCACAGATCTTTGGATGTAAACTAGAGACTGTTCTTGTTGCTACAAATGTGGTTTTCCCTCAAGAAGGAAGCTGTTAAGTAGTGAAACTTAAAAGAGATATTATTTGGTCTGGTTTAGACTTGGTGTAGTACCAACTTGGTCATATTTCTTCAATAATGGGGAATTTATCTAATCACATCAATGTGGTTTAGTTTAGACCATGAATAGTGTTGCACAAGTCAGTTTTACTTGCAAAACATTCACTTTCAAGACAGTCTTGTCTTAGAGGGTTACCATCAACACAAGCTGTGTAATTTAATTGATCTGTAACACAAGAAGCTTTGCTTAAATAACTAAGGAATGTAAGAGTGGTAAACACAATAGGCTGATACCTAGATTAATCCTGGACCAAAGCTAGCCTTGCAATAAGAACTTGGTAATAGTTAAACAACCCTTATTCAAAGACACTTCAAAACTCATGGAGTTATAGGTATTTGGCTATTGTCTGCCCCATGGCATAGAGAAGCTTCCATCAATTCTAGGGACATTTAGAAAAAAAGAAGATGTAATTACTGTTCCAATTTTTCATCTGGCTTTGCATGCAAAAAAAATTAAAATTAATTTTCTAGGCCTAACAAGGCACATAATCTACACAATAGTTCTTGAGAGTTTTTCTTTCTTGGAGTTGATACCAGATGGGACTTGCTCAATTCTTCAAGAATGATCAGAAAAAGCATATTTACCCAAATGCATTTCTCTGTAAGATGGACCCAGAAGACAAATCATATTAGGAGGTGGTTTTGTACTCAGTCGTTCATTTTGAGCATCCTGCAGTTCTCTGAGCAGCTTTGTTGTTTCATCAAGTTTCCTCTGGAAGATTTCAGCCTCTGTTTAAAGAGAAAAAGAAAGCCCTCACTAGTAAGATCTAAGTAACGTCTATTTACTTACTTTATGATATGAAATGTAAGGGACTGAAAGAATTACAGACATGTATCAGAAGGGTGGCTACCAAGAATACTCACCCTCAGAATCAAACTCTTCTATAGGCATGCCAAAGTTTGTAACTGCTTTTAGAGCTGTAAGTCTGTCGCTATTAGCAGCATCCAACCTGGCAGCAATATCAATTTCCATAATCTGAAAAAAAAAATCAGCGAGTAATAATTTAGATAATACTCAGCCTTGAACAACAAAATTGTCTGGGGAAGATCAGAACACCAAGTTAAGGTTAGTCTGCTCTACAAAAATAAAGTGGACATACAGAGGGAAAGCTGGAAAGACAACCTGTGAAATTTACTGTTCTGCAGTTACTCTGTTTACTATTCTATTTCATACTCAAATACAAAACAGCATCTGCAAAACCACTGGGGATATGCACTAATGATGTAGTAACTGAAGACCAGCATCCCAATTAAAAAACAGTTTAAAACTTTTTTCAGCTCATCTAAAGGAGATTTTACTGAAGAGCTGAGGCCAAAATTCAGAAGGAATCTGGGCCCTGGCTGCAGATGAAGATATGCTTCAGGAGAGCAGCCCTGGCCCTAGAACTACTTTCTCTAACTGAGCAAAGTTTGGGTGGAATGATTTGAGATCTGTAACATATTCCCTACAGGGGCACAAAGTGAGAACTTCTTAAAGACTGCTACATATCATGTGGCATCTTACATTTACATTACAAATTCATGTTAAACCAACCTAGATTAAGACAGAAGCAAAGCTACAGCTCCCAACAATAACAAAAAAAAAAATATAAGCATTTTCTTACAGTTCTCTTGGCATATAGTTGACTCAATGTTTTGGAGAATGTCACTCTCCTCATGCCTACAGAGGGACATACTATTTTCACAAGTCACAGTGTGTAGTTACAGCTTGTCAAAGTCTCAGTGTGGCTATGCAGGCCTGAAAGTTGTAGGCAGTTTTATATCTGTGAGCTTGGACAGGCTGGTTGGAGAAGTTACTCAATATAGAAGTATTTTACCTTCACATCTTTCATTGCATCGCTTCGTTCATGTGGGCCTTCAGCTTCCTCCAATGGCTAAACAGAGAAAGGGTTTTTAAAGAAGGCATTAAAATTACTCTTTTAAATTCCAAGTAAAATCTTACAAGATGCAGTACTTTTAAAGGGAAGTAAATACGCAATGTCATAATGTTCTTTCACTTCAAAGCAAGTTTTAATGCAGCTATTTTTTAGGGTCTTTCTTGGGGTATTAATGTTTACTAAAATACATTTTTTCAGCTCAGGTTTTATTTCTCTTAGCAAAGTTCACAGTGATGTCCCACCAGAGACTAGTTACTGAGGTTTAGGAAGAAGTGGAAGGGTGGTTATTAGAGGCTGAAATGTTTTCTGTTTCTGCATGTAACTGTATTTCTCTTAATACTGCCAGGAGCAAGTGGCCAAACCCTGTGTCAGTGCCACTACTGGGTACTAGAAAAGACCTAAACGTGTGATGCTAAGGAAAGGTGTGAACTGAGGCAAAAAAGTGATCTTTGGTCCATGATATTTCATATTTCTAGTATTAATTTAGGTAATATTCGACCCATTAGTAAAAGGCTACAATCTGTTTATTTCAATAGTTTGCATTGATTTGAAACTCAAAGCAAGACTTTTATTAAAAAGGAACTGTTCTGAGGAATTCTCAAATAATTCTTATATTGTCAATTAAGATTGTCAAATGAACCCCTTTGATTCCAGTTTAGCACAAAAAGGACTGGAATCTCCTTAGAATTTAATGAGACATTGTTTGGTATTTTTACATAGCACATATTTGAGTTTAAAAGCATGGTACCAAGTAAAGGGAAAAACTACGTATTAATTCTGAACTAAACAGTGGCAGCTAGGAATGTGATAAAATTTTCATGGAAAAAAAAGCCTATTAATGATCACCTCATTTTTAAACAACTGCTTATTGGTCTTGGAACAAGAGTTAGTGATAATGGGAATAGGACAATGGACAAAGAATTATGTGATTATATCTCTATCTACAATATGTTGTTAATATTCACATTTCACTAATTAAAAACAGAATAATTCCTTTCCAGAAAATCCTGCCACTGAAGACAAAGATCAGTCTTAATTTTCCAATTCTACCAGTTAAAAGGAAGCCCATCAATAGCATCAGCACCATCTTTCTCTTGCTTTAGAGCTTGTGTGCTAAAAGCAAAGAACAGACAGTACACAAATCCACTCTTACCATTTCTAGTTCTCTGAGAGCTCTAGAATGTCCTCCTTTAGTTAGAACATCAAGCAAACTATCAGCCATTAAGAGAGGATAATCCTGGGATTTCATAAAAAAATCTTGAATACTGAAAGAATAACAATAGTTAAGGTAACTAGTTTATTATCAAACATTTAATGTAAAAAAATTACACAAGGTCAAACCAGTGTGTGGCACGCAGAAAACACAAGAAGTAGCACAGGATCTGATCTAAATGGCTTGCTTCAGGTTAATCACCCATGCCTTCTGCAGCTAAGGAACCCATTCTGAATGGAACACTAGAAAACTTGGAAAAGTGTAGTGCCTCAGGCAGCTGCATCAACACAAAAGCAAACTTGCACAGGTACTTCACGTTTACACTGTCCTTAAGTATTCCCCCATTTTCAAAGAATTCATATCACTGGGCCTTCTCCTAGTGAAATTCTCATTAAAAAAAAGAGCTTTGAAGTTTTTATGATCAAGAATAATAAACCAGTAGAATTAATTATTTTTACCAAGCTGTATCTCATTCAAGGCAGTAATTAATGTTAATAGAATCCAGTTTGTATAAACATTTGTACAACTCAGTATTTTTCTGGCTTTGAACATGAGCCCTTCAGTTATAAATACATCTAAGTTTTGACAGTGTATGACTAGGAATCAGCAGCATCAAAGTCTTTCACCTTGGCTAATTACACTTTAGAGGCAGGTTCTTCTACTGAAGTATTTGTTTCTTATACAAACAAACCCCTGTGAGCTATAAAGATAGCAGTGCATTCCACAGAAAAGCATGCCCATCCTGCAGAGAGTTGCACATAACTGCTTCTGTCCATGTGAGCTGTACTATGCATCCTGGTTGCTGGATTACCTGGAAGATCCTTGATTAGAGTCTTCCCCATATGTTGAATAGATTAAGTCAGAATCTTCTTTGCTTATGTTGGCAAATGTTGAATCATATGTTGGCGCATAGGAACTGAAGGGGCCGTAATTCAAGTATGTCACTAATGAATAACAACAGTATTAATTATTATCCTGCTTTGCATGCATCAGACAGAAATGAGAATGGGCTGTAAAACAACCTCTACAAAGAAACTTTAAAGGAACGTATTTCTTAAGGTGAAAACAAGCCTTCACCGAACACCATCTGTTCACAATGTAACAACTTTTAGTAACATCTAAATCAAATTCATTGGTATTTGCAAATATGTCATGAACACCACTGTGTGCCTTAGCACAACATGAACAGTCTAATGCTGGAAACAGGTTCTCAGGCTCTCCCCTTGTCTTTCAAAGCTACCAAAACCCTTTCTCTGTCTGGCAGTTTCTCTTTTCAATGTAGATGAAAAGTAAATATTTCATCCCTTTTGTAGGTTTAAATTAATCTGGAATCTGTGATGCGCTGTTTAATTGTGTGATAGATACAAAGAATCATAAAATGGTTTGGATTGGAAGGGACCTAAAAGATCATCCAGTTCCAACCCCCCTGCCATGGGCAGGGATATGTAATAATGTGCTTATTCTTTAGAAGTCCTTAGTTCCAAATTCGTGCCCTAGTAACAAGATCAACACACTTTGTTTATATAAGAAGAATCTGTATTTTTTAAAAAACATCATCACTTACCTGGAGTAACCTTGTTTCTTTTATCTTCTTTGAACCCTTGTAATGTATTAACTCCTGACTGAAGCCTTCCTGCTGTCATTCCCAGCTTCACAGGGCAGTAACCTGGTTCTGCGATAGGATATATCAAAATTCATAAACAGAGAAGGCATAGGAAGATGTCTAAACTCATTTAATGCTCACAGCTAAAAACTCAGAATAAACAGGACATGGCTCTCAAAGTGTGCTTTCCTATCCAAATGCTTCATATTAATGATGTGGGACCCAGACATTTCCCAATTCTGGAACATCTGTGACCTTTTGGGCCAGCAGACACTGCACTCTGTACATGGACAAGAAATAAGAGAATCCCAGGAAACTGTCCAGCAGAAAAAGTTCTCTTTAACAGCAAAAGCGTTTTTTTGCAGCTTCCACAAACAGCTGACACAAACCAGAGAAGCAACAGCACGGAGGGCTCTCACCAGCTGCTCCTAACAGCAGCCACAGCTGAGGCCCATCTATGTGATCCCTCAGCTGCGGCTTTTTCAATCCAGATCTTTATCAGACTGGAAAGAGGCATTCAGTTCTTGGCTGGGATTTGCTCATCTGCCCCTGCAAAGAAGCAGCAGACCAGGTAGGTGGAAGTGGCTTGTTACCTGAACCATGCCAACTTACCTCCTGCAGCAAGGTCAACTGGATTAAGAAGGCCCAGAGTTGTTGTACCATCTGGTTTTCTTCTTTCAAATTCACACTGAAATAAGATCAGAATATTTTAATTTACAGTTGAAATTCCTGGTCCTTAAACTAATGAAAGCATTTAATGAAACTGTTCTATCTGCGGGAATAAGAAAGGAAATCAGTCACTCAGAAGTGAGTGCTGCTCTGAAGTTTTCCTTTCACTAGGTAACTTTATAGGTATAGGCACAAGGAATTAAAGTATTATGACAAATATTAATGTTTCTGCAGAGGCCAAGAGACAAAAAATGTAGAAAATGAAACAGGCACAGTATTGCCAAACTGAGTTCATTCTCCTGTAACATTAATAACCTTTGATCAGGCATGTGTCTGTTTCAGAACGATGAGATTTTTGCAGGTCAGATTTCTTTTCTTGAGCTTTCTACTATTCATCCTTTTATATTAGTTTATTAAAAATTAAAGCGCAACTTGCTGTGCTGATGAAATTTAGCATACATTCAAACAGTGATTTTTTTAACCTTATGATGTTATATAGATTATCAATGGTGTAAAATGGTGTAAGCTGTAGTAAAAGCAATTGTGGAGTTTCAACTGGTGTAAGAAGCACAGGAAGCCTGGTTTATGGAAAAGCGAAAGGAGCTATCAAACCCCCAACACTCACCTGGCTGTTTGCAAGGCGCCTGGTTAACTTGCCTCCAGACTCCCTAACAATCCGATCAATCTGCTCATGTTCCCTTTCCAAGCTGTTGCTTCGTAATTTGTCTTCAAGCAGGTCTTTGTCCTTCCTGTGAATATACCCACACAATGTAGTGACTAGCTGGAACACCAACTGGCTAAATAACACAAAAGGATACTGTGACAATATTGTTTTAGCCAACTCTGCAACTGGTTTTGTAGATGAAACAACTAACAATGAAAACAAGTGCCATTGAATATGACTGTATTTAATACAGCTGGGAAAGGCACGTGATAAAGGTTTACAGCAGCAAATGCTGTTAGTAACCATAAAGATTTCTGTGCAAAGGTCTCCCACAAAACTAAGAGACTTTTGGTATATTAGAAACTCTACATTTGAGTATTCAGTATTTATCTATCTAAATATTTACTATCTTTATACCTGGTATTTCTAGATATGAAAAGCTATTTCAGGAAGTACACTTTCTGTAGCTAGGCAGCTTCGTGTTCCAAATACAACCACAAACAAACAAAAAAATTAATCAAAATTGGCTATGCAGCTTTTTGTACCAAAATGTTTAAAAGCTCATGTTTGCAAGCTTCTCCAAAACTATACTAGTTCAGTGAAATAGACACTAAACCAGAAAATAATTGAAGGAATGGAGCTAATGAGCAGTACAAGATTATCTACATGCAAAAATGATTGTATACCATAAAAGATTCTAAACTTCTTTGGTTTTAGTAGATAAGGATGCTTTCTGTAAGTGCTGATCTCTTGAGATGAAAATGTCTTAGTGCATAAGCAGTACCAGAAAGAGAGAAACCCATATCCACTGGTTCCTAAGTCCTCTTGTTTTAGTAGTATTTAAAAGGTGTATCCTATAATTACTCAGATAATACTTTACTTTTTGTGCTCTTTGCTAGGTGTTTTGAATGCTTTGGTGTCGCCATCCATAGCTTCTCCTCTGTCTTTCCCAGGACCATTTTCCTCTTCCCCAGTTTGCTGCAGTTCTGTCTTGTCCTTCTGCTTCCTTGTCTTCTGCAGGTCAGCCATGAATTCTATACTTTGTTTCAGGCTCTGAATTCTCTCCTAAATAACATCAAAATCCTTTATTTGCTTCTTCAATGAATCTTTTTGTAACCTACCCGGTGAGGGTCATTTTAATCAGTTCTTTCTTACACTAGCAAATATAAACAGAGTCTAGAAGGTGAAATATTAAATGCAACTATTTCTACAATTCTGGCAGCAGTACTAAAAGAATGTACTATTTATATTCAAGCATACAAGCATTTGACAAATACCAAGCAAGGTTTTATTAATTTTCAAGAGATACCTGTAAAAGGGAATAAAGAGGGATCAAAAAAAGAAGCAGCATACTTTTTAATATCTGGGTTGGTGTTTTTTGTTACCTGGCTGAGTATCTTCATCCCTGAGTGCAGCAGTTTTTTTGCAGCTTTGTAGTAAATGGTGTCTGGTTTGTTGTAAATCATTGCATTATTACACATCAGTTTGAAGTTCTCCTGTATGAACATTAATAATTTTGGAATGAAAGTTAATTTTACAGTGTACTATATTCATATTCTTGTTGCAAATGTGTTGTCTTGAGCTTTAGGGGGAAAAAAACTTAAAAGACTACTTTTAATGAATGAATTTAAGAAATCTATTAAAAATGTAAACAGGAATAAATATGTAACTTAGTTTTAAGACTTGAATCTATTGGCCCAACAAACATCCTGCAAGTGTTCTTAAGTGTTCAGTATTGTTTGTAGTTTCTCAAGTTTTAAGGCAAGCCCTCTTAGCTACAACTACCCATCTCCCATCAGCAGTCATTAAAACCAAAGTGAAGCAACAAAACAAAGACAGTGAAAAGCTGCAGTTCAAAGTTAAATTATTACAAAGAATATGCCAAAGTTTTAGTTACAATGAAGAAACATATACTTGTTTGAAATTCAAGGGAGCTAGAAATGGCACTTCTATACTCACTGCAGCCTCTACAGGTGAATATGTCTTATCACATTCTCATCTATTTATGCAGTTAAAATTAAAAACTAACTAGAAACATCTACAATAGGGAATATTCTTCTTAAGTTTTGGAGATCGAAAGAAGAATGTGCAAGAAAATACAACCAATACTATTAACTAACATCTGCCTAATTCTTAATTACACACAAATTACACCTCCCAGGTCTTCATCTAGCCCAGTAAAGAACTAGAGAGTATTTATGACAAAGAAACCAAAACAAAACTAGGCCCCACATCTTTTAAAAGCTTTAGGAGACTTTTAAAACAGGCCTTTGAATCCATTAGACACACTACAGCACCAGGATAAGTGGTCGCTGCCAAGAGGACCAAGCACACTGTGCCTTCACTCATTGATCTACATGACTAGATTAGCTTGGAAGAAGGAACAGATCTAAAATAACAGGCTGAAGGACAAATTGACATGTTCTATGTAATCCTGCACAAAACCTGAAACCGTCTGCATCTTTTTGAGATGCATATTTACAAAGCAGAAGTGTTTTCTCTTTTACTGTCAGAACTTACTCACAAAAATTCAAGAAGAAACATTTCTTGAGGCAGAAGTACTGGTTCTTTTCGGCATCTTTATATTCTCATAAAATACTAGACTTCAGGTCAGTTGAGCATAATCTATCTTTGTAGTCAAAACAAAATTCAAAGCATTACCTTTAATTCTTCTATGGACTGGTACCCATTGTTCTTGATCTTCTCTTTCATGGTACTAAAATCCATTGGGTTTTTAATGATCATGGAATAGCCAGGGGCAATAAAGTCAGTCACAGGAAATGAAAAGAAAGAACTTGGATCCTTTCTGTTAAGAAATGAAAGACAGTTTTTAATGTTTCAACTTATAACAAAGAACATACTGACTTTGGAATTAAATAGAAAGGAAATAACTAAGCTGAAAAGGACTCAGAACTATAAAGAGAGAAGTAGCTTGTGTCAGCATAATCTTTCTCTTTCAAGGTTGAAAAGATCTTGTATGCAAACCCATATACCAAAAAAGTGCTACAAATGTATTTCAGAAGTTATTTCTATATTTAGATAACTACCTTCGCTCTGAAGAGGATGAAAAAACCCAAACTTTTTAAAAAGATTTTGGATTTTAACACAGGGGTTTTATACTATAATTAATTAAAAAATAAAAGAAACATATATCATAAGAATATTCTTGTCATTCATCGCTTACTCTGAAACTATCAGAAGGGAAGAGACAGGATTCAAAATCAAAAGTGCTGCCTTTTATATGCAGGGAAAGGGAGTCAAAACTGACACAGGCATTTTTTGATTGTTTAAGTTTCTTGAAACTGACACCACACCTCGGTCTTGAAAATTTACAGATAAGAGAAAACTTGCAAAAAAAGTTTCAAGCAGAGTCTGGTGAGACAGCTAAAGGGAAACATCTTTCAACCACTCTTGTACAAGACACAGATGTTCTTAAAGTCAAGCAAGATTATCTTAAATAAGAGACTACTTGAAAGAACTGCAGACTTGATTGTTTTAATCAAAAGACATTTGGCTAGTAAGTAAGAGAACATGGTTGAAGTTTCCAAGAGCATGCTTCCTTTTTATAGTAAATAATGCTAAAATAGGACAACTCAAGGTAAAAGAAACTTTCTGAAGTAGATTACAAAGTCTTTTGCCTTGCTTTCAAAAGGTTCCCCTAAAGAAAACATCACATTACTGGAAAATTATCCTGGGTTTGAAAGCTTTTTAGAACTACTGTGAACTTGAAACTGGAGGAATTCACAAGAAGCCTAGGCTGAAGAGAAGATCTAAGTGTATGTTCTTAAACTAGCACTTAAATTCCTGAACCAGCCCTCTGAGCAATATATTTAGCAATAATATTTTCACTCAGCTTTGTATATGCCCCTTCCCTTACTGTGTCTTATTTTCACTTCACAGCTCTGCAAGCCTGGAGCACAGACATTACCTCTGCAGCTGTCTCATGAGTTGATTCAGAGCTTCCTGAAGGGGTGTCTGTTCCACCTCTAGACCAAAAACAAGGGGGAGGGAAAAGGGTGTGAAGCAGAACTGATTGCATGAGGTTTTAAACTTCAAAGACATTAGAAATGAACAAACAAAGCTGCTGCACCTTGAGAATTCAGTATAAAGAAAATATAATGGCAAACCCCACAATACCTACAGGGGATCTACTTTTCCCATGCCCTTACTTGACATTCTGCTCAATCTGACAGAAGTACCAGACACCATTTGGCTAAAGAAGTGTATAGCAAGCTAATTTCAAACTTTTGTATGATGTGGAGAAAAACACTGAGATGGCAAAAAATGCCAAGTCTATAGAAACAAAGAACAATAAAACATGAGTCAACTAGAGAAAACATGAATTAGCAAAAGAAATTTCTTTTATTCCCCTACCTTCCTGCTTTGATAAAGTACTCGTCAGTGGTTTCTCTGGTGACAATTCCATTCTGACGGGAGTCTGACATTTCATTTCCTGTTCTCCCTCACTGTCTCCATGGTCTCGATCTCGTTTCTTTTTATCCTCCTGGAAAGATCGTTATGGAAATGTAAGAGCACCTGAAAACCCTGCATTATTACTGTACATAATGCTCTCTAAATTTTTCAAAACAAATTCACAAAGTTTAAAAAATAAGAATAGTTTGTAAGTGTTTAAAAATTCTGTATTCTTTATGTACTGTCTCCATCTGCTGGACACTGAAATAATTCAGCTATACAATGCAATGTATCAGTGAATTAGTTTTTTAGAAAATGTGACAGCTGTCTGGTGTGTGCCCTTTAAAAATGAGACAGGAACACTTCACACACCGTGTCTGAATGTATTCCAGTCTAACGATACAAGTTACAGTCATACCTGCTGACCTTCTGCTGTGAAACCTAGAGAAAGTCAAAACATTTTTTTTGCTGAAATGCAGTAGCATGAACACATACCTTAACTTTTCTCTTTCTTTTCTCCTTTTCTTCTCCAGGAACTTGTTTTTCTCCTTTCTTTCTCTTCTTTCTTTTTCTGTCCTTGTGTTTTTCATGTTCTGATTTGTCTTCGTAGAGGCTGGAATCAAGTCCTGCATTTCCAGTGGAGAGCTCAGCAACTTCATTTCCTCCAACTTTTAGCACCAGCTTCAGTGGCTTTTCTACGTATTCTTAAACCAGCAGAGAAACAAACGGTGTGAGTACCAAAGAAAACACACTTCCGTTCTCAGAAACCCCGCGCGATCCCTCCGCCGCTTCTGGCTTCTTCCAGAGGCCGTCACCGCACCATCTCCTCATTTCCAGACCCTGCAGCCGCTTCTCCCCCGCGCAGAGCCGAGCCCGCGGCCCGACTGCCGACCCCGGGCCCGCCGGCGGAGCGAAGACCCCGCTCCCCGCAGCCCCAGCGCGGAGCGTTCAAACCGCCCCGGCGACGGGCCCGGCGGGGCGGGGCGGGCGCCACTGGGGGCTTGAGGGCCCGCGCCCGCTTCGTGCCGCGCT
>VXAC01002699.1:200632-212906 GCA_013399225.1 Rhipidura dahli | reverse complement strand
TTTTTTTTTTTTGGTTTAAATTAAAATCAATATTTTATGATAATATTTACTGAAACCCGTTTTTTTTTTTTGTTTGGTCTTCTTGCTGTTTTTAACAAAATGCAGAAGTCAAAATGTCATAGGATCTATTCTGTGTGTGCAAAATGATTAAAGATGTTAATATCAAAAACACTCTGAATGGTTGTTTGAGGATATTTAACTGAAGTACTGATGAATACTGTTTTAACATATCTATGTATAATTTGCATTATTTCATTTTCTTCCCCGCATTTATGTGTTTGGATTTACTAGAGTGAAGGAAGAAAAGTTAACAAGACTGTAATTTAAATGAGAGTTTTCACCAGTAGGTTGCAAGATCATTAAATTCTTAAGAGTCTAATTGTGGTTTTTAGAATGTGCTAGGATCTCAGTTCTACTTGACTCAGTTTGCCACTCATTTGAGCAACCAAGAGAAGATAAATACATGTTTACACACCAATGACTGAAAATTGAAAGGTAATGTGCTTAAAATGATTTGTTTCACAGACTTTATTCAGGGAAGACATGGATAAAAATAGCAAGGTTTTAAGAAGAAATTGCTTAGGAAGAAGGGCGATAGTTAAGCATGTCCTGGTACGTGGAGCTAATGGGGACAAAACTCACAGAGAATTGGAAAATTTGGAGTTCTGGTAATTGGGGAAAAACCATCAAGGAAAGCTTGATGAAGAAAGACATGACAAAATAGCAAAAAATCCATAAGCCTTAAATTATGCTGCAAGAGGTATACCCACAACATGTAAAAGCTGTTTTTTTGTTGGACAATGATCTTGTAGCAGGTCCAGCATGGTTTCATTTTGTGCTGAGCTACACTTTGTTCATAATATGTACTTACATATTTTTAAGAACACTAGATGATGTATATAAAAGATGAGAGCTTTATGCATGTGAATTTTAGCAAGTCTAATTTCACTCTCAGAGCATGTTCACATCAGGTAAACACTGTCATTCTGTGTTTTGATTTGATTCATTATTATTCTGACATAATATGGGATGTAAAACATGGGAAGGGAATAATGCTGGTACAGCAGTAGGTAATATGGTGAAAATGAAAAGATTTTCCAGAGGTCTATTGCTAAGCCAACCTCATGGCCAAAAGAAACAGAAATCAGTACCTTTGTGCTTGGTGTGAGTACACGTAGATGAGACAAGGTAAAGGCATAGTCAGTATCTATAAAGATCTGTACCAAAATGGTATTTTGGTCCTCTAATGGTGCATCTAACAGAGCAGCAACAGTCAGAAGTGATGTGGGCACTATTAACTTACAATCTCTGTAGAGCTTTTTGTTGGTCTGTGTTGCAGTCACATTTTTGGTTTGCTGTATCACCACAGAAATAGTAAGAGCCACTCTACCTAAAATTTACAAAAACTTCTATTTTAACAGTTTTTTACCTTGGCCCCTGGTGGTCAACTACAAACTCCCACTGTGCCTTGGGGACAAACAAAGAAGGAGTATAGACAAAACTAATAATAGTTAATTTAGAAACTCTCCTCCCAGCTCAAGATAGAGGTTAAGCCTGACTTTAAGAGTCAGTGTTCAGAATTCAAATGCTGAATTGTATATGCAATGCTGGCTGTGATATTTGCTGGGGTAGGAGGAGAAAGGAGTATGTGCAATTTTGTTGTGCAATTTTTGAGAGTTCTTGCATGAAATTCTTAATGGTTTTCATATACTAGAATACTTAATGGTATTTCCTACATATGGTTTAGCTATTTTAATTTGTATTTTTATATACTATACAATAATGATGAAGTAAGTATAAGCAGTAGTCCATTAAGATGCTCTATTTTCAATCAGCTTTGCCAAGGAGTGGTGGAATGAGGAGTTAAGGTCAGAGCTGAGGCACAGAGGCCCACTATGGACAGGGAGCCAGGGTAGGATGGAACATCTCCAATTACACAGGTGTCTTGTCTTAAACACACATTACATGCTGGGGCTGCAGGATTGTTGAAAAAAAACGATTAAAGGACAGGTAGAGTCTGACCCCAAATCTCACCTAAACCTGTAGCTACACTGATTTTTTTCCTCCTTCTGATCTCACAAACTCTTTGTTTTATAACAAGTATAAACTATGTTGCCTGTTCATTATTTTTGTTTTCTTTCATCTCTTGCTGAGTGTATTAATTTATTTTAGATTGTTGCTCAGTACATGATCTTGAAAGACATATAACACTAAATATAAGCAAAAAGAAACAGCCCGTTCTGTGAAATGATAATATCTGCTAAAAACTGAAGAATGTGAAGTAGAACAGCTGTATTCTACTTGATATGAAATTATTTTCTGCTTTTACTACAGTTTCCCATCTAGGCAAATACAGAAATAATACAGAAAAAACTGCTAGGTATATAAATTACCATTTCTTGGCTTATCCTGTTCTTTGGATATATAAAGATTATGTAAGGCTCTGGTCTTTAAAACTAACTTGCAGATGTTCTAGAGCTGCTTGTTGATGCCTGACTCAACAGTGCCTGAACACCTTTTTTACCTGCCTCGAGGTGTCATGGTATATTTCACTGAAGTGATTAAAATAATCCTTATTTTGTGAAAAAAGTGTAACTCATAAAGCGAGTCTGAGCATTTATTAAGGATGAAGATAACATGAAGCAAACAGCTTTCTCAAAAGGGTGACAATATTTATTTACCTTAGGCTCTCTTGGTCCTGTCAATATCACTGTATTAAAGCATTTCACAGAAGTACAGCACTTCCTTAGCACAGTGATGTATTGAATAGTCTCCCCAGGCTATTGCAGACTGTCAGAACTTTATCATTTTATCAAGGATGTTTATTTATACACCTCACAAACTGATTTAAAAACCAAAGTTGTTTTTCTAGAGTAAATCTGGAATTGAAATCCAGATGACAGTCCCAGTATTTTCATCTGGTTTACAGAGGTGAATAATTGCCTTGAATGTGCTTCAAGAACATTTCATTTTTTAGGGAAGGAGTTGTATGGTCTATTCTTACATATTGACAACATTTTTTTTCTTAAACTCTTTGGCAGCCATTCACTGACAGAGTTCTGCCTCTCTTGCTGTAGAGGCCAGCTAAATACCTGGAGCTTTTACATCTATAACCAAAGAAGGAAGTACATGGCTTAATTTGGCTAAATTAAGGAGTAAGGGTGTAAATGTGATGACCTCTTTTAGCCAACAGACAGCTGATTAAACCTGTTCAGTTAGTCTGAAAGACTCTGTTAATAGCTTACAGACCTCTTCGTATTCGAAACAGCATTGACCACAGGCTTTCTGTTATTTTCCTTATACCAAGAAAGCTTATTCTGTGAATATGAAATTTCAGGCACTTTGCAGCAAGGATGAGGTGCTGTTTTTGTTATGCCACCATCTTGGCTACCATGTAAAAGAACTGTGATCGTGTTTTACAAAGGTTAAAAATACTTGAATCCTTGTCAGTCTTGGTGGTTGGGGATTTCGTAGCCCACATCAACATGTTCTAGAGATCACAGGTTGATAGAATACTTGCTGATCAGCAAGAGAGAAACCTAAAACAGATAGGATAGATGGTTTCTCTTCAGGAATGCTATAGTTCATAAACAGTCAAATGTTTCCTCTTTGGAAGAGTATAGCTTAGCCCACAAGGGCAAAAAGACTATTTCACTCTTTTACAGTAAATTGTTAGCACAACTCCTGGAGTATTTTAGATCAAAACTCAATTTTGTTCTAGAAATCAAGTTACTTTAGGATTACTTCAGTGCAAACAACAGAAGAATTTGAGCTCTCTGTTGGCTTTCATTATAAATAATTCTGAGTTCTGTGCTGTAGCCTTCATTTGCCACTGAGTGATGCAGAGCTTCAGCTACTGAAAGTTCACAAGAAGTAAGATGAACATGTATTTTGTAACAGCTGTGAGAATATGCTGTTGGAGTGGCACCTGTGCAATCAGTAAGTTAACAGCAGAATCGAGATTATTGTTTACTTCACAAGGAAGGCCAAACCTGAGGCACTGCAGCCACACTTCTGAATGATTTGTGCTGTTCACTTCCAAATCTATCTGCATAAATATGCTTCCTTGCAGAATTTAGATGAATAGAAATGCCTCCTCTTTCACTTTATTAATGTAATTTATTTTTAATAGGGGGGAAAATTGAAATAAGTTCTTTATGTGAAGTCTGTTGAGGAAAGGGATCTGGGGAAAAAAACTTAAAAGTTAATTTTTTTTTAATCTTGAAATCTTGTGCTTAGTAAGTGTTTAAAAATTTCTGGCAGTCCTGTTAGTAAAAATAATTATTCACAGCCTTCTGGGTGTTGTGGATCTTTTCATTTTATATGTTCAAAAGAAAGGGGGATTCTTCCAAATCCTCAAATGTACAAAAGTACATTAATTTCATTTTCATCACATTTCTTTATTGCATTAGGTTTGCATGGATTTTTAACCCAGAGATTTAAAAGTAGTGTGGAAAGACCAGTTCCTCCCCCACTTTTATTTTCCTTTTTTTCTCTTTTTTTTTTTTTTTTTTTTTTTTTTTTTCCCAGGAGGGCATTTTGGGTCATTTTAGATGAAGGAAACTTCAGTTCATGCTATTATATTGGTTTCCTGGTTCAGTTTTTGGTCATTCTGTAGGATGTTGGCAAACTGTATTGGACCTCTGGGTTGTTGTGTTGCTTTTCATTTTAGCACAGATTCTAGTTAATGCTTTTGAGTAATATCAACTTACCTTCTCAGGTTAGTCCTACTGATTATCCTTTGGGTGGAAGTATATTTATTAGTGGGGACTGGTTATGTAGAACTCTGCTGGTCAGTGTAACTGGAATTGATGGATTTTGTTTGTTTGACCAGGGGAGTGGGGTTCCCTAAGAGTACAAAAGACTCACACAATTTGTTTAAATGCGAGATAACACTGCAGTTTAGAGCCACAGTTCCAGGTGCTCCAAAAGTTTCATGATGCAGAGGCTACAAGGATGCTCACCAAATAAGGATTTTTTGTGATGAGGCCCTTTCCTTAGAGCTCAATGTAATGTAAAGGCACAGGAGGGAAGATGGGCAGTGTTTGCAGAAAAGGGAAGTTCTTGTAAATTCCACTGCTAGTGAGTAGACCCTAAAATATCTAACTTACTAGACTGAAAAAATTATATCTTTTGGATAAAAGAGTTTTCGTGAAGGAAAATACTAAAGTGACCTCTCTGAGTGAATCCTGTGTTACATCTACTGTAGTTGCTATGGCAAATCACATTACTCTTTTAAAATAAATTATCTAAATGTATTAGAATGTGTAGATATTGTTGGCAATTTATATGGGTACTTAAGAAGAGCATATTCTAAAACCGAGATGTAGAACTTTCTGATGTCCATAGCAAATTTGGTCATATTCCTTCTTTCCTATTTATTTTTAGCCAAATGTAGATTTATATTTCAGTGTCCTTTACTATTCGTACAACCACTGGCTGGATATTTAACGATAGGTCTGTTGCTCTGGGAGTGACTGGTACACTGAATATTCTTGATGACAACTGGTACTTTATAAATGCAGGCTATTAATAGCCAAAGAGTTTTATTACTTGTTTAGAGTTTTACAGATTGTTTTTGCTAAGAGAAGAAATTTTCATGTGGGAAGGCACATAAAAGCAGTTCCTTATTCACAGACAATACTTATAGTACTGCTTATCTAAACATGGGTGGGATCAAACAACAGCAAATAATTTCTTGGCTTGTAGTTCCTAGTCCTTTGTTTCAGAGTGCACTTGCTCTCCTACTTTCTCGCAGGGATATATTACCATGCCTTTCTTCCTGTGCCCTTGACTTTCCAGCCGCCTACTTTTTTTTTTTGCCTCTGGCTGCTTCAGCTTGCCTTTATATAGTTGGATGTGACTGCCAAAAATCTTTAGGCTGATTTTAGCATTCGAATGTGAAGGAAAACCTCAGTCCACCTGGCCCAATTCCTAGAACTTTAAGGCTGTTGGGAATGGTGGGTGCCTTCCTTGGCTGTTGCCATAAGAAAAGGCCATTGAGCTTTTCTCATAATGTCACGTCTCTAGTACCTGCCAGCCTGCAGACAGTTTAGAAAACCACCACTAAGTCAACCCCTTCTCCTAGAGAGCTGCCTGATCTTCAGTAAAACAACCATTTATCCATGAAGCCATGGAAAACCTCAAATGCCTGTTCATGCACCTAAGGACCTTGGGAAGATGACTAGGAGGCTTCTGTGTACAGGGGATGTCAGGATTGTGCTATCTCCTTTTAGGCTCATTTTATTTGAGCATGATATTCAGCATTTAGGTCAGCACTGATTCTCCAGAAATGCTGAGATTTGGATATAGATGCAAGGATATCTGACACGATGTCGAATTTGATAATATAGGAAATACTGCTTCTAAGTGGAATTGAAGTTCCATATTTCATTGTCCTAGTTCACAGTCAGATGCACATTTTCTTAGTAGTTGGGAGAATATACTTTGTGGTTCTATATTCACATACTGTCATCTAGAATTCACAATGTCTTGTTCTTTGTGATTATCAAACCAAATTTGCAGCATGTTGGATCTCATCTTCATGTGAAAACTCTCAGATTTTTTTAATGGATTTTGATATTCCTATTGTTTTGCTTCAGTTAACATTAGAATATAACAATTAAAAGGTTGTCTGTCTGATATGTGCTCTGGTAGCTGCTTTGTCACTATGTAAGTCAAGGGCTCATTGTGCTGGGTGTTTTCATTACCCACGGAAAGATGGTCCTTATCCAAAATATCCTGCCATCTAAATGCAAATTAGAGTGGAGCTACAACTTTTTATATTTTGTCATGCTATTGCTCAGAATATTTTCCTGTACCTTTACCTAATTGTATTTTTCAGTGACTCAAAATGTGATTTATATCAGCTCCCATTAGAAATCTAAAGCTTTTGAGACTTAGATGGCTTTATTTGTCCATAGACTTGTGCTTGTGTAATCTGTCATGTACCTGGGTTAAAAATAAGTGAAATTCAGAGTAAATAGAAAGTGCAGCACTTCATTGGGTTGCTTTTGTGTTTGTGTGCAGTGAGACAGGTGATTTTAGGGACCACCGGTTTCCTGAGACTGTCACTGTGCTCAGCAGATCCAGTATTTCTGAGGAGCATATAATATGTTCACTTTGTGCTTATACAGATTAAAGAGTTCAGAGTGATGGGACAGAACCTTGTTGAGGTAGACTGGGATTGAGCTGTAATTCTGATGGTGTTACAGTGTTTATCAGCCAATGACTTGGTGTCTCCTTTCTTAGATGTTTCTGGGAGAACAAATTGTATCAGTGTTTTATTTACAGTCTTTATATTCTTATCATATGTTAGCCTTTTTCTGGATGTGATTCCTCTGAGGTAATTTGAACCATTATTTAAATTATTTAATTATTTTGGACTTTTTGTTGAAATTTCTTCTCTCTCCCCAGTGCTAATTTTTGATGCTCTAATTCTAGATATTATACACTGCATGGTGAAGCAGTCATTGAAAAATTATTTCATGTAATAAAGAAAAGAAGGAAGGTCTAATGAGATATGAATCTTTAATGATGGGAGAGTGTTTCAATTCAGATAAACATAGCGGGTAATTTGACATACATGAGAAGTGAATATAGTTTCATTTATATATCTGCTATCATATTAGCCAGTAAAAATACTAGCTTTAAAAATATTGGGTAATTTTTTCAAAATAAGTGGAAAGTATGTGCATAGTCAGTAATTGCTATTCTCACCATAGCAGCAGAGTTAAAATATGTAGTATTACTTTGGGGATGCTGTTTTGGATGAAAGAATGCTGTGTTTCAAGGCTAGCGGAAAGTATGATTAATGCTGTAGAAATGAAGTATTTTTGATGTTTTTATGTGTGGAGTTACTGCCATACCACTATAAAGACTTAGTCCTGGGTTGTAAATGAGCTTGAGCTCTACAGTTCCTTGTATGAAATCCTTAAAGGTCATGTCCCTTTTAGAAGTTTTATTTCTGAAAGTAATGGAGCAGAAAAAGCTTCCTATTTCAAATCTTTCTAGCAGAGGGAAATGCTGGATGCAAATGCAGCTGGGTTCTGTAGCAGTTCTATTTTCACAGACACAGTTTGTTTTGGAGAACTTGCCTGTTTTCTTCCTAATGCCTGCCCTGTTCAGTTGCTGGTTTACAATTGCTGCCCCAGCTACTTACAAGCAGGTGTCCATTTACAGCTGATGCGGAGAAAAGACAATTGAAATTTCAGTTTGAACAGTGGTCTTTTATGAAGTGATCTGCTGGTTTCTGGGTTTCTTCCCTTTGGAGAGAATGATGATGGAATCATTGAACATTAACCTTCTATCCAAAAGGAAGAGTCACACCTTGAGCTGTTTTGTACAGGATGTCTTCTACTGCAGCAAGGTTCTGATGAAGTCAGAATGAGGTGATGCAGAGACAAAAGATTTGCAATCCAAAAGCACACGATAGAAAACAAAAGATAATGACACTGTCATTATCAGAAATGAAATTAAAGAACTAGTTAAGTTAGAGGGGTTTATGAGAGAAAGCAAGAACAGGAATGTAGTTAGGAGCAGAAGACCAGTGGAGCATGACTTTGGACCGGAAGCAAGACCATGCTTAAGACCATGCTTATCAGAGATGAGGTGGTACAAAAAGTTGATTTGATCATTCCTTGTTCTTAGAGATTTCTTTTTCTCTGAGAAGCTGTTGTGAATAACTATACATTTGTCAATTACACAATTCGTTTGGAGAGATTACAGTGATATTTCATAGTGGTATCTTCCCATTTTTATCAGACTTCTAAAAAAATCACATTTAATGCTGAAAAGGAAGCGGGTAGCAATTGAAAAGAAATTTTTCTTGAAAGATGCAAGACATTCAGGACACCAGATGAGAACAGTGGTGTGTAGCAATCTTTCTTTTTTCCAGTGAAAGATGCTGGAAATCTTTACCACAGTGAGGTAGTTCAAAGTCCCAGTTTATAAAGCTATTGTTTGCAATGCAAATGTGGAAAGCAACCTTGTCAGTTTTCACTCCTGTTCTGCTCTGCAGCGTAGAATCCAGGAGAGCTTTGGAAACCCATAGTTAACATTGTAATGGTGTATGGCTTTACCACAGTGTGAATTCCTTTTAATGTCAGTTTCTCTATGGGGGATTAGCCACCACAGATGTCACAGATCCTGGGAATATCTTCCATGATAAAAAAAGTAAAGCTGGCATCTCAACTGTCATTTAATAATCTACAGACTCGTTAATTTATGTTTTATGATACTTGATAGCTATAGATACAACAAACCTGTTCTTCTAGTGCTTGCTGGTTTGATTGCAAAATGTGTATTAATTTATGTTCTTGTAGAACAGTTAGATTATAAAATGCCATGTTGTCTTTGCTTTGAATTTTTTAACATACCAGTGGATAAATAAGGAGTACTGTTCTTGCCATTATATATGTGTATATATATATATTTGCATATACATGCAAGCCTCTTTACCTAATAACTGCTCCCTGCCTTTTCTCTCTTTGCCCTGTGTAATGTTAGTCTAAAATGCTGCTTAAGGTCAAAACAAGTTTATGCCAGTTAAAAACAGCCATATGGAAAGTTCCAGCACTGAGCCCCATAAGCTATGAGGGAGGAATTTATAGCCTCGCAATGCTCCCAGTGCTTCTCTTTAATTAACTACTCTAAGCATCCTAAAATTCTCAACAGCAATCTGCCTGACAACAGGGAACCCTCTAGGTCTGTATATAGTAGTAATCACTCTGTCCAACAGTATCCTATATAGATGGGTATATCAGGTGTTCTGTGACCTCCCAGCAAACTGTCACACTTCTTTGTTCTGCATTGAAGATGTGAAAAATAAGTTGGTTCAATTGTTTTGCTGATATTTAAGGAAAACATATCCCACTTTCTACTTTACTAATTTTACTTGTAGAAGCATGTTTGTTTCTCTGTTTTTAAGAAACTGTCAAAAAGACAGAATTCCACAATCCTTTTGGGAATGTAAACACATGTATTTCTCTTTTATCAAATGTTTTTCTTTTCTACTGAGTTTCCATTTTCTTTCTTCAAAAGAAGGACACTTAGATGTCCTCTGGAGGAAGAGAGACAAGCGTGTCAGTATTTAATCCTGTCAAAAAGGAGGTGCTCAAGATCTGTGATTTGGCTTTTTTATATCTGTTCTTTTATTATAAATGACTGGTTCTTGTTATAATTCAGTTCTCCATGTATTGCTTCCTGCAAACTTTATCAGTATTTATGTATTTTCTTCTTTGTCAGTGTTGAAAACATGAAAAACCACTGACCACAAATTCATCTCATCTTAATAATGTATCAGGTTTTAATTCACTTGTTTGCCTGTGTTGTTCTAATTAATTGGAATTAAGAACAGTTATTCATCAAAAACCTTACAGCAATTGAAGTGCTTTATGTTTGTGCCTCCCACATTCATCAACCAAGTTTTCATTAAAAATAGAGACTAAGTAAATCTCATATAACCTTTATAATTTCTTCCAAGCTGCCTTTGATAAGGAGATATTTATGGCCTGTACACATCTGAAAACTTTCTTCCTTCAAATTTTTAAAATTCTGGTAAAAGCTCTTTTGTAACAACTACAGAATTATTATTAGGCATAAGGTAGTGTATTACAGATGTCATTGATTTTTATAATGATTTGTATGCAAGGACTGAAGTATATTGTGGATATCTCCAAATTGACTGGCCTGGGACATTAATTCCATCACAGAACTTAGGGGAAGCTGTAGCACTTGCTGAGGTTTTAGGTAAATGTTTTCAGGGTTAACTTGCACTGTGCTTTGTTCTGGTAGATTGCCTGCTTCCAAACTAACCAATTTAGAGCAACGTTGGGCATCATTGCAGAGATGGTATTAGGAATGTGTCTGAAGGGTGTAAGGTTTTGGGGACAGTTACAAAAAGGTACAAATAATTAAGGCTTCTTGATAATTGAAATTTCAATGTGTGGTTGCTACAGCGGTACTAAAAACAATGACATTTACTTCTATGAAATGATGTTACTGCCTTTGGTTCCAACTTGCAGTTTTCTCAGTCAGAGGTAAGTACTGATCAATTCACTATTGTGGAAAAAATGCCTGGAAATAACAGGGCCTTTGGAAGATTTAGCTATATTGCTTTTCATCTCATTGGGTAAGACAATATTTTTTTGTTTAAAGAACTGGTTAAAAAGCAGTGTCTGCATTACAAATCGTGTAACTTTAAAATCTTTGTCTTGTTAGGTTGTATTTCTTTCCTTTTGAAGAGAAATCCCAAATCATCTACTTATTTCTTCTTTTACCTCTCTGCTGACCCCATGATTACACTGATGAACTGCCTGATATATGTGTTACCTTTTTTGATACTGGTCAGAATGTGTCAGGGTCTCAGGTGAGGATGGAAACACAAAATCATAAGCAGTCTCAATTTGAAGTGACCCAAAAGGATCATCAAGTCCAACTCCCTGCTCCTCACAGGACTACCTAAATATGTATGAGAGAATTTCTGAAGCTACAAAGGCAGTTAGACATCTGACTGAAAATCAGTATTAACTGAATACTTCACTCCCTTTCTACCTTTGAAAATCTCGCTGTATAATAATATTTCCCTCTGGAGCTGTCTGAATAAGAAAGTTAACAGATGTCTATGTACTGTGATTGCTTACCCAAGACATTGCTGTGTAAATCTAGTAAGTGAGGATCAAGATACTTTGTGATATGCTGTACCATGTCAAAACAGTGGCTAAATCTTTTCACTGAAGTGGTGATTAGGAAATTTATATTTAATCCAAATAGTCCCCCAGTGCCACTACAAAGAAGTAAGACTTAATTGCATTAGTGTTTGTGACATATATTGTAAGCAGTACAAGTTAGAATAACATGCATTGTATAAAGATTCTCAGTATCAGCTTCATTAATTGAGAGTTGAAAAATTCTGGTGTATTAATATGCTAAATACATCTCTGCGTTCTGGACTTCCATATACTTTAACTTAACAGTGACTCTGACAAGGATGGCATTAACAGAAAGATTATTTATCTGGTTTCCAAACTTCCAAGTACACACAACCAGTTTCTGCTTACTTCAACAAAAAAGTAGGAAAGATTCAGTAAAACATGTAGTGTCTAAAGAAAATGAGAAATGCAGACTGGTTGTATGAACAGAAGCTTGATAAAGTGCTCGCATGTCCCAGTTTCAGTCATGCTCAGTGAGACATTTCCACCTCTGAATGCCTGTATTGCTTAGGAGAGTGAGACTGAGCCATATCAGCACTTCAAAATTGTGATGCCTTTGTAGC
>VXAC01002699.1:95632-195632 GCA_013399225.1 Rhipidura dahli | reverse complement strand
GTGTGGATGCAGAATATAAATCCCTGATGACAGTGCAATTTGCATGTAGATAACAGCGTAAAGTTAATCCAAGCACTTCAGTAATTCTAGGCCAGCTGGATTCAATAAACTATAACCTTCTATTAGAATTCCCAGAAATCCAATCCTATGGCCAATGGTAGCCATTAGATACAAGGCTTTATAGCTCTTACATGAGATTTGTATATAAATACATCTGTATATCACACACACACACACACATATAGGAAAATAAGATGATTTTTCCAGACATAAGTATATATATTGTGTTGCAGTAGACTGTGGTACTGATGCTGAGAGGATATCCTTCAATGCAGAAATCCAGAATGTGGGCTGTGGATTCTGTAGAATAAGCTGAGATGTATTCTGATAATGATCAAACTATTCTGAGAACATAGAAATAATTGTAAAATAATATTGTTTCCACATACATAATTTATTCAACTATGATCTAATCACAGTTATAGTTCATTAAATTTGTAAGCTTTCAACCTATACATTTTTTGCTAAGATTTCTGCATTCATACTTTCTTACTGTTTTCTTTAAACAAAGACATAAAATTATATGTCTTTCTCATACGTCAGCGTAAAGAGCTCACAAAGATTTTGTAAAAGGAAAAACAATGCAATCACATTTTTCACATGTGACTTTTCAAAAGTATCATGAAGAAGGCTTTATTTACAGTAAGGCAAATAGATGTTAATTGTTTATACTGTTGCAGTAATGGGTAATTGTTACAGAAGCAGCTTCTTACCTGAAATAAATCCACGAAAAATGTGTTTAAATTCTACTGATGGAAATCCATCTGAACAGATGGTAGGGGTTCCCATTAATGCCTGGCCAGTTATATTTCCAGTAAGGATGGCTTTTTTCCCACTACAGCAGGGATCAGAAATCCCTGATGCCAAGAGGTGCATTTGTGGAGTCTTGGATTCAGGCTGCAGGATCCCGCTAAGGCAGCTCTATTGACTTGGGAATCCAAGCTAATACATTTTTATGTGGTAGTACCATATAGTCACAGCACATCATTTAAGACCACCTTTGGCTTCTCTAGCATGGGCTGTGTTCCTTGTTTAAGGGTTGTCCTGCAGTAAGGTAACTAATCATACTTTTTTTGAAAAGCAGAGATAGGGATCCCAGGAGTCTTTATTTCTCTCACCCTTTCCTTTGTCCTTTGCTATTGCAGGTCACATATAATAGGGATGTGCTTCCTATTGAGTGTTGCTGCAAGGAGCACTCCTTTAGCTCAGGGTTCAAGTCAGAAGCTGTGGACCCATGTATCCTTACTTTTCTGGAGTGATGGCATTTAATATGTTCCCAGTGTTGGGATTTAAATGAAGAATGCAGGAAAGATCCTACATCTCAGCAGAGGCTGGACATAAAAATGACATAATGAAATTTTTTGCCAGGATGATTTTTGGTCCTGTGTTCTCTAAATGAGAACACCTGGTCTTGCTGTTGCAGAAGTGCTGGTTTGTGCTCAGGAGCACTTCTGCTGCAGAGCAGATGTCAGAATTTGACTTCTGTGAATCACCACTGACTGCAGCATTTTGAGGCTGTGTAATCTGAGCTCCAAGCTTTGATAATCAATCATGAAGTGAAGTTTGGACAAACTACTGAAATGTCTGTGGTGTACAGTAAAACACAATGTAGAAATCCCACAGAGTCTGAGTGAATTAGCCTTACTGAGCAAAGAGGTGTGTTGGTTCAACCATAATCCTGTGTCAACAGCTCAGCATCTTTTGGAACTGGAGCAGGCATCTCCACACAATGCTATGTTGTACCATGTGGGTGTACCAACTCCAGGCAGTCTTGCCTAGAAAGTATTTTGGTACTCTCTATTCCAAACACACAAAAGTACTACTGAGTGACTACTGAGGTCACTGAAATTAACCCTCATTATGGGTAACACCCAAAGAGCTGCTGCTTTTGTCAAACATGTCCATTATAGTTTTCCCAGCATCTTGATTCACTGTTAGTGTTGTAAATACTGATTATATGAGTGACTTCACTAAGAGCTGACCAGCTCATGTGATTTAGTTGTTGTCTGGTTTGTGTTTCCATTTGCTCTCATTCTTTGTGGAGGTGAAATGAAATCTGCCCAGTCCAGCTGTTGATCTCTCAGTTAGCTGAGTATGGATGCACATTTCCCCTCATATGATATAAATGTTAATTCAAAAACATTTCCAGATTCTGATGCATTCTGTAACATTTTCAGTGGTATTAGATATGTTAAAGATTTTAAGTTTGACTGAGTAATACATGTTAGTCTTCTAAACCACACCTGTGAGACAACTGAAGGATTGTTCCTTTGTCAGTAGCGCTGGATTTGGTGCAATGGTCTGGATTGTATGACAGGTTCCTAGTTGTTGGCCCACTTTTCCAAAAATCACTGCTGATGTATTCATGAAGTCTGTCTTTTAGACACTAAAAATGAGACTGATTGTTAGAAAGTGCCATCTTAAAAATATGCATTTGGCTTATCTCTGTCTTTCTACTTTGAATTAAATCAGCTGCATCAGCATGGTTCTTGCCCCTTCCTCACTGTCTCTTTTAACTCTGCTGTTTAAAAATTGTTTTGGTCTGCTTTGCTGTTGTGAAGCTTCTTGGGGTTNTTAAATTTTTTTTTTTCCCCTGGCTTGGCGTTTTCCCTGTCAGGTGTCTCAAGGTTGTTTAGTGATTTAGGTGCTCTGTGTTGTGGCTCACACCCTCATCACCAGTATGGCATCCCTCCTGTTGGAGTCAAGTGAAGGAAACACAGAGGTGATTCTTTACTGGAACAGCAGATGTAGGTGCATCTGCCTTTTCAACTTTTAGACAGGAAAAGAAGGCTTATGTTGCACACAGGATATACTTGGGGTATTCAAACAGGGACCCTGACTGAAAGTCAACCATCTTTCCTATTACTGATAAAAGGTTTCCGGTTAGTTACTTGTATGTTTTATTGCTATACAGAGATGGCTGTTTTTCCTCCTAAATGATGTAGACACCCCATTCTCTTGATCTATGAGGTATTAATTGACCCTATCTTTTGTGATTTCAGACAATTTCTTTTAATTTTGTTTTTACTTTTCTCTCTCTCAATGTATTTTGTGGTCTTGCCTCTCTTTCTTGTTGTGGAAGCCAAACTAAGGGAAACTTTGCCTAGAAATTTGCCTCAGAAGCACCTCCTTTGTTTCACCAGGGCTGTCTACAAAACCCTACAGTATTCTTGTCACCTAAGTGCTTCCTTTGTTTGTCAAATCTTTTTATCTGAAACAAAAATCTTTAATGTTTTCTAAGATACCATTTCTGATGTTTTGCTCTGGAGTTGTAAAATTGCCATGTTTAATATTTATAAGTTCATGAATTAATTAGTTGGGAAATGCTGTGTAAGGATTAGTGCACTTATTAGGAAGAGGAGACACATGAGGTTCTGCCCTCCCAAGGATGTGTTTTGTTTAAGTGTATACTTGCCATAGAACATGCTGGTTTGAATTTGCCACTAGGTATTGTGGCACGTAGATTCCAGCTTCTCCTGTGAAATGAACTCAGATTTTCTTTGAATTCTTATGCAGAAAGAGAAACATTTTCACCCTCAAAGTATGTCATCTTCACTGACTGCATCACTGATGACAGCTCTTGTCAGACTTTTGGCCTGAATTCTGCTATTGCCCACACAAAAATCTGTGACCTGTTTTTGAACTTGACTGAGTTTGGGGGTAGCATACTCAGTGGGGTTCATGGTTTGGTTCACCCTTAAATCAGGCTGTAACCTGAGTGTCCATTTTGGTGTGAAAACCCCTTATCATCGAAGTTGAGGTTTAGTAAATGCAACAAAATTTAAATCTAATACTGTCACTTAAATCTCCCTTTACAATGAACTAAACATAAAATAGTTCTGCACCTGCTCTGTCACCTTCTAAAATGTGGGAGTGGGAGGAGGGCTGGGGTGTTGTAGCTGTCAGAAGTTATGTTGAGGTCCAAACATCTGACATGGGCTGCAAATAAAATAAGACAAGTTAGCTGGCATGTGAGGTGCTAAGAACTTGCAGTTCCACTTACTTGGAGTTCAGGTTTTGGGTTTGTTTCTCTTTAATATCAGTGCCATATAATTTTGCATCTATATGGTAAAATGCATGTCTCCCCCTGAGATCTGAGCACTGTGCATTCTTTTTCCACTTGGAACATTAACATTGCTTTGCTTATCTGTAAAATGGGGCCAGTAAGCTTGTATACTTAAAAAGCATGTTATGAACATTAATGTTTGTGTGTTATGCAAATTTAAACTCCTCAGTTTGTTTCTGAATATGAATTTAACATGCATATTCTTCTGGATGTGATTTGTCTTTGTGTCTTTTATAAGGTTGAGGACAGAGTCATAATGAATTTTAAATAGTAGAAAACACTCTTTCAAATCACCAAATCTGTCTTTTTGCAGATACTTTATTTTGCCTGTCCCTTTTGACTTTGTCCTTCTAATTGGTTTTATTAGTTGCAATAACTATTAGATCAAAAGGGACTTTGATTACCATTTGTTAAATCTGTACTACATTAGAGAAAAATCTCGGTTTTCTGTGCACGCACTCATGTTCAAGTGCCAATCATACTTATCTCTAACTACAGGATCTTCTCTGCTTTATGTAGTATCTAGGCTTGATTTTGGCCATTAGCTCAGGCTGAGAGCTGGCTCTCTACCATCTATTTTAGAGGGCTTCAGGATGGTATTTGGGTTTTTTTGTTTGTTTAATGGTCTGATTTTCCATAACAATGATGAAATTTCAGTTCATTTTACAATTACATTTTTTCCCAAGTTATAACCCACAAGAAATGAGCATCCCTAAGTTTCCCCACAAAAATCCCCAAAGTCATACCTAGTATCTTTTAGTCCCTTACTGACAAAGTTTCGAGAAAAAACAATAACTTGGCTTTGACCCTGCTCTCTTCAGAAAGGAAGTTACTTCTGAGCAGCAACATCAAAAAGAATAAATAATTGTTTTTCTTTTTGTTGTTATGATATGGATCATCTGAGCAGTTAGTGGTAAGCAAGCCGTCTTTGATTTGTTTCAGACGCCCTAGTGCTTCGTCCTCTATTTATGTCAGCATGTTCCTGTTCCCACACCAGGAAAGTAGAATCCCTTGATTAAATTCATATTTGTTTTAATCTTTCCCTGTGTCTGATCTCAAGCTCAAAGATTCTAATGAAAAAAGTAGTGTATCCTGCTGGGAAGAGTGCTGATGTCAGACTTTAGTCTGTTTGTTCTGTTCTAACCTGATAATGCTGGAAACGCTCAGAACCCAAAAGCTCAACTCCAGCAGATTCTTAAGACAAAGATATTTTGATATTTCACAGAGAGTTATGAGCAAGACTTTTTATTTGTAGAGCTAAATAAAAACAAAGAAAAAAAACCCCAAAAACCTTTTCAACAAATATTTGACAGAGCAATTGACCACAACAGTGAGTTTAATTAATCTGACCTCTATTTTCTTTATGTAAAGCAAGATTTTCCAAGTTCAACAGTAAATCAATGAGAATAAGGAATACTAATAGGTGTTTAATTATGTTTATCTTTTGTAAACTATATTAAGAAAGATTTAAAGTAATTTTCTCACTCATTTTCATAAGCAGAAATAAGCTCAGATGCATTATGCCCCATGCAATGACTGAAAGACTGGTTTTTTCTAAAACAATAAATCCTAAGGCATAGCCAGATGCTCTCTTCTAGCTGGAGAGCTTGGAGACGTGCCTGTCATTTTTCCCTCCCCGCAACCTTCCCCATGCTTTCCCTCCAGCTGCCTCTCTGCTGGAGGCTTCTGCCCTAGAATTCCTGCAGGTGGAACAGAATGTGTGTGGTCATCATCTGGTCTAGCGTAAAGTCGGCAAACTTAGCTACATTCTTCTCCTCAGTGGTAAAAACTAGCCTGACTTATCTAAGCAGCTGAAGGGGACATGTGTGTCTCATTCTGCTGGCAGAGACATCCTAGCAGTAGTTTCTTTTGGTAATACACATTTGCAAATTGACTTGGCGTTGCAGAAAAACTTACACAGATGATGCAGGGTGCCGTGTGCCTTGGTTTATAAGCTGACAGTGCTCAGCACTTTCAAGGAGACATTCAGTGCCTTGGAGAGGTCTGAATTCATGATATAAATGAGTTGTACAAACATATGTGACATAGAAGTCCTTAGTTTTCACCTATGAGCTGTGATGATACTTCCTTTTATTCAGCAACCCATATTGTATGATCTGTGTATCTTGAAACTGGTGAGCATAGGGAATGGTAACACGCACAAAGGCATGGTGAAGTCTAATTCCCTCATCCAGAATGAGTTATTCAGAAATAGTTAAAAGATATTTTCTGAACTATGAAGTAGCATTTGAATTTTTGCTTTAACCCAGAATCTCTAGCCTATGTGGTTGTTTTAAAAAGGACTGGGAGTAGTTTCTTTCTTTATAATATGACATTGGAGTCAATATGAAATTTAAAAAAAAAAAAAAAGAGTAGAAGCACTTTCATATGCTGGCAGAAACATGCCCCAAGACATGAACTGTGGGATACAGCACTGCATATGTTTCTTCTAACGGTCAAGCGTTTTATTGATGAAAAGGGGAACATCTAGGTACTTAACTCTTTGAATTCCTAGCTACATTTTTGAGCATCTCAGTGAGGACTAAAAAAAATCCCGTTATAAACATCCATCTTTCAACTTGTGTCATGTTTTTACTGGCAAACCAAATGCAACATGATAGTGCAAATCTGTTGGGTCTGTGGTTACTCAGTGTCGAGAGCCACCCAACAGCAGCGACTGTAATTATGGATGGGAAGGAGGTCTTTCCCTGCTGTAGGACAGCTGGCGAATGTCCTGAAGGGCTACGAGGAGCATATGTGCAATGCACCCATTTGTACTTGCAACCTTGTCTAGTTGATGTGCAGACTCTGGACCAGTCTTTCTTTTTTGGATCCTGGCCAATATTTGCTTGGGCTGGCTATTTTTGGTTGTTTAGTTGAGTGATTTTAAGTTATTTTACCAAAGAGATTTCATATAAATAAGCAGAAATATACATATATCTGCAAAGCATACAAAAGCTATACTGACCCCTCAAGACTAAAAGAAATCCTGTACTTAGTGAGTATAGGCCTGCTGCTGCCATTGTCTTAAGTGTCAAAGTACTTCTCAATGAGGAAATATTTAGAAAGGGTCTTCTGCAAAACTGTTTTAGAAGTGGTTGCACATAGAAAAACAAAATTATACTTTTACGGAAGTTTTAGGTATTGAATAATAATTTTCACAAATCACAGATATAAAAAGAAATGATAGATGATTTTTGAGATTGTGATTATTGGATTAATTATTTTCTCTCTTTTTTGTTTTAGCTCACTATTAAATATTTTTATTTTGTTTTGCTGCAATCTACCCAGATGGTTTTCTGTCCTCACTTGTCCCTGTTTTATTTTGGCAACACTGTAGACACTATATCCTCTGTAGAGAAACACCAACCTTGGCAATGTTCCTGACAGTCTTTTATCTCTCCCTATCCATATGGCACTATATTTATTGCCTAAAGTGTACTGTTTACTTCTAATGATTAACCAATAAAATGAACAAGTTGTAAAATATCTTCACATATTACTTGTCTATTCAGTGTTTATATGCAGTTTTAGTATGGGATCATTAGAGAATGTATGGTGAGATTTACTTTATTTGAAAGAGACCAGTGATAAATGATGCAACAGATTTCACCCTAACAAATGTTCCAGTTTGATTATTGTTCATGGACCAGGCCTTTGTAAATGAGTGAAATTATAATTTCTTAACAAAATTGTTTTGAGACTTTAATGGTTTCTAGGAATGCCCTCCCACCGCAGTATTGTTGGACATTGTCATTGTCTATTTATTGCTGCAACTTGGATTATTTGATTGACTAAAATATGCAAACATGGTAAATCCCTGCTCTTATTAGTTTTCAAATCTAAAGCCATAGCTATATTGATTGGTTCTGATAAACATATTAAAAGCCTTTGTTCTTATATTCTGCATGTCATGCACAGAACTCTGTGTGTCATTCACAGAGCAAGCATGCAGCTTCTGCTTGTTCTGTGATTCTGTTTTGTCTTGAACAGTCTAGATTATGGATTTAATTCTGAATTTTATGAGAATCAGATAGGAATAAATAAATATCCTTTGAATGTTGATAGATCTTCAATCCTCCTCCCACCAATGAAGGAGACAGATTCCTCCCCTAATGGTGGAGCTGACTGGAAAAAGTCTTGACATGAGCCAGTAAAAAGAATCATGGGATACAGACTTTTTTCAGAAATTCCATCACAGAAAGGGAAATCTCCCTTTAAAAAAAATTTGTTAAAATAAAGTTATTTCCACAACAAGAGAGTTTTGTAAAACCATCAGTTTGCAACAAAATAAAAATATTTACTACAATTTTTTCAGCCATCTCTAGCTTGGATGTGTTTTGAATATTCAGTTTGTATAGCTATTTGCCTAAGCAAAGATATGACAACCGTTATTAAATAATACATCATTACATTCTATTTGTATTTTGGAATGTTTATATACTGGTATGGTGGGATAATCTATGACTTTTTCAAGGGTGTCTCTTGAGGCAGCTGACTCTCGCTATGGCAGCTAAAATTGCATTTGCTGCAAGAGAGGGACAAAAAAAGGCTGAAGTGACCCCACATCTGAAACTTTACTTTTGCTGGATTCCCAACACAAAAATCTGAAATACATTCACAAAAGCTGTTAAGCTTCTGCTTTAACTAACCATTATAACATGAGGAATGATTCCTGCCACAACTTCTCATTGCAATGCACTGAATACAGAGAGCCTATTCCTGTAATGTCAGAGCGATTGAATTAATCCAGTTATGTGGCTTTGCTAGGCTTGCTATTTTTGTTTCACTAAGTTTTCAATCTATTTTTGTCCATTTCTTTATATGTGCTTTATGTAGAAAGAGAAGGAAGCTTCTTTCATCTTTAATTCCCAATGTCTCCTTTTGATTGAAAAACTATGTATTTTGAGAGTAATGAAACATTATATGAAATTGATTTTTTTGGTTGGTAAGCAGACATCATCACACAATAACTTTTGTATGAGTAAAAGATTTGAAAAATTATCTTATTTCCTGTCCTCAGCCTCCTTCTATGTACATAGTTTTGAAAAACAGAGCATGGAATGTAGATTCTGACAAGCAGAACTGCTACACAGGCCTGAAGACAATACGCAGTTTAAGAAACACGGGAAAGAAAATGAAAAACTACTTGGAGTAATTGAAGAGATAGGAAGTGATGTTTATTTCAGTCATGTCTGCACCTACAGGAGGCACATTTCTCCAGTGGAGATTGCAGGCTAGATTTCCAAAGGGGATCATGAAAAGTAAGTGCAGAAACACTCTTAAGAAGTAACAGAATTTATGCATGTACCTCCCACTCACTGCTTTGAAAATCTGGCCTCACAAGTAGAAATGCTAAACTTTGTTAAAAAATGTGTGGCTGGTAGGAATATAATTGATCTCTGAAAAGGCCCACATTAGAGTCCAGGCATAGTTTATTTTTCTGCTTTACTATCAAAATGCAGAAGATTTTGTGAAGTTATGGAAACTTGTAAAGCTTGAACACTTTCCTGTTCCCAACATTAAGTGCATTTATAAACCAGAGGATTTTACTGAATGGCTTCTCCTCTGAGCTGAAGCTTATCCTGTAGGTAAAGCTGTACCTTCATTTCTACAGATGCATATATCTTAAATAATGAGCTATTTAGACTTAACAGTGGCTTCAGCAAGTTATTGCTCGCCTTATAAAACAACTCTGATTTCACCCTAGCTGGTTCTAACCTCCCAGTTTTTCTTTTTGCAATGTGTTTGTCTGCTGAAGTAGCTACTATCAAACATTTGTTTCCCATTAGGTCATCACAGAATGTAACAAGGCTCTAACTTCTGCCTTAGCCCAGGTAGTTTGAGTTCCACAATTATTTCCCCATGAACCACCATTTTATCAAGAGCTCTGAGCTGTTCATAACTTATCTGTGCTGTAGGTGCTGGTACCAGAGGCAGTGTTTCTGTAGAGTCCAACTCTGTTCAGTGTAAAGGTAACAAAATGTATTTATTTTTACTCCATCAATATGAGAATCTAATTTTCTATGTGTTTTCATTAGTTGGCCAATATCAGATGACTATTCAGTCTAAATTCCTCAAAGACTTTTCTCGAAAACCACTCTGCTCTGTTTGGTCTGTAAACCAAGTCTGTTGTTTTCTGACTATGCAATTTTTCTTTACGCATTACTGGAAGGAATGTTGTGGGGATTTTTAAATATTTTTTTTTTAAAAAAAGGCAGAAAAAGTGGTGAAATGAATATAAATAGTTCATGATGTAATTTAGGATTTATGTCAAAATGTATGTATCCTATGCAGTTACTGCAGTTCTAGATGTTGAATCTCTATTTTAGCAAACCAGTGTCACTATCTGAAAACACGGACACGTTCTGTTATATTCAGACCTTCTTTGTGGTTTTACACATGTAGCATTTGACCATCAATGTCAATTTGTATTTTTAGTAGTGTTTTAACTTTATCTTACTTTAGGTTGTAGTTTAACTTTCTCACCTGCAATTGTAACTGAAGTTGATTTAGTTTGGACAAAAATACATTTGGATTGCCGATGTGATCTAAACTTATGTCTCATTAACAAATAATAGCTTTTTAAATATTTCTAATTTTATTTTTTCTAGTTGTCTGACTAATATACCAGCACTTTAAAAGTTTAATTTCTGTCTCTTGGCCCTCAGCTTGTTGGGTGACTTGAGCAAGTTGCTGGCCTGCTCTGTGCATCTATTTTTCTTTCTTGCCTCCCTTGCATATCTGTTTAGATGACAAGCTTTGTGAGGCAGGACTGTTTCACAACATGTACCTGTAAAGTGCCTAGTGGTATGGGGTGTCTTAAAAGCTGCCATAACGTGAACAATAACTTTTAGGATTTTCTTTTACATCCTGGATATTTTGTGCGTTTTCACTCCTGCTATTTGTCTGCTGCCACAGCTCTTCAGACACGGGCTTTGTCTGATCAAACTGTCCCCTTCCAGCTGAGTAGGCCCTCTTAAGCTTTCAGGTTGTTGCAACATCCGCTAGTTTGGAGAATCAAAGGACCCCTATACTTGGGGGCAGTCATGCACATAAATGCATATACAAAGACACGGAAATATTTCTCTGTGTCTAGTCTAATTCACTTCCTAATTGCTCCAGCAAATTAGTTTCCCTAGCTGAAGGCAGAGTTTAGCAGATTTTACCCTGGTACACTGTGTGGAGGTAGCCATCCTCATTGCTGGATCAGTCCTTTAGAGTCATTAGGGTGTCCATTGTCTGGGGAGAGTATCTGCAGGGAGCAGCCAGCAAAAGACTTATCAATTCAGATACTGGGAGGCATCAAATACTGGTGCTTCAGTTCATGTAGTAACTGCAAAGCAGGGTCCATTTTGGTGAGCTTCCTCTGCTTTATGATTTACTGGCTTCTTTCCCCCTCTGCTAATCTTGCCAACATTCCACCTTTCTCCTGATAGTTCATTTAAACTCTCTATAGTCCATCATTCTCTTTCTTCAGTGTGTCTTTTTGCTTTTGTTTCTTTTAGCTACTCCTTAGATTCACCTGCTTTCCTTGCCCCACAGCAAAAACCCCCAGACCCTTACCAAAAGGGCTTTGTGCACCAGGTGTATTGTTAAACCTCTCTCCCCATCCTTTGACTGTCCTGCCTATTTAACTTGTAAGCTCTTTGAGGCAGCAGCTATTTTATGACAAGATTTTGGCACAGAACCTGGAAGAACAGGACTTACACTGGGCAGGTCCCTAGGCACTAAGCAGTGCACCATTTTTCAATACAAATAAATTGGAAACACACTTCGCCTTCTTCATCTATTAAATGAAGAGAGTACCAGTTGAGTATTTTAAAAGCTTTTTAGGTCTACAGAGAAAAAGGCTTTAGAAATGTTAAAAATTAATTATTAGTAGCCATTAGCATTCCTGTACCCTTTTATCAGTGATCTCATTTGCACAGTATAGCATACTCTTAATGGCTCCTTTTCCTTTTTTATTCAATGGTCCTCCTAACAAAGAATATTTAGGAACAGTAAGTGGATTTTTTTGGAATTGCACTGAGATGTATCTGCTTTTTCAATTTAGCTCAGACATTATTTTTTCCACATTGCATATGTTCTGTGCCTGGGTCTTGTATGGCTGATGTTACAATGTCAGTGCACCTTAAAATAGGAGCTAATAATAGCAGACTGCAATTGTGAGTGGTCTTCTCCTATGTAAGAGGCCCTTGAGCTGAGCTCAGGCCACAAAACTGGGTGAAAAAAGATTCAGGTCTCAAGAATGAACTGCCCAATGCTATACTGGCAGTGCAATACATTATGTCCTTCTGAAACGAAAACTGAGATGTAGGCAGGAGGTTCTTCCCCCATTATCATACAACACATATGGGCTAAATGTTGGACCTGGACCCTAATTTTTCTGTTTTATGCTGGTGGTCTAGCCACATGATTGCATCAATACGCATAGAATGCATGTTTCTCCAAAAAGAACTAAAAAACAAACCTTAAATATGTGGGATGTATAGATTTAAAGTCCTTAACTACAGAAGTTTGCTTGTAGTTGTAGGCCTGGTTGATTTGTTTAGGTAAATGTAGAATAACTACAGAAAAGCAGCTGCAGGCTCTCCTGTATGTATTTCCACCTTCTGTTATTAAGCTTGTTGTTGTTTTTTGAGATAAGCTGCTGGTGGTAGTGAACTGCAAAGTGAGAAGTTGTGCTGCTGCTTAGAGTGGGGACACAATTATTTGGTGAACTTGAAATTTGCACAATTTTTGCTAGCTTAGGTAGAAACTACTTATCTGACAGATAAATGGAAATTTCTAGATTACATCTTTCGTTAAGTGTTCACACACCCAAGCTTGTTACTAATGCTAGTTCCTACTGCTGGACCTATTCCTGCTGCTCTTCTGTGCACTATGGATGGATGTGCACTCACAGCTGCTGTCACACCATTCATCTGAGGATCATCTTCCACCAAGGACTTTAGTGCAGTAGACTAAGACAGAACTGCATTATTTAGTGAATAAACATGAGACAAATATTTTTGGAAACAGTTTATGCACAGAAGTTCTGAAGCCACACTGAAAGATCAGTGTGCTTTTGAGTGGTGCTTAGGAACTTCAATCACTTAAGCAATTTGGTAATGATGTCTCTTTCTAAATTCCTTGTTCACTTCTATGTCAGTCTGGATGCATGGCTTGTGGTTATAGATCTCATTCATTATCAGGTGTCTTGTGTTTCTAACCAAGAATTGTTCATGGGGAGTTATGTTGCCTGTATCTGTCTTAAATTTGTGCTGAAAAAGATACCCAGAAAGCATTAGACTGCTTGCTTTTATACATGCATATTGCAGTGCACCTCCTTTCCCCTGAAGTATGTGAATGTTCTCTGTCTATGATTTGAGATCAACACAGAAGTTTTTAATCTTTTTCAAAGTGTAAACTATCTTTCAAAGAGTCTTGAAAGTTCATTTTATAAAACCAGATCAAATAGTTCTGACATTTGCTAGCTAGACATTTAAAGGCATAGTACAGATGCAAACCCATTTTTCAGTGGGTGATTTGCTGTAGATAAAGGGCTAACCTGCATCTATCATTATAAACACAAGGAGTCCAGTGTGTGTCAGCAATGTCCTGGAGAGAAACATCACTTAAATGTTAATCCATTGCTTAAACTTTTGAGCCTTCTTATTTTTTTCATGAAAGTAGGACTTGATATCAACTGAATTCCTCAGTTGCTTTTTAAAAATTTGCCAAAACCTAAAACTGCTTATGTTAATTTGTGAGTTTAGCCTAAGACATCCTCATAATAATCTTCAAAGTGCTTGCTCAACAAATATGCTGAAATCAAATTGGCGAATTCAAATCCAGGATTGAATCAAATTAAAAATGGAAGTTTTGTCTATCTTTGCACATAGGCTATTCAAATGGATACATGTGCTGGTTGGGAATGGTAAAAAGGACACACGATCGAGGCTCATTGTCATGGTAGAGGTACATCTACTGCTCATCCCTATTGGATTTCACTGTATTTTATCTAAAAACATTTAGTTGATTTAAGGTCTGATAATTGTAATCCAAAATTGTTAAACTCATCAATAGGCAAATCTGAGTTCTCCTTTGAATATTTGCAACAGAATCTCTCATGCACTTATCACAGGAGAAGATATTTCAGCAATTGTTTTTCTTGCACACCAGTGTGTCGGAAATTTGGGCTGTTCCAGCATTTTCAAAGGAGGTAAACTTGGGTGGTACTTCTTGGGCTAAAACCATGCTGTATAGTCAGGCCTTTAAAATTCTTAAGGCTGTGACTAGCTGGGGTGCTATTCTGAAACAGCTGTCAAGATTATGTGACAGTCTTTATGTATAGAGAATTGGAGTCTAAGTAATAATTTTTTCATACTATCAGAAAAGAGAGGGGTAACTATAGCCTGCCCTTATCTGGCTGGGCACCAGAAGGCCAATCACTGTGTCTGGCAGAGCAATACTGGATGTATTGCTTCAGAGTGACATAACATTGGCGTAACACCTTATTACCTCATGAGCTGTATAACTCGAGTGTTCGCATCCAGCTTTTGCTGTCTACTGAGCCTTTGAATACAGGCACAAGCTAAGAATTGCTTGACTAGTTAGTATTTTATGGTGTTACTTCCTAAGGATCTGTTAGTTTAATTATCACATTATGTCCTGAGAGATAAGGGCACGTTCACTGCAGTCACAGTGCTGGTTGATTTGGCTGTGGCTCACAGTTATCACATTGTTAAACCAGAATCTTTGGAACATTTATCATCGTGTGGCCTGAATATTTCAGTCCCTTAACTAGCCTAGATAAGTTGCTCTTTTATATAATAGCCCAGATCTGTTTTTTACATACTGCTGTGTTGAAAATATTTTCCAAACTGGTTAATTTCTGCATCTTAAATGCTAGAGGGAGATAAATATTATTGTCCTGGGTTTGCTAACAGGAAAAAGAGCTGCAGTAGTATTTTGCTAAAGTCTGCATCAGAAACTGGAGATGTATCAAAGGGCACGTCTGCTGTAGTGATTGCTGTGTGTGCAGAGATACCTGTGCTCGATGTAAATGGGACAGTTCAAGCCCCACAACCTATTGGAATGAGAGTGTTAAATCTGCTCCAGCTCCTCTGTGGTTAATGGCATTGCACTGTTAAGTGCTCTTAATCTGGTGTGTACTGTTCTATCAGAGTGTGCTGCACTAACAGGGGTGAAATGATTATTTTTATTGCTGGGATCAATTATCTGGTGCAGGTGTGACTGGCACCATTATTTCCTCAGTTAACATGGAATGTTCTGTAGAGATTAATTCAGTTTGGGTTTTTTTGTTTTTTTTTTTAAATAATTTTATAGTGAACACCAGAAAGAAGCATAGCAGTTCAGAGATTACACGAGAAATTAGCTTGTTGTCACACATCCAGCCACAGTCTAACCCAAGTTTTGATACGATAATGTCCACTAAATGAGGCAGTGTTCTTGTGGAAAAAGGGTAAATGTGAGCATGTAATTGAATACATGCAGTGTGAAAATTGATATGCACAAAATGACTGATTAAATTGAAATGATGGTGAAATTAACATTGTTTGTATAACTGTATCTGACTTAGAATTACTATCATATACTTTTCTTTGTAGATAATAGCTGTAATTACATTAATCAATAAACAGATCTCGCCACAGTATTTATCTGGTTTGTCCTTGGCAACCAAATTAAAAGAGTTGAGAGAAACCTCATATCCTTTCATTTAGTAAATAAAAGCTTGTGTTGTATATATTGCTCCTTTAGAGCAGCCACACAACTCTTTAGCATTAGGCTTCCAGGTGCATGTGGTGTAGCTAATGGACCCTTAGATTTGATAGTATAACATCCATGAAAATAGCTTTGTGGTTGCAAAAATAACAGGAAACAAGTTAAACAGAATAACAGTTGAGACTTTGAAAGCAAATGGAAATGTATTGACAGGATGGGCTAAGGAATGGAAATTAGGTGTGTTGCTTTTCACTTCAAATTATGAATTGAAACTAATATAGGTTGGCTGCATTAGTGAGAGACTGGCTGTGGAGTAAATGAGCTTTTTTGCCTGAACTTATGCTTTCTAATTGTTGATATTGTCAAAGAAGTTTGGAAAATTTGCAAATGCCTCCCATTAAAAAATAATTTAAAGCAGAAATTACTTTGAGGATTACCCTGGGATTCTTAATTCTTGGTGATATTTATAAGAAGAAACAAAAAGAAAATTTTGAACTGAACAGCATTCCTGTTCAAAATTAATGTGGTAAAGGCTTCATTTATACAGCAGTGAAAACAACTCTGATATCGCCTAAAAAAAAGAAGGAAATAAGCTTATACAGTTTTGCTAAATGATAGTTTTTTCATGTTATGATCTGAGAAGGGATTGCCATTTTTTTTCTTCTGGTCCAGACCTGACAGATACTGGTAGAGACATTACCATCTGTGTGGTCTGAGTGACAGGTAATGTAGTGAAATAAAAAGCAAAGACGGAGAGATGTTCAGACAGTGAAGTCTATTAAACTGTTGCATTACTAAAGCACCAATATTTGATCAGTTTAAGAGTTTCAGTGCCAGGCTTTGGGAAACACAGATATGATATACCTGGAAAAGTTCAACTGCTACCAGCAATTTATTTGAAAGAAAGAAAAAGATACAGAGTGAATTTCTGCCAGTATTTTGGTCTGGCTAGAGCAAACCTCACAGTTTCCAGATAGACTTGGGTTTGCAAGATTCCCTAATATCCCTGAGTGTGTCTGAGGGAGTGAGTCTGTGTGTGCAGCTAGCAGAGCACTCTGTGCCATTAGGGGAAGGAGAGAGCTGCTCAAGTGGTTTTCTCCTCTTCCCCCACTCCCCTGCTTTTATTGGCTTAGATGAATGTTACAAAGAGGAAACCAGATGTGAGACAGGGATGACTTGAAAGGACAGGTAATTAATATCATCTGCCTTAACTTTCTTATCTTGATGGGCTGATGTTTACGATGCTGACCCCAGGGTGGGGGAAAGCACGACCCCCTCAATCTTAAATGACAACAGTCCAAAGGCTTTCAAGCCTCAGAGAACTCTGCTCCTCCTGTAAAGTGCAAAGGGTTTGATTTTGTGTGTGTGTGCGTATGAACACTGTCTTGCAAAAGTCTATTCCAAGAGCAATCTCTTTTAACTTCCTTTTCACTAAGTGAAAGCATTAATGCTATTTCCATGTTGGATGTTTCTTTCTGGTTTTAGTTTTCTTTTGCTTTCAATTTATTTTGCAATAAATTCATGTTAAGTGACCAAGAATTGGGTGTGGGGGAGGGGAAGACAGACCTGCAAAAACCAGCAGCATTTCCAATAGTTGATATCTCTCAAAAAAAAAATCACCTTTTGCACTTAATTATTTCTGACATTTTGTCCATCATGTTGTAATGAGCTTCTTCAGAGGAAATAAAAACAGCTTGTCTCTTTGAAAGCAGAGATGCAACTATTTTTTGTGTGTTTGTTATCAAAACACAAGCTGTTTTTCCTTCCTCAAAGGGCGCCTTGCCGTACAATGGAAGAAACATCAAGAATTAAATTAGACAGCATCAAGTTCACATGAAAGAAAATACATTTCTTTAAAAATATTTTTTTTTTTGTGGGAAAGAAAAGATGTAAGGGTTTAGCAACCTAACTATTTTCCACTGTGTGCTACTTTCTTGGCATAGATGTAATAGTAGGGAACTGAATGGCAGATTTCATGATAACAGTCTAATTGTGAACAAGGGGCTTGAATTAACTTAAGTCATTTGGGAGGTCTTTGATAATTCCATATATTAGCAGGACCTGGTACATTTTCTGGTTCCCTACACATTTCAGAATGTGTATCTGACTTTGATCATTTTACTATGTTGAGCATAAATCACAGACTAATTTACTATTTGCTTTGAGTGGCTTTTTATGTCTTTGACAGTTTTTCAGAATCAGCAATAGAGTTTATTTTCTAATCCAATGTACTGGAAAACAATGCCATTTCCAGTTACAGTGACTGAAGTTGGACCACTAAAAATGTGGGATGGAGGACCCTGATTGGTAGGCTTTTTAGAAGATTTCAAAATATCAACTCATTGGTCATGGGCCATAGCTGTATGTATCCAGATGCAATGATTTGGAGTATTTTCATAAATAGGCTGTAATACCAATTTTTGTTTTATAAGCCACAAAGTTGTGGGTGGTCTCCACAATTTTCTAAGCCAGAGATTTCAAAAGACCCACCACTATATTTCTTTATATGGTTTGCTTTCATTTTTTTCTCAGCCCAGATTCTAATATATTTTGTTATACAAGAATTTTATTTACAGGTTTGCATTTTGTTCTTTTAGTTTATGGCTTAAATGAGTTTACCACATAGATGTGGTAAAACATCTATTAGGGTGAAATGATGTAAAACAAATTTGTGTAGTGAACTTCTGCTGATACCATGTCAGAAGTGGAGTCCTGCATTGTTTTAATGCAGTCAGCCATTTCACATCCTCTCAGATATGTTTCCATTTAGATTGCCTTCACTCTGAACTGTTATTTACTTATAGGTATTTTTCATTAAACCATGAAAGAATTGCTCAAAGTAAGAAGTAAAAAAAAAAATCCCAACAACCCCCCTATACTCCTTTCTTCACCAGTGTTAGCAAAAGGACCTAGTCATTATTGTATGAAGTGTTTGTTTGCCAAGAAGCTTTGTATGCCAAGCTTGTTTGCCGTACTTATTGTCTTGGCCCTTTGTAATAATTATCTTCTTTTTGCAATCGTTACATTTACAGTAATTGCCTTTAAGATTTCAGCAAAAGGATGATATCATAACTAAATGTGTCCTAATTAGTGTGCCAGTTTAATATTGAATTGGAGTTGGTATGAAATAACAAGCTGATGCAGAAGGGTACCAGGCTGGGTTCCTAGTGGAGGTGATCATGTTCACTTATTCAATCAGAATGCAGTTTCTGTCACCTGGGCCATCAGTGAACAGATATTTAAAGAAATCTAGAGGATTTAAGTGCTTAAATCTCAATCTGCCTCAGACAGTCTTCAACTCCTTCAGATTTTGAGCAGCCCAGCCATTTTTTTCAGCTCTGTGAGTGAATTCTCATAGGCAGCACACTCCTGCATGGAGCAGGTTGAGAGTATAAAGAGATGGCAAAGCCTGCTTTAGCTGTGGAGAAAGTCAATGAAGGCAACATGTTAAGTCTGAGCTTAATGCTGTATTAAATCATCTTGGTCTGAATAGTTACCTAAGTTATTTCACTTTCACAGAAGGCATGGAAGAAGGCAATGAGTAGGCAAAACCTCTATTAATAAAGGCAATAAGGACTATATTTTCAAAGGTGTTGAGGTATTTAAGGTTGTGAATGGAATTCCAGAGAGCAAACGAGATTCAAGATGTTTAGCTACCTAATTCATATGGAATTCTTTGGGAATTTATGTAAATGGAGGAGTTTGATGGGATACTTAACATCTGATGGAAACCTATTTAGAAAATTAGCATGCTTTGGAAAGGGTGTGGAGAACATCGACATCTTAAGCAAGACATGTGAGAAAGCAGCTGCCATATACACATTTTGAGATGCATGATTTGATATAATTATAGAAGATATTGTTATTTACATGTTTTATTTTACTTTCAGACTGGTTAGAAATTGTGGAAAATATAGGACAAAAATTGATAATGAATAAAACAGTTGCTGAGCCCCCATAAAGAAATGTTCAACCTTGAGTATCTTTGACTATAATAATAATAAATGTTTTTTCTTCAAAAGTTACTTTTAGGATCGTTTTCAACCCAACTGAGGCAGATTTGAAAGTACTTAACTGTCACTGACTGGGGTTTTTTTTTTTACAATAAGAATATCTGATGATAGTAAAAATTCCTCTTTTATTTCCTGCTTCCGTGTTTTTCCTCTGTAAACAGAGCTTGTTAATTAGTTTCATACACCTGACAATTCATGCATATTGACTACTTTTCTCTTTTGTAAATCATAACATCATAGATTTTGATGTTTCCTTAATGATTTTCTGTTCATTAAAAAGTATATGATTGAGATTATTTTTTTTTGTTCTTGAATTAAATATTAGGGAAAATATTTTAATCTATTTCTGTGTGAGAGAAATCCAACTTTATGATGATGGTTTTGGTTAAGAAGCTGAAATCTTCAAATATCCCATCTGCATTTATGTATTTATATGTAGTTGCAAGTAAATAGTTTAGATTTGTTTCCTTCAGTAATATGAGCTGGATTAGTAGAAAGGTAACAGATATTGTAATTAGAAGAGGACAGGAGAATATAAATTTTAAAAATTGAACAATTCTCCCTATCTCTTAATATAGATTGTTAGAATGGGGTATGTGGATGATATTAATCGTGTAGTATGTGGATGATATTAATCATGTAGTATGTGGATGATATTAATCATGTATCTTGTTAAACTTCTTGTCATTAATAGCTAACCACTGCATAGATGGTTTGGAGCTAGAAAACTGTACAGAGCTCACAAATACTTCTTGCGTGCAAGATGATTTTTGTTTGGTTTTGTTTTTGCAAAAACATTGACAGAACATGTATGCCAAAGGTATGCAACTTGAAATTAAAGCTCTATATCAAAATGTTTTTCAGGAAGATGATATCAACCAGCATTACATGAATTTGTTCATTAGGATCTGTGTTAACAAAAACAAGTTTTTACAATTTCCCAATTTTTTTCTTTCCTTAATTAAGCATATTGATACCTTAAATTAAGCTTCTGATTCTTCTCTTTGGAAATCACTGAGGTCTTACAGAGTAGTTGAGATCTTACCTTTGTTATTTTAGCATAGACCAAGTTTAGCAGTGAGGATAGTTTTGAGACCTGCTGTCCCGAAGTAAGACTTGAAACAGCAGAGAATACTCAAAAATTAAACTTTAGTTTTTATAAGGCTCTTTTCCATTGATTTGTCAACACTGCAGTCTGTCTTCTGAACACACACAGAGAAAATGTCTACTTGAATCTTGACTGAACATTATACTTTTTTAATATAGATTGTCTCCAGAGTCTCAGAATTGCCTGGGAAAAGCATCTTTCATGGCCAAATGTTAAGCAAAAGAATCTTTGTTTTCTGTAAAAGCACCCCTGAGATCTGTAATATGCTAACAGGAATGGAGAAGCTTTCTTTTTTGCTGGTAATAATGCTATCAGCATCTTAATTGCACGAGTGAGGTTTCAAGAAATGTAAATAAATAACACAAGTAATGAATATTTTGAGACTGCTAACCTAGATCTACAGCTGAACTTCAGAAGCAGAGAAAAATCCTGTAAATGGCAGCAGTTAGATGCTTTCCTAATTGGTCATATTAAAACACTCATGCTATCCGAAGTGAATGCTTAATAGGTGGTATGTTCTCACTGGAACTCCCAGGTGCATAGTTCTTGTGTACAGCCAGTCTGATGCTCAGAAAACAAATTTAGCTGTGTATCAGCACTGAACCCGGTATAAACTTTTCCTGACTCAGTTAGGAACCTGCAATGTTTCTTTCTTGGCAAAGAATTGTTTCTTATTTGCTCTTGCATCCATACGGCTTTTCATCTCTGTGAAGAGATTTGCCTCAAGTCCTAAATACTTGGTTTTGGGGTGCTCCTCAGTTACGGAATTTATTCTTTGTATTGTTTTTTCCCCATATTTATTTGCCTCTTCACCTCACCACCTTTAGCAGATGGTAAAGCTGGCCTAAAAGCAAAGAACTGTCCCTTCTGAGTCATGAGTGTTCAAGGCTGTTCTTCAGTTTATTTCTCTGCTTCAGACACAGAGTGATTTCAGCTGATTATCTGTAGGTTTTATCATATTTCCTGCTAAAGTGATTAAGTGATGAGGACTGCTACTTGGGGGAGTGTGTTCTCTCCTGTGTTTCCTTGTAGCTGTTTTTTATCTAGTAGTTCTCTTCCTTATGTGTCACCTCTGCTAAATTTCAGGTTGTTGATATTAGACTTTCACTTTATCAATTTAAATTCTAACTCTTCTTTCCAAAGATAAACTGACCTGGTATTTCTGTAATTTTTTATTTCGTGTGTCTTTTTATTTTTCTATTTTGCAAGCAGAATTGAAAATAATCAGCAAAACAAAGCAGGAAGGAGCTAGACTTCATGGTAGTCTTTAGATTGATAAGGTATTGGTGATAATTAGCTTTTGGTGATGGTATTCCTGGAGCATCACGGGTCTGCAGCTCCTTCCTTTCTTTTAAAGTTTGTTGGTTTAGCAGTGATTCTGTAACACTCAAGGAGTTTAGTCCTTGCTTTAATGAAACAATGCAGACTCAGAAGGAGGAATCTGAATCTGGTCATGGGCAGAGCTATTACAGGTAAATTAGGAATCAGCAGTACAGTCCTACACTTGAAACACTGTCCCTGAATCCATTTGTTTGTCTGACATTTATTCTTTGAATGTTGCTGCTCTAAGAGATTTTTCTGGCAAGATTGCTGTCGACATCTGAGTTGTCACAGGAGGAACTCCTGTTTTAGTGCCAGCATCTTCTGTAACCCCACTTTTATGCTCCTAATAACTTGTTTCTTATCTTTAACAAGAAATGGCAGTTAAAGTGTTGGGCTGTCCTCATACCTGTACCACTGATTACCTTGATACTGTTCTTTGGAGAGTAGAAAACAGATCATGTTGACTCCACTGTCAATGGGTAGTTCAGGTGAATAATTAATTCAGAAACTAGTGCACATTCAGAGGAAAGGTCTATTTGTGTCCAAAGAGACAGAAAACCCTGACTGCTCTTCTGCTAAGGCAGACTACTTCTCCCATTAGCAGTGAGGGAACTGACTATGCTAAGAGAAAGTAGATTAAGTCAGTGAGAGAAGACCTGGTGGGGACCTGGCAAAGACTGAGTTCCACAGAGGAAGAGAAAAAGCAGGCTCCACCTGCACAAGAGTCCCTTTTGCTGTGGAATTTTATGGAAACTCATTCAAATAACTCAAGTCTCAAGATCCCCTTAGTCTTGCAATCCTTTTATGCTACATTCTAGTAACGAGCAATAAAGTGGTCTTGCTCAATTTTCCTTCCTCCTTGTTATTGTTTCCTGTCTTACTTTGTATGTGAGTGAAACTATTCACTAGGGAATGATATTCACAACATTTCCTGAAGGAGTTCACAGAGAGAGTGTTTATAAGAGTCTTTAGTCTAGTAACATTTTTTTCATAATTAAAGTAGAATTTTTCAGATTGAAATTCTTGAAGATTTTCCTGCACATGAAAAATTTAAAAATAAAACCACACTTTCTTTTACTTACTCTCACATGTGCAGACTCTCCTGTTCTTTCTCGGATGGTTTTAGCTGTAGTATTTATTAGTGATATAGTGGAGTTCTGTAACATATTTTGAGTATGAAAGCCTGTGTTCAGCAAATTGCTTCAGCTCATACCATATCCAGTTACCTGAACGTTGGAGGTATATTTTGTTGCATTGCCAAAGAAAGCAACTAATAATACTTCTAAGAACTTTAACTGTAGGATATAAAATCTGCGGTGTGTGTCTGTTCTTGGCAATAACTTTAGAGGGAAAACCAGATATTAAGAAACTGGATATAATTTATTCTGTATATGTGCCTGCTGGTTTTTTCAGCACAGGTTTGCAGTAAAATTCTGTAATGTTCGTTATGAAATATTAGTTGTTGCATAATCAAAGAGAACCAAGGTATACTTGAAAATTCTTGTGGTGTTTTAGATTGTTGCATATAGATACTGCATGTTTCAGTGTACAGAAATGTTATGTTTGGATTGACAATCAAATAAGTTAGAGGTACTGCAGAAAATATTTATATAGTAAAACTCTGTAAGATTCTGTTTATTGGAGGAACTTTATATATAGCACAATATCACTTAATCTAATATTTATAATTAGTTTTGTTTGCACAGGATCAACAGAGTCTCTTTAAGAATAGAGAAGTATTTCTACTTCAATCACAACTTTTGCTTGCCCATGGATTCATCATGTAACTCCTTTGAATCAGCTTAGTGGTCTGCAAAATGGCAATGGTAGTACCTACAATGTGGGAATGCATCTATTCCACAGTTGAGGTCTTACATTGAGATTTACATGACAAATGCATTTAGAAAGAACCCAGCTCGATATCAAATGAAGACACCATCAGCAGAGGGAAATAGAAATCGCTTTGCAGAAACCATAATTTGACCTTCTGGATTCTAAGAAAAACTTAATAACAGAAGTTCTTAATCTGTGTCTACAGAATTACACTGTAATTACAAACCAGGAAAACTTGCCACTTTCTAAGTGTGTATATTTTCAATTTAAGACACTTATCACAAGTAGTAACAGGACTTTATACTATATGGGACTCCAGTGTTTTGTTATAATATTAAAACCTCCCAAAGCTTTCTGCCTGATACTTCTAGATAGCTAATGGTCTTACACATGACAAGGAGAAGCAGCAGGCACTGTGATGGAGACAAATACTTCCTTATATCGCCTTAGTACCATAAATTACTTCTCAGTAACTTTTCCTCGCTAGTAATTTAAAATAGCAAAACTTCAGCAGTACTGCAACTACAGCATGGAATGATAAGACAGATAAGGGGTAGGGCATTCATGGGTCTTCTTCTTTCAACTTCTTTAGCATTTGTTTCCTACAGAGTGCTTGTTTTTTAACATACAGATAATTTTTAACATATTGATTTAATATATTGAATTAAAGAACTTGTAAATTCTGTGATGGTAAGTAAAAACTTCTTGAATTTGAGGTGTTACAGAAACTAACTGCACCTTTTACCCACTGTATTTCTTTTAAACATTAAGAATGTGAGAACTAGTCTTCTAATGTCCTTTGATTTGTTAAGGTGTTACTAAACAGTGTTGCTAAAATGAAACAATTTCTATTTTTTTGTCTTAGATTGCAAATACCAAGATTTTATAGTGTAATTTTTGAGACCAGTTATCCTGAAGATATTTTTGCAATACATTTGGTATGTCTTTTTGAGCCAAACAAGTTTGGAAGTGTTAACATTTATCTTTGTAATACAATACACTAACATAGTGTTTTATCCCCCCAGTGTCTATTTAATTTATTTTAGTGAAATTGTACATAGATCTATGCTGTAGCCCAAGAATATTATATTGCTTGGCTGTCGTTTGTTATATTTCCAACAAAAACAAATGATATTCTGTCATTTGAATGAAATGACAAAATCTATAGCCAACTTGTATTGTTTATTTGTTCTTTCTAATGTTAGCCCTAAATGGATAAGAAATATACAGTTTCTGAAAAATTGTATGGTTTAGGAGGCAACCTTTTATCCTATTATTTGAGATACTTCTGTAGCCAGGAAAAACATTCTTGGCTTTTTGGTACTCAAACTTGCATAGTAGGTCTTGCCTTTCTGTATGCATTGCTAAGCTTTCTCCTTCTCCTTTTCCCTTCTTTTTCTATTTTTTTTCCTTCTATTTTTTCTTCTCCCCTCCTGCTCTTCTGAGATCCTGAGTAAATAGTGCCAGCAAACATGCAGTGCAAAACTGTTGTATAAACATTAAGTCTAATATGTGCCAATCAGAATCCACCAGAGGAAAAGTAAATCTGATACAGTTGTCTTCAGATCCACAGATTTTGGGTCTGCTGGGTCTGGCAGATTTCTTTTGGAGAAATTTATCATTTTGCAACCTTTGAACTAAGCTGCAAGAAAAAAGTGGGCAGGGGGGTGCCTAATTTGCATGTATACAAAGCACCTAGCAAGGTTTTATTCCAACCTCAGTGTCTGAAATATAACCAATTGCACGTTTCAACTCAGGAATGTTGCACCATTCTGACTTTACTTGTCTAGTTAGAACAGGGTTTAGAACAGGGTGGCCGTTCTTTGCTCAGTGACTGATTTAAACATTATCTGGGCTAAATCTCAATCTACGTCAGCCACTAACTCAGCTATGGTGAGACTCTCTCCCTTAGTTGTGAAGATCCACTCATAGAAGGGTCACTCTCAGAATTTTGACTTTTTCTGTTCTTTGTATTTTACATTTCCTCCCATGAAAAAGCTTTCATTTGCCTCTTTCCCCTGACATGTTTTTAAATGACTTTGATAGATCTCTCTTTAAATTTCTTTTGGCATAAAGTTTCTTAATCTTGTAAAAGCTCTTGGAAGTTCTTGATGTGCTAGTTTTAAAATGGTTCTGGCTTGGTTGCAAAAGTATTATACAATATACTGAACAAAAGTAGATAATGTAAATGTAATAGAAATACACAAAAATAATAAATGATGCCAAAGTATTGAGGGATAAATTGGACATAGGTGTTCTTCTTTAGCCATTTTAATATTATGAACAATCCTTAATTGGCAACTGGAAAATCCCATGAGCTATTTCATTAACTGAACACATTGGAAGACAGTTTGTTCAGTTCCCATTCAATTATTCTAAAAGTAACCATTTGAAGTAACAGAGCTACAACTTTGTAATAAAGCTGTGGTCAAAACATGCATTTTCAGTGTGAGTAATCACTACAGAAAAAAATTAGTAAGGCAAGCTACTTAATTCTTTTTTCATGCATGGTTCTTTGCAGCCAGAAATTGTGTGGCCTAATTGACATTAAAAAACAATTTTACATATGGAGGGGATGATTTTTTTAAATGAAATTATTCATAACTTCTAGTAATTCATAGCTAAATAGGCTCACTGTGGCTTTCAAAAGCATGTGTAATTTAATTTTGTTTCGTAATGGATGCATACAGTCCTTTAAAAAGGGAAACTGTTTTTGTCATCCAGGAGGGAATACACCCATCTCCAGCTCAGTGCAAAATAACAGAGTTGGTGAATGAATACAAAGCAGCATCATCTTTGCCATCATAAGGTCACTTTTTGGTGTATTGCAATTGTAATTTGAAATGTTGGGAAGAAACAGGCAGTGTCATGCTTTGTCATCTCTGGCGAGCCAGTGGCAGCTGCCTGATGTCAGTGCTGTGTGGAGCAAAGTGTGCCTCAACCACTGACCTGCTGTTTCCACCTCCACATCCCAGCGTTGTGCAGTGCCCCAGGGGGAGGTCAGAATTGGGTTAATTTTCAGACCAATGGCAAGATGAGGGAATGAAGCATCAGAAACACTTTATATAGGTGGGGTATACATGGGCTGCCCTTCATACCTCATAAAATCATGAAGAAAATTAAACCATATCACTACAGCACCTTGTGCTTGCACTTTGGGCTCCACTAGTAGGGCATATGCTGAAAAAAAAAAAGTGCAATGTTTAATCTTCTTTTAGTTGTTACTTAATTTTGCAAGCAAATGTACAATGCAATACAGCAAATATTAAATGTATATACTAAACCACATGAATTCAAACCCCCATTTATTTTATCAATCGCTTAAGCTCATTTGATCATAAGGGACAGGGAGACCAAACAGCTATAAAAGAGCTCCATTTTCTATCAACTGAACCAAATCCTCCTTTGATCTGTTAATCCCAAGTTTATAAGGTTAGGAGATAAGCAAGCGTAACTAAATTCCTTTTTCTTTTTGTCCACCTAATAGTCTATGAAGCAAAGCAAACATAATAAGCTTCTTTGCTGCTTTTCAGCCTCCTCTTGCTGAATAATTCAAAAAGTGCATTACAGGTTTTATGAGTACAACTGTACACACAAGCAATGTTCCATGATTTTTTGCATGCCTCAAATTTGCATAGATTATATTTTTATTTTGCATTTCTGACACAGAAGCTGACTGCCTACCCGTTCTTGGCTTTTTATTAGGTCTTTGATGCTTGCTGGAGGAGAAGGCCTCTTTTGTCTCTGATAGCCTTAAGGCAGATCTAGGTTAGCAAGAAAGCCAGAGGTTTCAGGCTTGTTAAATGTCACAGTAATGGCTGTCTTTACGCATTGAAATACCAGCCTTCTTCTTTATAGGAAAATGAATCACATTACCACCAAGGGAAGGAAAGCCTTTGTTGGAGGAGACTGCTAGTCTGCTGCTTAAGAAGGGGATTTAATTTTCCCCTCCAGGCTTTTTGGCCAGCCCACTACAGTTGCCCTTGTGGAACTCTGATATCATAGCATGTGAAGGATAGCAAACAAGAAAGAGCAATTAGCCATTAATCATACTCATTTTGCATTGGATGGACAGACTATTTAAAATACTCAGTGTATTCAGTACATGAGCAAGAATAGCCTATGTGGACAAAGCATGAATACATAGGGTTTTATTCCTGCATTTTGGCAAAGCATTTCTTGTTTAATTCTTGTGCAGTCACTGAGCTGCTGTTATGCATAGTATTTTTGATTAACCATTCTCATAAGTTTTAGTGCACAGGGAACTCAATTTAAGATTTACATTACCTGCAAAGTGCTTGTTTTTAATTTCTCATAAATTGTGTGGATTACATTAAATGAAAATGTAAGAACTGCATACTAATTCTGCAAACAGAAAAAAAAATTGTTCAATTGTTTCTTATGTTTAATATTTATGGGTTTATCTGTTTCACAAAATGAAGAATAATTGATTAAATGACTATGTTTTTGCATATATAATTACATGTTTTTCTAGATAAACTCTATGTAATTATATTAGAATACAATGAATAGAACTTTATTCAACTAAATGAAAGTGTATATGTATTGAGTATTATGTCAAATACTATTTTGAATTAAAGGAGGGTTTTATTCATTAAATAACAGAATTAGCATGTTGGGGATGTGCTAGAAAAGGTAAGTTTGTCAAGACATTTTGCATTCAAGATCAGTTTGCTAAAAAAAGAAAATACTATTGGTAGGCTCTGAATTGACCTGATTGCTTCTAGTTCCCAGGGCCTTTGAGTTCCTTGGACTGGTAGGTCTTGTGCTCCTATTCAAAACTTTTATTTTTATGAGAAATGAGGAAGTTAGTTATTCTGCTTTTCTGGATGAATTTGGCATTGGAGTAGTTACTTTATCTGAAAATAGAAAGAAATAAATCATCTGTTGTTTATCTAATGAAACAGATTCATTTGAATGTTGACCCAGGTATTTTGATCCAAACAATATCCTTTGTTTTCTGAGCTGCTGAAAGCAAGAGATGGCAATAGTATTTTCAATTATTAACAGTGCTATTCTTTGACTTTCTCACACAAGAGGCATGCAATATCTGTCTTAATTGTTACAGATTTGACAGTCATATGGTTAAGATTTTTTGAGATTCAGAGAATTAGTTCTTAACTTTCCTACTGTGCTCCTAGGTGATCTTTGGCAAGTTAATATATTGGTTCCCTAATTTGAAAAAAAATTTGACTTCTTAATCTCCATGACATGAAGATTTTAGCTATACCATGAAAGAAGTGGATTTAAGGAGAAATTTAAGTGAATTTGAGTGGCAACTTTGTTTTCCACCTGAAAATTTTGATACTCTTTAACTGTGTCATCTGAACACAAAGGCTAGAGTTTTGGTAGAAAAGAAAGAAGTTTGGTCTGTCTTAAGATGATTCCAAAACATTAGGTTTTGAGGAAAATATCTACAGTCATGAAACTCTCAGAGACACATTTGGCATAATTTTTATTAGTTGCGTTCAGATTCCTTGTCCAAGAAACCAAGTAACTGGTGAGTTTTCTCCTTTTAATGCCTTGGTCCTGTAAGCCTTTTCAAAGGGAGGGCCAGTTGATTTTTATGTGGTGTAGTAATTCCACATTGTCTTGGCTGTCCTGAATGAATAGAATTCAGTGTGTGTCTGCTGAGGTTTGGCACAGTGTGGCTTGTTTTTCATTCATATGAATGGCTGCACTTCCTGTGGCAGTGCTGGCTGTCAAACTAAACCTGAACTGGAATGGGCTGGAGCACGTCCTCGGGACAGGGCAGGGTCATGGCAAAGGTCTTCCATCTTGGCTGTTTTGCACTTGTGGTTTTTAAATACCCACATCTTTTTATAAAAAAAGGAACCTGCACTTGGATGATCCTGCCATTTCAGACATTGCTCCAGGCAATCCCACTGCTAGAAATGGCAAACCAAGAGATTGCACAGTGTGTTGGAAAATGGGGAAATGCCATGCTGGCAGAATTGCCATTTTGTGAAGTCATTGTAGCATCACTTACCAAATGTGTAACCACTTTGGTATGGCTGACACACATTGAGAGATTTACTCTTTTCTTTCCTGGTAAAGATTAAAATAGAAATAAGATGTTAAAATAATTCTGTAGATCATCTGAGTATTTTCTTGACCTTTTCTGACAATTACAGAATTTCTGACAACTAGAGTTTAGAGCTTACCTATGAAATGTGGCTGCTCCAGTAGCTCAGGATTTTGGTTAATTGGTGTGAATTTGAATGCCTAATAGATCACAAAGCAATTACTTTTTTTTAGGGATATTTAGCCTATTGATTTCAATTTTTTTTTTAATGGACAATGTTAATGTGTGTAGCTTTGAATATTTCCTGATGGCACAGAAACATTTAGTGTCCAGTTCTTTGTTGTGCAATGCTCCATTCTGTGGGTGTGTGGATATTTTCTCTTTTTGATGGCTTATTTCTAGTGTGTTAGCAAGAAAGGAAATACATAAAATGTACATTTAATCAGGATATGTACCTGCTAAAGTCCTTGAAGTGTAGGAAATTTTACCTGCCATACTGTAAGACACTAATGCTCCTTTAAATATTGCATGCTGTTTATTTTAATTTTCTTTCATTTCAGATTTAGAAAGCACTATTTTTCTCTAATTTCTTTTACATATATTCACCTCATAGTTAATTTTTCTACCTGTAACATTACTCAAAATTAAAAAGTATATTTTTTTCTCTCTTTACTTAGTTATTTTTTTTATTTTAATTTTGTTTTCAATTCTACGTAAGGACAGATTACTTGAGTTTCCATAAATATACTACCGGTACATATTGTAAATAAAGTCAGTAAAAGCTTTAATTATTAGATTCTGCAGAATTTACTGCTGTTATTTGGATTTGACCTTAACAGAGTAGTGTAAACTACTCTGTGATGCAGATTATGTTAGAAAGCGTTAAGTAGTTTTCAGAGAAAGGTAAGACAGATACCTGCTGCTATTTCAGTACATGACTTTTAGTTCTGTGTAAACCTGGCCAATGTGTGCGAGTTATCTGTAGTAAGTTACAGCCCTTTTTCAAAAAAGTTATCCCTCTAAAGATAGAATCTAGGAATTGGAACAGGGGAAAAGTCAGGGTGGAAGTCATGTTTAAAAACAGTAATAGAGAAGGCATGAGAAGATTGTCAACTGGGCACAGTTACTATTGCAGTGCTAGAAACGATTGCAAAAGGGTAGCTGTAACAAAACATCTCCAAAGAAAGACTTTTATTCCCCAAAAAGATAAATAAAGTGTTCTCAACAAACAGATTATTTCAAACAGATAAACTTACAGGATTGCTGCTCTGGAAAGGAAGTTTCTTGAAATCACTTGTTGGTTTTGTTTCAGGGGATCATTCCTTTCTCCATCCTATGTCTTAAAATGAGATAAAGACTTGTTACTCCGTTTGAAATAAAGAATACACTGAAAATGGTTTAAAAGACAGTGTTGATAATTTTTTAGTTTTCTGTTAGCTTTCTGTTCATTTTTTTTTTAAATACTGGTGGGGGGAAAGTGTTGACCCAGATTTACAGATAATTTTGGAGAGCTCTCCAGCCTACTAAAAGTGAATGTGTTAAGTTTTTTCATGACTTCCACTTCATAGTTCCAGATCTGTTAAAAAAATAATATTTTTTGTATAAGGTTTGGACAGTGAGATGGGAGGTGGATTATTTGAGGATATGTGAAAACAAGTTATATTTTAATCACTAAAATGCACAGTGATTGTATGTATAGGAAAACAGTTATTAGCTAGTTAGAAGTTAATAGCTGTATCAGCTTCTAATCATGCAGCTACAAAAGGTGTAATATCAGCTCCCAAATACTCATGTGGAGCAGTTCTTTTTAGAACACTGAGATTGTTAAGTAAACCTGTCTTATAATAGTAGCCCCGACAAAATGATTGTATTAAGGTGATGCAAAATCTGTTCAAGACAACAAAAGAGCCTCCTGGAACAGGATCAGCAATCATAAAGTACAAGTGAAACACAATGAAATAATCTGTCCTTGCATAGAATTAAGTGAACTCAAACCAAAAAAAAAAAAAAAAAAAAACCAAAAAAAACCAGCTAAGGGAAAACCAACTGTCATACTTGTTCATTTTGAATATGATAGAAAACTAAGACTAGTGTTAAAAAAACCACAAAAATAAATAGTGTTTATTTGCTTTCAATTCAAACATAGGCAACAGCTATCTAACAGAGAATTGAAATAATAACAATAATGTGAAAGGATATTGTGAATTATTTTTCTGTAGTTGCTGAATATTGGTTGTTTGCATGAAAATGTACAACCCTTCACCTACTCTGAGAAATTGCTCATCTATAGCAATTGCATGTAATTGAAGAATATGAGTACTGAATATCTGTCATGTTTTTTAATTTGGACAATGGAAAAGATCCAAACATTTAGCTTTTGGAGTACAAAACAAAATATAAATAGTTACTATGACATGCTGTAGGGTGCATCAGGTTTGGGGCTAGCTTGTTTTTGACCATGTATTTTTTAATAATGTATCCCCACTTTCTCATATTGAAGAATAAGGAGTGATATTTAAAGCATCATTCAAATGGTTGATACTTGTAATATAGTAGAAAATATTTGGTAAAATGAGCTTCAGATCTGGTATGGATAACAAAGCAGAAAATCTGATATCTGCAGTATGTCCCACATACAGAGAGACATACATGTCTCTCTAAATATCAGATGACCTATTTTAGGCATGCTTTCATTCCATGGTTTAGATAACAGTCTTGGGATGCTCTTATGCAGTTGGATTGTTGTGCTTGAGCCTAAGAATGCCAACAAAGCTCTATAAAAACAAGTCGGCTTTACAAATGCTGTGCATGGTATATGTAGTATGTTCGTATTTCTTACCTATAATGATTTCAATGTTAAGGCTAAAATTCATATTCATGCCTAGAAAACTTAATCTGGGACCTTCAACACAAGTTTTGTCATTGTGGTTTTGGTTTTTTTTAACTTTCTGTCCACCTTTTTCAGCTTCTGCACAACTTGACTGATCATTGTGCACTGACTTTATCTCTAGTGATTCTACTGTCTCCTTACCTTCCCAGAGAGCTCCTAGCCCTTTGCTTTTACATTTATCATCTTTACAGCTGTATGAGGTATGGTGAGTTGTGCTTGGACGGAGTGAAGAAACAGTGAGACCTCAGTGCCAAAGACACACAGGACATCTGAGACAGAAGGGTGAAAGCACTTCAAAACACTCTGCCTTGCCTATGAGAATGTCTCTCTTCCCCTTTGTAAGAGGATTTCCTGTTCTTTCTAAATCATGTGGTGAGGAGAAAGTGGATATTATGGAGCATTCTCCTATAAACACCCAAGTTCAAGCTCAGCTTTGCCTTGTTCAGAAACTAGAAAAGATTCATCTTTGTCTCACAGGAGTTTCCTGGCGTGGAGGAATCATTGGGAGTTCAGTGTATTAGGGCCTATATTGGCTACTAGTATTGAAGTGAAAAGGTATTTTCACTCTTCTTCCTGAAAAAATGCTGCAGGTAAAAGTAAGGTAGGAAATTTTCTCTGTGATAAAAAAGGGAACACCAGGAAATTCTTTGATGAAATGAGTCAGGATTGTGAAGTATAAATACTCAACCAAGCCCTTCCAGTGTCTGTCCCATTGGATACAATCTGCTCAGATAAGAGAGACATATCCTGGAAAGATCCTTCAGCAGAACTGAAAGATGTATTCCAAAAGGAACATAACCCCTCTGTGTACCTCTCTGCCCCTCTGTCTTCTCCTGCAGTATGCAAATCCTTTTTTCCCCTCTTTTCTTGCACAGCTTGATATATGATTGGTTCTTTCTTTCAATGTAAATGAGTGTAGATAGATTTTTCTATTTATATTCGATATCTATGCCTTTTCTCAAACATACAGGGAGAACAATATAGTTCTGCCTGTAGGAGGTTGAATTTGTAAATATATATTACTTTGGAAATACAATGAGAGATAATAAAATATTCAAAAAGCAGCCTGCTCTTGTGGGATATTATTCTGCACAGCCAGGGAGCAGATTAATGACACTACATAGGAAAAAAATAAGATATGCACAATAAAATATGGATTGGACTGGCAATGTGGAAAGCAAAATTCCAGTCTTTGCAGCCTGTGAAACATATGTGTTTTTACAAAGTTTATCAGCTTTAAATAACAACACTTAAAAGCAGTCATTATTTAATTGGCAGATGTGGAATTTTATACCCCAGGCAGCTAACCACAAGTAAAAACAATTGAAAAGGTGTGAATGGGATCATCCTCCTGAATAAGAATTAGGGTTGGTAAATCTTGGGGAAATTTTGAAAGTGTATTTTTATTTTTGTAAGACTGTCCTGTGAAACATACTTCTAAGAGGCTGTACAGGTACCAAAAATATTGTAATATTTGTATTAATTTCTATTTCATTTTACACTACAGAACCTAAGCTGCAATCTTTAAGTATCTGCAGGTAGAAGGAGGTAGGAGAGATGTCAGAAGTGGTGCTATTTTGCTGGTCGCCAGCCGCATGCCTGGGACATGGCACTGCTCTGTGGGGAACCCGTGGGTTCTATTTGCCAGCTGGCTGCTGACTCCTCGTTCTGGGGCCACCTTACCTTGGATTCATACAGGACAATGACAAATGTACTTTAAAGATGGGAGTATGTTGTTGTATCTTTAGTACTTGTCCAGTTGGGATGAAATTTGAATTTGTTGTAGAACTCCCCCTCCAGAGTCTTTGGCCCAATTTGCATTTTAACCCTACGGGTGACATGAGTTAACATTTGCAGTAGTCCTTTGCAAATGTGTGGGTTCTTGAGGCAGTTCTACTAGCACTACTTCTTGCTGACAGCTTCCTCAAAATTCAGTGGCTTGGTTTGAAAACTCTCCTTCAAGACACTTTATTTTAGCTGATTTTCCCACCTGAAATTTCAGTGGAAGCAGATGTGCTATTTTGGGAATAAGGGTAGAGAGAGAGATAGCTCTGCACATAATGAAAAAATAATGATCCTGACATTGAAAAATGGATTGACTCCAGGATGGAAAATTCAGTGGGAAAATAGTGTTGGTGTTTTGTGTCAGTGGTGTGCTATTTACTGTGGCTGTGGACACTCTCTGGGCTCTCTGGCCAGTGTAGATGCCCCCTGTGGAACCTGCTCGCTTTGCAAAGCCAGGCAGAGGCTCCTATTTGCTATTGCCCAGATCTGCCCATCCTTCGCAATTGCAGTTCTGCTGGGGCTGGGCTGTGCCTGAGCACCTCCCAAGGAGGGAGGGAGGCTGTTTTCCTCCTGCTCTAAATAACACATCTGTTTGGCCCAGCCCAGGCCGGGGGAGGAGGCAGCACAGGGCGAGAGTAATAGTCTGGGACCCAGACTGGAGAGGTACAAAAGGACAGAATAATTATGAGTGTATTCTAAAGCTGTTTGAATTGTGCTTGTACGCACAAACCTGTGTTTGACTGTTGCCCCTTTAAGAACAGTAGACCTTTCAGCTTTTCAATGTCAGTTTTAATGCTCTACATATTTATATATTATATATATATATATATACTCTCTCTATACTTATATATATGGTTATACATAGATGCACACAGAAATATACATAAGCACACAAACATAATTAATTTTATTTAATAAGAGGGAGTGTTATATACAGGGTTAGGACCACGTAGTAAGTTTTAATAAACTTTTTACTTTTTCTCATAAATTTTGGTAAGTGAGCAGCTGTCTTTAATCATGAAACATTTCAGTTTAGTTCATGTTTTTCAAGGCATCTGTAGATTTTGAAACCATGTATTGTTACTTTTTAACAGTTTTTTAAATGTTTTATTTGGGAAAAACTTTTTAATTATGAATAATTTTAGTCTCATGTTATCATAGTCTTCTGAGTCTTACAAAATTGTAACATGTTTCAAAGCATAAACCCGAGGATTTCTTTCTTATAATCCTTTTGAAATTGTTTCTTCTGTTCTCATAGTGACTTGCCTTCCTCTTCCTTCTTCTGAATATATTTCCTCTGTGCTGCTGTATCAAAGAATTCTTTTTCTTTTTGCTGATTGTTTATATATTTGAAGATAGTGAAAGAGGAAGTAAGAACACTGTACATATAATTAAAGGCCTTTCCATAGACTTCTGGTTTTGAACTTCAGTTCTACTTTTGAGTAGCTGTAAGCTGTTTTCTCCTGCCAAGTAACTATCATAGATCAAAATGAGATAGGCTTGATTACTAATAAGTATGCATGGGTTTAAAGCTTGAATTGTCTAGAGCATGGTTTCTGGGTAATCTCTGGGAGTTTAGAATATACACTTTCTTTAAACTGTATTACAAGTATAATCCTTTGTTGAAGACATTACTGCAAACACCAATTTAATCAGACAATGCTAAATCTTCTAGAGTTGCTCAAAAATGCTCTGTAGCATCGGGATGGGATTCTTAAAAATATCAATAGTCATTACACATCAAGCTCCCCCTGAATAAGTGTTTTTTAAGGTGTCTGATGATGGAATGACCCAAATCATTGGTGATTCTTGCAGATCTTGAGTGGAGAATAAATTCATGAGCAGATGAACAATTTACTAGGGGGAGTTGAAATAAAAATTAAACACATGTTGACAGAGCAATAATACATCCCACGAGCTGTATAACTATGTAGAGTTGCATAGATCTATAGCTGATATGAATTGTTTTATCTTTATGGTAATCTTTTTTAAATGAATGGAACTGTTCTGTCTTGTAATAGCTGAAGATCTGATATTGTGATATTTTCAGTATATTTTTTGTCAGTGCCATGCTTGTGGTTATCTCTGTGGATTTGAAGAAGACAGGTGATTTGTGAAAATCAATACAGGGCATTATAAGAACTAAATTAATTACCTTTATTATTTATTATATTTCTACAAGATCAAAAAGAAGTGCTCATGTAATGCAATGATAAATTCTGATAAATGTCTTTATAGAATACTGGGAATTGCTCATATCTGTAACTCCTAGAAGTATCAAGAAACCTCTGTATGAAAAAAATTTTTGTGCTTGTGAATGAAATGTCCACATCTTCCTGTGGACAAAACCTTCCACTAGTAGAAGCTGATGTATCCTGTTTTACCTTACCTGATGATATGAAAAAAAGTGTTAAAAAATGCCTTTGTTGATATTGGGGATCTTCCTGACATCTGCAGAGGTTTAATAAGTCCTCATCATGTACCTTTGCTGGCACCTGCGCATAGAATCATAGAAAAACCTGAGTTGGAAGGGCCCTACGAAGATCATCGAAGCCTGACCACCGGTGCTTACAGAAGTGGTTGTGTAAACTCATTATATTTGATACTATTGCAAGGAGAAAAATTAGTACCAGTGCTGTTTGCTGAATGAGTGAAAAGAAGGAGTCCTGTGGGCATATTTCTGGAAGCTAAAATGAGTTGTTGCAATTAAAGTAGTTAGAGTTCCTGAGTTCCTTGCAGTCTTTCTGACAGGACAGGTTTGTTTGTTTGCCCTTTTTTTTTTTTTTTTTTTTTAAGGAATATAATTTTTATGCACATATAGTCTTATTTTCAGACCAGAACTAGCTCCCCTTATAGCAGACTGAAATCACATTTAATTCAACTGAAACTATTTCCTCTTTGTTGACAACAACAGCAGAACCTAGAAATTATAATAGCAACATTATAATAGCAAATATATTTTTGTGCTAAAAACAGGTTCCTGTTTTACTGGGGAAAGTTGATAGTTGTTTTGTGAGTATTTCATAGGCATCAAATTGTCATACAAACCAACTGCTATTTCTGTGACAAGTATGGTAGAAAAAGAAGAGGGGGAAAATGAGGACTCTAAGGGAAAGAAACTTTCTTGGAGAATGGATCTGCATGTTTAGAGCAGAATTGCAAGAAACTCAACAATTTAAGTGGAGGAAAAGTGAGTAATTGTTTTCAGTTTGAAAGATGCTTACCTCTTCTATAATGGGATCAAAAATAACAAACTGGCACTGATGAATTGAATTAGTACTTTTTAAAAGATAGTAGGAAATTTTTCTGGATAAGATTGACTAGTTATAGATTAGTCATGTGAACCACCTGCTGAGCTATTTGCAGAACTGAAGATGAGGTCAGTGTTAAGTTTGCTTTTGTGTTGTACTGGCTTACAGGAGTCAATGTTTCTAAGATTCAAGCAACAGCAAATGATAATCAGCTGAGCAAAATCATTCCTTGGAGCAATCTCTTTTGGAAGAAAAGATGATGAACTTGGTAGTTAATGAAAAATAAACTTCAGTACAGTGATGATGTAATGATGATTATTAAAGTAATAATTTAGATATAAAATCAGAAAGAGAAGCAGGTGCATGTGTTTTATTAAGGCTGTACTAATTTTTAACCAAGTAGGTAAGACTATTTCTATATAGTATTTATCAAATATCCTGCACAATAATTAGATGATCCAAATTTTTACTATTAACAAATCTTGAAAGACTTTTCTCTGACTTTAAAAAGATTCCAGATTTATCTATGTAACATTTCCTGTTTGTTATGCAGGTACTAATACAGAGGGGTTTGCATTTGTGGTTGGCATTTGAGACGGTTCTGCATTCTTTCTTTCCACCTGTTTCTTTCTTTTGGACTCAGTTTATCTTCCTTTTGTCCATATACCAACAGTGAGCTGTGCTAGAAGAACTACAGCTTGTATGAAATAAATAGAATGGTTCGGCCACTTTCAGATTGAAAGATGAGAATCTCAAGTCCATAGCATATAAGACAGCCAAAATGGAAACCCTGCTGGGCAACATATGCATTTTTATGGCTTATTGTCTATCCCCTCTATTCTATACACAAATGGATAGAAGAAGAAGAAGACAGGATTAAAAGATTAGTTATGTCAGTTCCTTTTGGTTCCACTATATTACTGCCGTTTTATTAAATCAGGCTACTAACCAAATGTCTAGTTTCCCATTCCTGTGAAGGGTGTTTCTTCATGCCTACAATTGATTTCCACACTTTGATTAAAGACTATGCAAATCTTTCAATAGAAAACTCAGGTATGTTTCATGGACTAAAAAAGCCAGAATAAAATGAAAAATATTTACATTCTAGTCATGCAACACAACTAACTTGTTGTTTATGATACATGTCTCTGCATTATAAAAGCCTTTTCCCCCACTGGTGTTCTGGGAGAAGCAATCTCTCCCTTCTTTGTGTACCTGTGCCACAATTCTAGGCGCTACTGCTTGTCTATGGACACTTTGCTGTCATGGCACTTTTGGAAGTGAAATCATAGAATATCCTGAGTTGGAATGGACCCACGAGGGTCTTGGACTCCAACCCAAATTAAATAAATACCTAAGTAAGCCTGTCCTGTAGCATAATATAGCGCAGCAATATTAATGACAAAGTATAAAACAATTCAAGCCGAGCAGGAGCAGTGTATTGGCTGGGCCCTACTCAGCTTCAGTAATGGGAGCTCCCAGTGCCATGGCTACTGTGCAACATCCAGCAAATATATCCTCAAATACATTTGACAAGGTGTGTAACAAGTCCCTCACTTATAATGGGATGGGCAACTATAATCCCATTGTATCTATGTTTTACCATCAGGTTTTAGCCTAAACAACAGTGACATAACAAAATGTAATGGAAGACCTCAACTACATCTATTCATGAAGGTGGGGAAGTGTTTGTGGCTGTAAAAGGTACACAGAAAGCTTACTTCTGAAATTATGAGATTGCTTAAAATGTGTCCCATTTCAATTTTAATATTTTAAAAGTTTACTAACTCACATCATCTCTTGTAAGGCTTTGATCTTGTAAGTACTGGCACTGTGCACAGCAGGAGCATTTGATTTAGGGTAAGTGCATACGGTGACTGCCACGAAACTCAAGTGAAATTAAACAAGCAGCTGAGGGCTTTGTGTTATTAGAATTCTAGAGCTTCTTGTCTACCTCTCTTTCTCAGCAATATTAGGTAGCAAATGAATATGGAGTGTGAACAAGGAAAGGGCTAAATAATTATGTAAGCTCAGCCTTGCTGACAAAGGAATTGCCTGCTTACGTACCTTCTGTTTTCAGTGCAGCCACCCCACAGTTCTTTTCTAAATGATGCAGTGCATTTTTTAACCTTATCTCCTTTTCTTATTGCCTTTTAACTTAACTGTACTTAACTTAACTGTACATCCCACTGTCTATTCCTGCATGGTATAAGAGTGATTTGTAGCTAGTAATTTGACTGCCTCCCTCCTCCCTTTCTGAACATTTGGCTTTCTTGGTTATACCACTTACTGTGCCCCAGCATTTACAAAGCAAAGCAATTAATTCAAAGACCCAAGCACATGCTTTACACTAGAAAAGCTGCTATTATTTGCAATCACTTCATTTGCTGAAACTAGAAATTCAAATCTCTACAAAGCTTTACTGCAAATAGTATTCACAGACCTTAATGTTGAGCTTATACTGTCATTTTAAATTGTATGTCTGCATTCAGTGGACAAACTACCTTTTTGTGAATTCAGCAGCAGCACTTTGTCATCCTAAAGAAAATTACTCAAAGGACTATAGTATGATAGCCATTTATCAGCTGTGCTACTGTATGGGATTGCGGATTGTCTTCTATCTTTTCACCACAGAAGTGTCTGCTTTGCTTTCTCATTATTTTATCCCTTTGCTTATAGGCATGGTAGGAAATTAGGATATTTTACTTATAGCTGGTGATGATTGTTATTTTTATTCACAAAAGGCAAGGACAGGGAAGTTATTAAACTTATTCTCTTGAGTGAAAATGATAATCATCGCTTCATTTTTTTGTGACTAAGATTCTCCATTTGCTTCACAGAATTACTGTAAAGGAGGACTGTGTTTTGAGGCTTAAATTAGCATGACAAATAAGGAGATTCAGATCAATGGCTGCTGATATAGATATGATATGTTTAGTACAGTTTTATTCTCATGGAAATGAGTTATTTTTTTGTACAGTGCCCACATATAAGATAAACATAATTCCATACTGACATATGAATAGCTGTCCATTACTACAATGTTCTAAGGAAAAGTACTTTGTCTCTTTCCAGTGCCATATGGCTGGAGGTTTAGGATTCAAAAGTACTTCTCTTGAATAGCTTGTACTAAATGAGCTTTTTCAGCTGTTATTTGAAGTATTGTGAGTAATGTTGTCGTATGAATAGAAATATCACTGTGCCATAGTCATCATTAGCTAATGCTTTTTGTATATTAACATTTACCTGACAAAATTACATAAACATCTTTGGCTTAGGCACTCCATTAACTAACTTGATTCCAGTTGCAATTCTGTGCAATTTGGCTTTCATTCAATCTTGTTTACAAAAATGAAGGGTCAATGAATACCAATCTGGTTTAACATGTTATGTGAAGTACCTATTAAAGAACCACTACCAGTGTTATTACAATCATGAGTAACCTTGTACATCAGATCTTCCCAATGGCACAGTGCTTTTGACCATACATTGCTTGAATCTTTAAACTCTCTTACAGTGATTCATTTTCTCAACTGGAGTAGCTCCCAGCAAAACTTGCACAGCAAAAAGCATCCTCTTGCAACATTTATCTCTTCAGAAATCCTTCTTAAGTTATACAACATCTTTCTATTTTTGTTAAACTTTACAATAAAATGCTTTTATTTTTGTTCTTCTCTCATTTGATTTTCTTGTAGGTTATTAAATTTTTCAGTCTTAAAGTACTGTTTGTTGCTTCTTCTGTTCTGTTCACACATTTTTGAACTCTCCAGTGTATCACCAGAGATGTGCAAGTTCTTGTTTTCCTTTGCTTGCTATCTTTCTGCTGTTTTAAATCTTTCTTTTACTCTGGCACATCAAAAAAAAAAAAAAAAAAAAAAAAATAAAGANNNNAAAAAAAAAAAAGAATTAAGAAAAACTAATACTGTGTTTGAAATGAAATCACAATTCAAGTGGAAATTCAGATAATGTTAAGTTATGGCACTTTACTGTAAACTAAAGAGATCTAGATGAAAATATTTAGAAATTTAGAATCCAGTTAACCAAAGTCATTCAAATAAACCAGGAGGATTACTCCCATGATTAAATCCTTATCAACATGGATGAAGGATCAGAATGAGTAAGGCATAACTGGACCACAAATTTGTTATGGTTGAAGTATTTTATGGAATGTACCCACAAATCATGCGAAAATTAAAAAAAAAAAAGAATGACCACCATGGCTGCTCTCTTGCAAAAGGAAGGACAGTGGGGTTTTGTGAAGGATCATACAAGTTTAAAGCAGGTTTTTGCTTTGGAATCCTTTAAAAATAAAGCCTCATAACAATACCAAAGCTGTAGGTGTAGCATAGAAGGAACAAGGAAGACAATATACCACAGACCATGTGATTTTTATAAGAAAAGGATTTGAAATCATACTTGGGTAAGTGTGTTTACAAACTAAGGATATGATGCCAAGTTACTTTTGCTCAGGGATGATCAAGAAATACCCTTGATTTCTCTGTCACCACAGAGCTTCTGTCTTGGTAAGATTTTGACTTGACCCATTACTTTATTATCTTTTACTTAGATCATATATTTCAGATGAATGTTCTGAATTTCTAATGACATTTTGCTTGTGTCAAGCTTTTGCAAATTAAGAGCTTAATAAAAATACCCATAAATCTCTACCTAACAATGACTTGCTCAGAGACCACATCCTTTCTTTGTCACATGAACTATTGGCTAATCAAAGAATTCTAGTGTTCCAGTGGTGCATGACCATGGTGCATGGTTAAGTTTCTAAGGTAAAAGTCATTAGGACTTAATTTCTGAGACTATTATTTATTTGACAAAGGATCAGCACCATTGAGAGCCACAGCTTTACCTTTGTTTCCTGTGCTGTTCTGATATTTAAGAAAACTGAAAGCCTCCCCTCTGTGCATGCAAGTATTTATCTAGGTGGGTATAAATCAACAGATTAGTTTGCTTATGTTTTATCCAGCAGCACATGATAGGAAGCATATTGATGCTGCTTTGTAAGTTTGATCATGTGCTTTGTGTCTGAGGTTTTCAGATAGCACCACTGTACATTGTGGGATGTCACTTCAACCTGAAGGAAACTATCATCCAGCTTAACAAACTCTTAGGATTCCCCCCAACACCTCTGTTTGGAGCAGTTGGTTGGCATGTGGAACCTGCTGTAGAGCATGAATGAGATGGTGCACGTGCAGCTGTGGTGAAACACAGAACTGCTTCAGCCTGGCAGCTTTATCTGTCTTTGCAGAGATACATCTACAAATAAAGGAAATTTTGTTCCAGTTTCTGGGGCATCTGTGGAGAAACATTTTGGGGCTTGACTCACATGAAAGAATGCTAGTGGGGGACCAAGCATCAGAACACCAGGATACAAAGACTGCTTTTCTGAGATCGAGGACCAGAGATGATTTTCCCCTAGACTAAGAACACTGGTGGGGGAAAAGTTTTTTTTCTCTTGTAAGACACGTTGATCAAACTGGAACATTAGTCATTAACTAGTCCTAAAAGAGCAGAGTGTGGGAGCTCTTAGGCTGTCAGGGGGAAGGGAGAAGATTTTGTTCTTCTGTTGTAGCACCTAGTCCCTCTCTTAGAGTCAACTTACTCTCTTGCTGTTTGAAGTCTTTCAGTGGATGTTTGGACAAGGGACAAGAGCTGTTTAATTTATACCGTAAGTGGTGCAAAATGAAGGCAGAATGTTTGTTTACAAGACTGAAGGGTACATGGTAGTGCTTTGTGACAAGTCTGAGTGTTTCTCAGCAAATGGAGCTCCTCTTGTTGCAGGAAGAGTTATGTTTTATTTATGATAGGTTTCACTTTAAGAGAATGTTGTATGTGGAAACAGGCATTGCAGGGTGAAAAAATAGCTGTTACAATATAATACCTCTGATTACATCTGCTCAAGATTTCACTGTGACACTGAAATTTAATTTTTGACTTTAAAGATTTACAGGCGCAGTAAAAATTTTATTTAATTGCAATCAATTTCCCTTCTTAGCAATGGAAACTTCCGTTTTATCTATTTCTTCACTATCTGTTTTTATCTTGCTGAGCTGGTACCACCCTGTTTTACATTCAAAAACTGTTAGAAAAAGCTATTTAAATATATTTTTTATAGCATGTAAATTTCAGTATTTGTTTGGTTTGTTCTTCGTCACGTGCAAACTATGTAAACCAGATTCCAATAATGCTTTAAAATCAAGCTGTTAGTCTAGTAAGGAAAGGTCAGAGGCAGCATTTTATACTGCTTGTTGATTTATAGTACTGTGTGATTTGTAAAAAGACAGAATGATAATTTAGGCAAACAAGATACCAATGCATAACTCTGCCCATTCTAGGGCTGAAGTAGTTTATGCTTTTCTGCCTGGTTCATTTTGTCTTAGTGACAAAATAGTGTAAACAGTTCTAGCCAGGGCTATAAACTGTGTAGACTTTAATTGTTGTGCCCAGTAGAGCTTTAAGTTCCAAGCCTTAAACAGTAAAGCAGATTTCAATTCCTAAGGGTTGTACCATATTTTTAGTTAGGACTAAAATACAACAGTTGCCTGAGGAAGAAGTTTTAGTCAAAAAAATATTTGAAGTAGGCAAATGCCTTATTTAAAATTTTACTAGAAAAAGATAATTCTGCGCCAGTTGTCAGAAAATATAACATGCTAAGCCACAGGAAATCTGCCTAAACAGTGTCACAAGTTGGGCCACTGAGAGTATTTACCAGAACTTCTGGTACCTGTCAGTCAGGGTGGAAAATCTTCTGGCAGACAGTGCAGCAGGCTGAATTTTTGGCACTACTTATCCATGATTCAAAGAGGAAAGGTGAACAGAATGTTCTCTAATTTGCTCTAGCAAAACTCTAATGAAGGAAAAGGGTTTTTTGAGTTTGTCACGGTACAATTCTTGTAGTTGATACACCTGTCCACCAGGAGGGACAGCAGAGTTCTCTTTGTTTTGCGTAGGCTGTTAGATAGCTGTGAGACTGGTCCTTCCTTCCACAGCCTTTCCAACTCCTGCTCTAAGTGAACAGCCACCAGTGAAGCCTGAGGAGTGCTGGCTGATGGAAGGGGAAAGCTCTGCATTTAGAACAATTTTGCTGATTCTAACTCGCGTCACCTTTCCCTTGTCTAAAGCACACTTGCTTCTACCAGCAAGAAAATCTAAAAGAATTGCTGTCTCTCCAGAGAGACATTGCAACTGTTCAGAAAAACATTGGAGTGGTGATCCTTTGATGTTCCTTCCAGCCTGGGCTGTTCTGTGATTCTATAAATGAGGTGCAGGTGAACAGCAGGGATATCACAGGGAACCTATCCTGCTTGGTGTCCCATGGAAGGAGGCCTCTGTTGGTGCAGCCTGCCCAATTGATTCTGTTGCTTCTTTATAGATGAAAGGAGGCTTTATACCATGTGCACTCTAATTATATTTTAAATAAGGAACTGTCAGGTTTTAGTTTTTCTGTGACTATTGTGAGGGATGGACATGGAATATTTTACTATGGACAAATAACTGCCTGCTTCAGGAAGCAGGGAAAACAGAAGCCAAATGTAAGCATGAGTAAAAGCATTTATACATGATTGTGATTCAAGGGATAGAGTCACAGAACAACTTCAAAGATTCCTGCTAGTCGACAGGACATTTGGAACAGACTGAGATGAGAAAAAAGCATTCCCTCTGCATTACAAAATTCTGGCTTTCTCTTTCAAACTGCTAATTAGGAAAAATAGGTAGCACCCACAGATGAAAGCACTATATGCATCAATCTTAAAAATAAAGACGTGATTATGGAATTTTTGGTACCAAGCATCTAGACATGGGTCCCCTGTAAACTTATTTGTGTATCTGAGAAATAGAATTTAGAAGTGTAAAAGACTAACTTGACTAACTTCTCTAAATCATAGTGCTGAGTGCTTTTTTTTTTTCCCCCTCTTTCAGATTTGACTTGTTTTCTGTTTAAAAGATTGATTTCCCCAAGCATTTTTGTGGGCTATTTCTTCCTTAATAACATGGGAGTTGACTTTTTCTTTTACAGTCAAACCACTTGCAGATCACAGTATCATAATATATTTGATAATTACAAGCATTCTCTGAGGATACCTGTTTAAGTTTACAGACACATCAGCTCTTGCTAAATTGAAACAGAGAGAAAGCAAGTGTTTGGTATGTAGCGTTTTCCATAGTCCTAAATTGAACTAAATTAAAAAATAAGTGCAGAACAATGACACTTATTTTTGTTTTATTAGCTTTTTAAAATATATTGCAGATAATATACAATCCAGAAGGATAACAGTGTTTGGGTTTGTGTGACATACTCTGTAGCAATGTAGCCTTCAATGTGGCTCTTTCTAGCAGCAGGATTATCCTTGTGTGGCCATCAACACTGAATAGTTCCAGCCCCATGAAACAAAGCCCAGGGATGGAGCATGGAAACCCCCCAGTGAAAAAACTGAAGCAGAGAAATTAATGGAGTTTTTTTTAAAAAAAAGCAACTTGAGAATTTTTCCCTTCTCTTAAGTAGCACTGACAAATTCTTAATCTTCTCAGGACTGGTGAGAGGTTTGGGGACAACTGAATGAAAGGGATGGGTTGCTTGGTGCCTCAACTCTTAGAAGAGTACCCAAATGAAGATGTTTCAGGCATAACCTGAATAAATTCATTAAAACATTTTATGGCTTCCTCCTATGGACCTGCTGTTTTGACTGCAGCTGCGTGCGGCTCTAGGATAATGTTTATGGTAAGATGGCAAGACATGTGAGATGACTCTGTCCTAATTGTGAGACTTGGTGTAGCTGTAATATGGAGTCTCTCTCTTCCCAGAAATGGTAACAAATAGTAGATTTGACCCTTTGTTGCATATATGGATAGCACATCTAAATTTTGTCATGCCTTTCAGGTCTTGCTGCAGTAATTATATTTGCTTAGTTGTCCTCTTGAAGGTTGTCAAAATTTCCTTTCAGAGCTGAACTAAGGTTAGTCATCTCCAGCCCATTATTATACCAAAAAATTCTTATGTTTCATCCCAATTGATATTGAATATTGAACTATATCACCTGTATATTTTCTTCTGAAGTTTGCTTGTCAGTTTTCAAACATAGGTGAAATATGCTGGTAAACATATGGAAATTTTTCACACTGAGATTTTTATACTGCTTTACCTCATGAGAAGGTGTCTTATTCTTCTGTGGGTTAATTATTCTCACAAAATGTCACTTGCCACAGCAGTTGTGAAGGCAGCTGATAATCCAGGGAGAGAGGGTCAAGATCCTCCTGAAGAGAAGTAGTTTCCTGTACACTTATATGTGCAGGGAAATATAAAAAAAGACATTGAAATTTGATGGAGTCTCCCCACATTTTGGAGTCCCCTAAATGGTTATGTGGGCTTATATAAAGCCAGTGTACTTCTCTAAACTGAAGTTCTTTCCTGTGAATGGATGCTGATCAAATCCCTGACTGAAGTGGTGTGTAAGAACCTGTGAACTTACCAGCTGGATGTAGAGAGGGTAAAGAATTTTCTTTCTTTTCTTAGTTAAGCATTATATTCTTTCTCTCCTCCAGTGTGTCTTTCCAGTTTTTTAGAGGCAATGAGACTGAATTGTAAATGCTTGTTTTGATTGTAAATAAATAATTTTATTTGCTTTAATTTAATTTTGCTGGAGGTAAGTATGATTTCAGACTAAGAAGAATTATATTCCTGAAAGGATAGTGATCCTAAGAAGGATTGCATTCCTGCAAGGGCAGTGATCCTTAAAATCTGAGCACCCTGTCCTGATTTCCACGACATTTCTCTGTGGCATATAAAGGATAGCTGGACCATACCAGATCTCTGTTGGACTGTTTGATTTAGGAAAGAATAACACAGCTACATGTGTGGAAAAAAGGCCTTCTGATGACCTGTAATAGCCACAAGAATTTGTTAGCATGTGGAAATGTAATTAGGAACACGTGGATCCTAAGAGCACAGGAGATTTTGTGGCACAGGGGCTAAGCCCAGAAGCATAATGTGCTGAAGTTGTGAGCAAAATGACTGGTGAAAATAGTGTTAATAATTTGTATTGGTGGCATATAAAAATATGCCTGTCATATTGCTGCTTTTTAGGGTAATTGCAGAAAAAATGTATCTGGTTGAAAGTATGCAGCAAGAGGCACGGCCTGTATTAATTTAGGCTTTGATAACTTCTAGTATCTAAGTATGTACGGCTCATAAATTCTGTTTGAGCTGTAGATATCTTTGCATCTGGCTGCAGACTCAGTTTGATAGTAAGACTGAGCTTTTGTCCTTGTGTTTTCCTCTTGGACTGAAATATTTAATGCATGGCTGAGGTCTTTTGGAAAGGTGTAAGGAAAAACAACACAAAAAGCAGTTTATTGAGACCCAGTTATCTCTGCGTGAACACTCCAGTGCTAATGGGATCTAATGCAGATGTTACTGTATGACCAGGTGACTTTGGGGGTTCTCCCAAAGATGTGTGGAGTCAGTCTGATAACATGAGGGCCAGCTCAAGCTAATGCAAAAGAACTGCTTTTCTATTGGGAGGTTCTGGAATACCAGTCTGGCAAAGTGAATACAGTGTGGGAAGAGATCACACAATAGAGGAGGCAGGAGGTCACTTTCTGCAGCATTTACACTCCATGGGGGTTTTTACCTGAACAGCAGCAGCTTTATGGAAAACACTGACAAGCAGCTGGTGGATTACTGAAATTTTTAATTACACTGCATTTTGTTCTCTTTTCCAGGGCCACTGCCCTGTCTACTCACCATAGTGTGCATCAATCAGCCACTTTAATTTATATCATAATAATACATGATTACTTCTTATATCAACAAAAGTTGTTTCTGCATCTGTGGATTGAGTAAATAGTGTGACGTGTTGCATTCTGAAATGTTTCCTTGTGATTTAATCACTATGCATGAAATCTCAGGAATAAGAAGGCCACTTTTTAATAAAATTTTCTATTACAAAATTTATTTGGCCTATCAAAGTTACTATCCAAAGCAGATTTTTATGGAGATGATCTCTTTCAATTCCCTGCTCAGCAGTCTCAGGTGAACTACCCATAGAGGAAAGTAGCTGCTTAGAAGATGTTTTGCTCCAGACATTTTGTGTTACAGGCAGATGAATGGAAGTCTGCATCAAAGAGCTTCATTTTTTTTATGGTTCAGTGTTCAGATGGAATATAAGTGCAACCAAAGCAAATGCTGACAGCCTTACATTCATCTCAGAAACCTTTCCTTCCTTCCCTTGAGAGAAAGGGAGCCAAGAAAAAGGGATCTGTAGAATTGCATCTAAAATTCCCTAATTATATCATGTGATGTTTCTATGGGGAATTAAAAAGTGTGAGGCTAAAATGAGGAAGATGTTTTTGTTCTCTTTTTGCTGCTTGTATATGACTGTGCCTGTTTTAAGGTGACTGCAAGACAATACAAACATATATTTTTGTAGAGAAGAATTAGCCCATATTTAAGCTAAGATACTTTCAATGATCAGTATTTCAAAGTGTGAATTTCATTATAATACTGGAGATAGATTTAGTTTATTTTTTTAATTAGGCACATCAATTAGATATGTGCACTGACATCTCTTAGCAGCTTAAGTTAGGTGAAGACTTAGTTAAACCCTACTTTGTGCTTGCTCAGTTTTCTATATGGACATTGCTATTTCTGATTTTACTGACTGAAAGTTGCATCATCTAAATTCGTCTAGTAGTTGCTGTAGAATAAATTTACTTTCTAGTGAATCTACATTTGTGAACATTGAGATGCTGAACTCCCCTCAAAAAACTGCCTAAATTCAAATTTCACACCAGCAAGTTAATAGTGATGTTATGACTGTGTAGCTGTAGCAAGTGCCAGTGCTAACTGGAGAGGTTTTGCAGGTGACTCGCATGTGTAATTGGCATATACTTTTGAGATACTTCAGAAAATGTGTATAGACAGTGCTCTTCACTAATTGTTTCTCTTAAACCATATTTTCTTGTAGACACATCACAAACTATTCTGCCATATGTTGTTGATTTAAAATTCTTACTTATATTCATGTAAATTTTAAATGCTCTTAGACTATTTTTTCCAAAGCAGTCTGGTTAGAGAAAGTTGTGATCCTTCTGAGGAGGATGTCATGCAGCCCTGTCACCTACAACTGCTGTTGCTGTGATGTGGTTCTTTTGAGGCAGTGCTTGATCTGCCATCAAAACTATGATAGCACAAACTGCAAGTTGTGAGGAAAAACAGCTGTAAGTGTACCTGTTAATGTGGTTTATCATTTAATGGAGGTATTACCTAGGAATTGGCTCACTTGTATAGATGCCTGGCTGGATTTGCACCATAATTACAGTCTAATACATCACTGTGTCTTTCACTAGGGGACAGACTTTGCTGAATAGCCCTGTAGAGGACCAGGTAGGCCAGACAAGGAAGAACATTTTTTTGGTCCATCCTGGTCTGCTTTCAAGGCATGTATTTTTTATTTCTCTGGGAAACAATACCATTCATTAAGGAGAGCTAAACTTGGGCACAAGAGAGAATACAAGGCAAGGAGAGCAGGAACACACAATGTCACCCCTCGTGCAAGTGGGTCTCCTCAGGGGCTGACAAGTACAGCCAGCATGGAAAGTGTGTGATACTGGAAGGTAATGAGAGACAAGGACATAATCTATTGGCAGGAATAGGTATGGCTCTGTGTAACAGGTTAAGAACATTACTAGCAAAATAATGAGTAAATGTGACTTTGATGCTTTCTGGAATGCATTGCAAACACCATTAAATGTAAACTATTTATAAAATGCTGAAACATTATGAAAAAAGCCGCCATGAAACCCTCATTACCAGTAACTGGAAATTTGTCATGTAGATACTGTGCTGCCAAGTAGCATGAGGTTAGTGAATGGAAGGTAACAATCTGGGGGTTTCTTAAGAAACAACCCTCACTGGATTTTGCAACTGCATTCACTTTACATATTCCCAGATATTTCTGAGATATTTTTAAATTAATTATTCAATCTAATTTCTGTAGGATAGACATGCATGTTTATTCTAAAGTTGTGGTAAGACGAAGGAGGATGGAGATTGGCCGTGTAATAAGTCTATGGCAGATCAATATAAATTGGGAGAAAAGAGGATTAATTAGGATTTCCAAATACTGCTCTAACATTAGGGCCCAGAATACCCTGTAGGAAAGAAAAAGTTAACTCCAGGTTTTGGTGTCTATTGAGCAACACAGCAGCTGAAGGGTAGGTTTCATGGTGAGAATTTTGGCCATAGATATTCAAGTTTGTCTCTCCCAGTCTGACATCTGCTGTTTATTTGGTTATAAATCTGACCTTGTGTAATTAAGTCTATCCTCTGTCCTGTGTCTAGAATTCTTGAACAGTTCTGCCTGGAAAGTGGTGGCAGAATTGGGCTGATGGTCAATTCTATACAAATATTACAAACTTCGGCAGTTCAATGGACCTTTCTCATCAAACCTTAAAGAGAAGGTTGAAACTGCACGTAACATTGCCTTGGATCTCAAAGGACATAGAGGGCTAAATCACAGCTTAATGCTTATAAGTCAAAATAACCTTTTTCATGATAGCCACATCCCCATTGTCGTCTAGTTATGGAATCAAGAATTTTTAGAGGTAGAGTGGGATATTTTTATGTAAGGAGAGTAAGCTGCTGGTTAAGACTGTCTCTGTTTTGTAGCATGGCTCATAGTACAATAATGTACCCCTTTAGAATACCACTTGCTCCATCAGAAGGTTTCATCAGTCCATGCCATTTCATATGGGAATTACATTTATAATTTCTTGTATTGATTAAAAAAAAAAAAAATTCTCCCTTACATCCTCAAATAAAGAACTTTAATTTAAATGAGTTGTTGCCAGCCTAGGATCTGGCCTTTATCCTTATTCTTTAACATGAGCCTGAAGGTTTAATTCAAGTTGTATTTAGTGCAATACTTTTGTAGTCCTTCATTTACATGTATGCCAACAAGCTTAAATGCACTGCAACCTTGGAAGACTTTCAAAGGAAGTAATAATTCCTCTGAAATAGGTCTTTTGAAAGCTTTATCTTGTTCTTTCTCTTTTTGTTAATCTTGGAGCCCCTTAGCATGTCAAAGCAATTTTTCTAATGTCACATCTTCTAGACATTAGCATGAAAGAGCTTTAAAAGATGATTTGAGAAAGAATAAATGTTGAATGAGCATTTATTATAGAGTCGTTTATGCTACATTTGAATTTTGACTATATTTTTGACATGAAATGTTTGAAAAGCAGGCTAATTCGAAAGTCAATAGTCTCTAAACAATGTATTCTGCAAGTCTGTTTACCCTGAACTCTTTCCTTTGTACATTAATGTACAAAAATAAGATTTCATTAGGCTTAAGCTGATTTGTTTATAGGGATGAGATTAAACTAGTCTCATTAGTCTTAACATTGAAATCATATTCCCTTTAGAAATTTAGTAGTGATCAGAAGTTCTATTTGAGTTATATTGAAGAGAATAGGTAAGAACTCATCAGTCAATTGATAATCTTTTTTCCAAGTTCTGATTCCTTCCAATTCAACTGTTACAGAAATTAATTACTGGAGAATACCCAGGTCTGGGATAAGAAGAATAATGTTTATTCATTAGAGAACTCCAAAGGAATTTAAACAAATTTTTTTTTCATTTTGAAAACGTGGCAGACTGAAATCATCTATGTATGTGTAGTAGTTAACACAGTGAAGCTGTGCATAATTTGGATGATTTATCTTTGAGGCTGAATAGCATTTGGAACATTGATAAGAGCAGTTGTGTGCTACGAGGGTAATACATCATGTGTCGTGCACGTGGGTATGTTATCTGAGATATTATGCAGAAAGTATGTAAAGCAACTTCAATTTTCAGGCCTCATTATAATAAAAGTAATTTTTAAGAGTCCAAACTATTGTGTGGTTTCTGGAAATACTACTTTGCAGACAGCTTGCTAATTATCAAAATTTAAAGGAAGTAAGAAAAAAGATGATCTTTCATTTTTACATTTTCAATGAGAATTCCGCTTTAGTAGAAGGACTGAAATACCAGAAAGAGAAAAAGAATAAGCAAGATTGACATCTGTAACAGTCAATGCTTCTTTGTTTTAATAGAAGGGTTTATCGTAATGTGACAAGATTATTATTCTTTCCTGGATGACATTTGTGTTGTGCTTTCTGACATGTTCCTGTCCCTGAGTCCTCAGTACATGGTTGGTACAATACAACAAATAAAGGCATAGCATAGAGAAGGGTGTGAGCATTCCACCACTGCATAAATACCATAAGCAATAGTCTTCATTTAAGTAATACAAAAGTGAACCTATTTTTCCTCATCTTTACTATAGACTCAACTCTTTTGGCCATCCAGAGAGGAATTGCAATGTTCCTAGTACAGAAACCTTAAAATATAATAACCCATCATTCTGATGTCAGGAAAGCCATAATCATTCTAAGTATGGCTGATGTGCAATTACACAGAAGCTGCCCTCCTTAAACAGTCCTTTTTAAGTTCTTGCAACGTACAGAGGGCAAATCTTGTGGCGCCAAGTTGTAGAGATCAAAGGGGCCTCATAGTAGCAAGGATGCTAAAGTGCCAATAATATCAGAAAAAGGAGAATCCATGAAAATGTACAACTTCTCCATGGGTGTTCTCAGACATTTTCATTTGTCTTGAGATATCTGGGTGACTTTTTTTTTAAGAGGCTCTGTTGAAATAATATGTATTTCCATAGCATCAACTCACTGAATTTGGGAGATTTGGGATACAACTAGATAAAATATGGTTTTGTGTAGGTAGGTAAACATCTTCATGTGTAGAAAAGTTGTCTGGACTATTTGATTAGGTGTTTATATATATTTACATGGAATACGTAGATATATGCAAGTGTGACAAACACACCCACACACCCACTAATGTGTGGTTCTCTGTTGTGCATTTAAACACATACAGAGCAGCCTGTGCTGAGTATCTTATAGCAATTATGCTAATAATGGAGAGGGGATGTCTGGGGATGTTTAAATCAGAGACATAACAGAGCTTAAATGGACTCCCCAGGCTCTTCAGATGGTATTTGTCATAAGGGAGTACATAAAGAACAAGTGAAAGATTTACACTCTTGCTGTTATTCTCAGACACACTGAGACATACATAGAAGGAAAGAGAAAGAAACTATTTGTGAGCCTTCTGAATAAGGTAAGAGTGTTCTCATGAAAGTAGGATTTTTTTAAAAGGGAATTGTTGAAAATGGCCTAAGAATAAAACTTTTGAACACTGTCTTCTTTTTTTACCTTGGTATGAATAAAAGCTCTAAACGCAGCAGCCTTTAACCTTTTAAGGTCTTTCTATTCATTTTCGGAAGAGATTTACATGAGACATATTCTTTTTTGTTTGAGTTGTTTGATATAGGTGATGATCATGTAAGTGCAAGGGTCTATCTTTCTCAGGATCTTAGACCCCAGCACCGAGCTCAAAGGTTGCTCTCAGCTTCTGTCCTTCTTCAACTGTTATTCCCCTGGAAGTTTTAGCATTTCAGGGCTAACGCTTTACTACCTGGGTGCTTCCAAACCCCAGCCTTCAGATAAAACTGTAAGAGGTTGTACAGTACCCTGTGCAATCCTAAGAGGACATCTGCCAGTATGAAGTAGTTGCCTGGGGGCTGAACTTCATCAGCGATCATATCTGTAGTAGTCTGCATCCCTTCTCTCTCTGTATATTTGAGTGGCTTTTGCCCATGCACTTAGAGATGAGAATAGAAACATTCTTTAACTGGGAGACTTCTAGGGAAAGACAAATTCCAAAGTGAACAGTCCTATTGTCTGAGTAATTTCTTGCCCTGTGCATGCCATTTTGGAAGCTCACTCAGTGCTAAAGCATAGCAATTCAGGAAGCAGAATGCTTGTAGTTGGGCTTTAACATAAGGTCTGTATCACTTCCATATATTAGAGATTTTGTAGCTTCTTTTATGTGAGTAAATAATAATAGACTAGGCAAATGCTGGTCTCTCTGAAGCTGGCTTACAAAACAGAACCCAAACAAAAATCCCAAACAAACCAAACCATTCCATTTACCAGATCTAGGCTGGAGGAATTATTGAACTGTTAGAGCAGTTCAGCAATTTCACTATGTTTCACAGTGCATTGCATAATGAGTGCTTTATGTTATATTCTCTTTTCTTCCCAGCTCTCACTTAATGTATCTGTGATTGCCCAAGTTTTCCTTTGCGCTGCCCTCTGGGGTAGGACCAGCACTGACCACTGATCCAACAACAGCTACTGCTATATTTTACCAAGCTTGCTTTGAATATGTGATAAGAACAACTAATTTCTGAACCTGCTGGTGGCAGGTGAGTAAAAGCATCTTCCCCCGACCCCACCCTGTTATGAAAATCTGCTCTAATAAAAATCTTTTCTAAATAAACTTTCCTTCAGTAGAGATGTAGGGACTAGAGAGCACACAGAACTTAATATTCAGAAAGACAGGAACTGGAGACTGCAACAGCCTTCTCCTCTTACAATTGCCTTGAGCCAACCCTGGCCATGCAAACAGGGTCAAAGCTCGGTGTTTAGCAGAACCTTGGATTGCATTCACATATTTAGATACAAGCCAGAATATCTTATTTTATAAAGTAATGTCTGCAATTTCTGCACACTTAGGTCACTTGCACCCTTTTAAAATTATTACTTCTTACTTTGTATTCTGAATGAGCCCTAGTGTTGGAGATTAATTTAATCCTGTTCATCTACACAATAGCTTTATTCTTTGGTGATGTGCTCTCTGAATCTTTCTTGACCTTCTCCCCATTATTGTTTTCCTCATGTAATCCTGTTTTCCTGACTTTAATTTTATAAGTTCATTTGCTTTCTTTGGAAAGATACCTTTCAATACATATATTTTTTCAGTAGCAAAAGGCATGGTCCCATTCTATAAATAATTTTCTTTCTTTCATGTGTCTCCTTACTGTTGTGTTGTTGTTATATTATTTCTGATATATTTGTGCAAAGTTGAATACATAAAATGTGAATAAATAGCCATAAACACTGACATCTTAATTTCTTTCTCGTGGGCATTAAGACACATAGAATAAAACAGAAATTCTGCTCCTCTGAAGTAGATACTTCAGTGTTCTGGGAAAAATATAATAATTATCATGTGAAAGTATTAATTCTACATTTTATACATTGTAAGCTTTAAGTTGTCACTCATAAGCTTCTTTGAAGAAAAGAAATACAGCTTTTGGGTAATAAAACAACTCTGTACAGGACAGGGATTGTTGTATTACAGTGTCCCCTTCTACTTTAATTCAGTAGACATAGAACAATGCAAATGGACTGAAAGTTTATCGGTTGATTATTTTACAAAGAATCACAGATTTGCTGTGCATAACCATTGTGCAGATTTCTAAAAGTTACCACTGCTAATTAGTTCTTCTGCAGGTAGAAGTTGGTAGTTGGAACTGTAGTTTGTAATGAAAACTTCTGACTAGTTGTGTTTTTGGAAAGCAAGGGAACGTTAAGTACAGTGTAGGAAAGGCTGGTCCCTAACTGTGCTCTTACCTAAAACACATTGAAAAAATCACCAAGAGTTGCTTTGTCCATTTCTCTGAAAATAGAAAAGAAGGAATGAAAGAGAGAGATGCCCAAGAGAATTTGAACAGATCATTACCTTTTGAGGTACAGGTCAGGAGCTAAAAAAACTACAGAAGACAGACTTCAGAATTACTGAATCCCCTTGGGAGATAAACAGCTCTCTGGTTTCTCAGACTGGTTTCTTATGGCTTCTGCTTCCCCATAGAGTCCATTAATCTTAGAACCAGAGCTCAAGAACATCCTGTTTTGATGCTCTTGAGCATGTTAAGCTATTCAAATGAAGAACAACATCTGAGGTTGAGTTGTTGATCAGCAATTAAACAGAGTGTATAATTTGACCAAGTGTTAATTAAATAAAATGTTCATTCATGATGCAGTTTCAGATTGACATCAAATGTGAAGTGCTACACAAAATTTTATTCTGGTAACTCTCCCTGCTGACTGCAGTCTTTTACTCACATCTCATCTTTTTTCATGTCCCTGAGTCCTGGTTAGTCAACTGCTACTTTGATACTCTTGCTGGTCTAAACAAAACTTTTGTGTTGAATGGCAGTTAATGTGCTTCCATGGAGACAATCCACACAATGCTGATGTATATCCAGTCCCCATGGCTCCTACACAGTCTCATAAATAGGCATTAAGCCCTATTTATGACCATTCATCCCTGTTCATTGACAAGGAATATAAGAATGTGCTAGTCCTGCTATTTTTTCATGCTATAACTGCAGTGGACAACTCCAAGTTTGAACGCAGTGTGATGAAACGTTCATGAGAAGCCGGGCTCCAGGGATGCTGTTTTGTTGGCCATGTGACACTGGCCTTTGGAGCCCCGAGGTGGGATACAGATGGGTTTCTGTGCAACACGACTGGTTTACCCTTGCTTCAGGTCTGGCTGCTGCTTTTCTTTGGGTTCAATTTGGTATTCAGTGATTGAGCAAAACTCCAGCTGACTTCAATTAAGAGGTTGGCCTGACTCCTCACTAGTGTAGTAAGTCCTTTTACGGCGATAACATCACAAGCTTTGTATGCATGTAGAGGTAAAACAGTTTTCATATAGGACACTGGAACAAATCCATGAACTGTTCCCAGGCTATTTAGGTCAAAGGTCCCCTATAGTTCCCTGCCACCCAAGATGAGTATTGTTTGGGTCCTGAAGTAGCAGAATTCTGCAGTACCAATAACTGGGACTTGTCTGTCCAATTAATAATCAGAAAAAAAGTAAATATAAAGGGGAACTCATAGTGATCCTACTATTAAAGCATTAAATGTTTTCTAGCATAAGAGTACTAAGTCAGACTTCACTAAAGCATTTGAAATTAGGACCCTTTTTAAAAAATACAGCAGCTGGAAGGAAAAAAAGTTCAAAGCTGCTTTTTCTCCCCCTTGGAAACCTGCTGGTGTTAGGATAAAATGAATAGAGAAAAGGAAAAGGTTTGCCTTCTAATAAAGCATCTGTTGCCCACTTTGAACATTTCTTACTTCTTTGTGAGTGTGTCTCTTCAGTTATGGCAACTACTGACAATGAAGAACAGAGGTATAGAAAAAGACAATACCTGTTATATAGCCAATATTTCTGATTTCATGCCACTTTGAACAGAATCTTCATTTGACCACATGCTGTGTGAAAAAGGAATTTCTTTGTTGGTTGATCCAAAGATGCTGTAAGATGCTCAAAAAAGTAAACTGCAGGAATCTGTTCAATAAGAAAGATGAAAACAAACCTTACAATTCATTCAGTGCACTGCTATAACTTTTATCTTCACCCTATTTTGGCATGCTGCATAAAAACTGAATTCAAATGACTTGTGCTTCCCCCTCTCTTCTTAATTTTGTTAATTCTGTGCATGGACTACATCTTTCCTTCATCTTGGAAATGAAAGGTAATAAAATAAACAGCTTCACATAGATACAAAATGTAAGAAAGAATAAGAGGCTCATGTGCATCCCTGGATTGCTTAAAAGCCTGTGGACAGTTATTATTGCCACTGAATTTCAGCTGCTGTAGCCACATTTTGTGAGGGTTATCCTCTACTAAAGATTTGCAGCCTTTTGCAGCAGGAGGCTCCAGATTTGACTGAGCTGCTCACCTGAGTGATTCAGCAAAATTTTGTCCAGACCTCAGACACTTTATTCTTCTGTCTTCTGTGAATGCTTACAATTCAAGGCCAAAATGGGAGGAGATTGCATTTTAAGGGCTACCTTCATCTCTTCCCAGTCAGCTCTTTTCCTGCTTGTGGTGCATAAAGCCAGCTTGTGACTGGCCATTGAAGCACTGAACAAAAGCAAAGCAATGAAATATAGTCTTAAAGTTTGACCTAATTCAGCTGAGTTTAATGAAGAAGAAAAAGCTGCTTTCATTTTAAATGGACACAGGAAAGAATTATGTTTTTAACTGGCAAATATTTTGATCTTTGAATTATTTAGGGTAGCTAAAATTGCAAAGATGTCTTCCTTTGCAGTGCTTTGTTTTGGTACTCTTAAGCTCTTCAGACATTCCCCTCAGATTCTTTCCTGTGTTATCCTCAAGTTGTTTTAGAATTTGAAGAGCTGTGGGTTGTGGCTGTGAAGAATTTGTAGGTTGTGGCCATGGGAGGGGGTGTTGTGCTTAAAAATATTTGTTTGTTCTTGTGAATCACTGTTCCTGAACAGAAGGGGGGCACCTGTGGGTCTGGCTGTAACAGTCAAGAGTTGCAAGGCACTCTACTCAACAGGGATGTTTTTAATTACTCAGATTCAGCTAATGACACTTATTTGCTGTATGCCTGAATTGTAAAGCTGCTCTGAGATGCTCACATAGTAAAAAAGTGAGAGTCTTTAACACATGGGCGTAATTATTACAGCTGGCTTTTCCTTTGACTATGGCTAGTACAATTAGTCATGTTTATATGGGATGTAGTATTATAGTATTATATTGGATTTTTAAATATATGGACTCGTTTTAATTTCTCACTTGTAATGTCTCCAACATAAGAGATGTAATGTGTTTATGGGAGGAGTTAGGGCAGGTTATGAGAAATTACATCTGTCAGACACTTTATGGTGTTTGTGTGAAGTCTTGTGGAGATAAAGAGAAAATAAGACAGGAATATATCTCGACAAACAGTTGATTTCAGACATAAACTGAGGTTGATTTCAACATCAGTGTGGCTTATACCATGGTATGAAAATTGGCAGACAAAAATCAAACATGCTGTCAATCAAATTTAGTGTCAGAGACATTACAGGATTTTGGAAGAAACAATCTCATGACGTGATCCTATTATTTCAACACAATAGGAAAGCCCACTGATGTTAATGGAACAGGGCTGAGTACTTGCAGGAAAAACCAGTTCCTACTGGGAAATTGTAACCTTTTCTTCAACAGGGGTTGCCATATTAACAGGCTGATGAGGACTTGGATACTTTCTAACAATAACCTACTTATTTTATAATGATGGTCTTGTAAATATCTAATTCCTTTTTCATTCTTATTCATATCTCTGACTCAAGTTTGTAATTTTGCAGTGAGTTCCATAGGTTTAATGACTGGTCTATTGACTGTTTGCATTCAATTGTTTTATATTTATGCATTTCGTTTTTAATTCACTTTACCTTACTATGAAATTTAAAAGAGAGAAAACAAGAAAATGAATTCTGTTATTCATATCCTTTATTATTGCCAAGTTTCTGGGATATTTTCTGTCCATTCTCTAATATTGTTAAATCTATTTGTTTGTTTCTCACTGAAAAGTTAAAATATTAATTATCCCAGTGCTGGTGTCACGAAGGAGCAATGCATCCACTTCATGCAGGTGTTTAAAAAAGTCTGGAAGAGCATGGCCCTTTGAGAAAAGGTGACAGAAGCTTCAGAAACACAGGTTTGTGCATGGCATGCAAGGCAGGTGAATGAGCCCTGCCCTTGGATAAACTTCTCTGGAAGGAGGACCATTGCTTCCTTAGTCCGGTATGGCTGAAATAATCAGGTTCTGCTGTGAAGCTGACCAGGCTTGCTCAGGGAAGGGGAAGGGGCCAGGATTTGACAGACTATATTTCTAACCAGCTTTGAGCAGCAGACCCTTCCTTTCACTGCTGTCTTCCATTTCAAATGAAGCCAGAGGAGATACTCCCATTTAATCATTGGCAACTTACCTCTAGGCTGGACACCCTCTGTCTCATTTGAATTCCTTGGTCCACAGCCACTGCCAGCTTTCCCAAGGGTTTTACTCTTTGAATTATGCATTCCTTCTGTCAAGTCATCAATAACATTACTCAGAGCAGATGTATTTCTGTAATTGATTAGTTATCTCTTCATGGCAAATAGTAGAGTTTGTGATCGAGTAACAGGTTCATAGATTGCCTTGATCAAAGCATCAGAATCTGATTATACTTCCTATAAAGAACAACCTTTGAAGTGGATCAGCACTCAAGTAATTCAATTACCTGCTTTCTGCAAAATTCATCTTGAGAGGAGGTCATTTGCTCAGGTACAAAGAGGTGGAAGATACTGTTTCCATTATGACCCATATGGTGACTTTAAGTCAGCCTCAGAAAAAAGAAGTATGTGAAGATTATTTACTCTGTTGGAGAGGTAAAGATGTGACTTGTCTTTTTTTTATTATTCTATATATTAAATAGGTATGATTTTTTTAAATGAATACCATACTCTATTCATCTGCATCTGACCCTTACTACAGTTTTAGGAAAAATGAACAGTTACCAAGTTTAAACTCAAACATTTGTTTATCAGGCAATTTATTATCTTTTATTCTCCTCGTAATTCTTGGTGGAAGTACCTTTTCAAACCAGGCCTCACTCTTCTTTTTTCTCTCATTTTACATGTGGCTGAAAGTTTCTAAGGGATATCCAGTAATCCAGGAATTATTTTTCCTCACTTCTTCTTTGCCAGGAGTGTGTCAGCATTTCTCATTTTATTATTAAAATAGATCAATCATCCTTAATAGGTAACAAATGTACTTTAATACAAAGAAATTAAAAGTACTGTTGAATTTTACTTTGAAGCTGAGAACTCCTACGAAAAGTAAATGAAAAAAACTAAAAGGCATTTTTAAATTGAGCACTTTAAAACTTATTAATTTCCTTCTTAATATTAACTTCTTAGTGTCATTATGCTGTAGATACACATGATGCACAGTTTTGCAGTGCTTCAGACAAGGCTTATATAAGAACCTGTTAGTACCAAAATCTTTCTTCAGTGCTCAGTTAAGGATAGATGATGGTGCATAATTGATAAAATTGATCCTCACACCGTCAGGAAGAGTCCAAATGGATGGAAGAGATTGTTTTCCTCAGACGTGGAGATAGTATCAAAATGTGCTTAGCCAAAATTGGTTCTTTTTAAAATCTACTCCAGAACAGCCCTGCTACAATCTTTGCTTTCTTCTCAATAGGTAGATGGGATGCTAGGAGGACCTTTTTTCTTTTTCCCATGGGTCTGATGGCTGTAGGAGCTGACAAACAGTGCATGGGTAAAAACTAACCTGAAACTGAATGAGTAAAAAGAAATAAAGAAATGTAAAACTTGGCCTTTTAAAATAACTGTAACAGTAACCATGTCATTCTGTTTAAACGGAGGTGACAAAAATAGTTAACTCTGTATTCTTTACCACCTTCACTCTGTGGATTTTGTTGAATGAATTCCATGGCCAGTACGATGCCCCAGTTCCCATCTCCATAACAAACAATGGGCAAAGCCACAGGACAGGATCCAGCAGGAACTTCCAGTTAGGAGTTGTTATCTTTCCTGTCTTTATTTAGCCATTGGGATCATGTCTCCCAAGGCAAGAAAAAAAAAGAGATGTGAAGGTATCATAACATTTATAAAAGTTCTTCTACACATTCTTTGTTATCACTGGACATCAGGGACCATGTGACAACAATATTTCCTGCAGTGGTGATCTGCATGGTAGATCTTGGTAGTTAGCTTGAATTATGTGAGATTTCACTTTAGTTCCCCTACCACCTGTCCTCTGCTGGTGGGTGTCCAGTGGCCCTTGGTAAATCTGCCCAGAGTAGAGGACAAGGTGTTTCCAAGACTCAGAGTTTGTAAGAACTGACAAATCGTGCCAAGTACATGTTTCTATCCAGAAGGCAGATAAAAATGATAAAAATGGAAATAGCTGAAGGAAAATTTAAAATAGACAGCTTTTGAGAGTTTTCAAGGGAGCAGACTCCTTAAGACCAGGTGGAATTTTTGAAAGAATTCTTTAAACCTCTCACTGTGAAGAAATGCCTTTTTTATGAAAAGGAAGTCAGGGCCACAAAAGTATATCAAGGATTTGATATATTTTCTTTCTTCCCTCTTCAGCTGGTGTCACATGTGTCTCCTCCTTGCTCTTTAGGCTCCTCCACGTTTGCTTACCTCTCGCCCCTTTGAGACACTTTGAGATATAAGAAATGTTTCTCTGCACTATTTTGATGGCAACTTTGGGCTCTTTACTCTGATTGAGGTTTTTTATAATCTAGTTTTGTCTCTCTTGGGTGACCTCTGAGATTAACCCAAGCTAATTAAGACTTCCACAACCTTCCATACTTTCATAGTCTTCCATGCATGCATACACACACACACTTTTTGTGTTACAAATATTTTTGAAATTGTGAAATCATGAAATTCACGTGCAAGACAATATGGCTCTTCTGTACATCCCCTGGTTCTCTTCAGCACCCATCTTACCTGCTCTATATTTCTGGTGTCCTGTGGCCATATTTCTAAGTATTTCAACATATGGTACATAAACCACTTTTTCTGAATGCTGTGAGGATTTATTTTCCTAGTGGAATATGGTTACAGCACTCAGTTTCCACACAATAAGGTTGCTTTAGGTGTATTTTCAGGAAAAAAGAAAATCAGTCCTTTCACCTCTCCAGGGAGTGAGCTGCTCATATGACTAAGGTATTAACTTGTTTGCTAGCTCCCTAGTCTGTATGTTAAAACCCATAATAGTCTCTGAGAAACAGTTGATTCTGTTTCAGCATGCCCTTTGTTCTTGGCTGTACCTATATATGTGACAACAATAGTTCAATGGTAATGTTTTGTACATCGTTCCTTTAAAGAAGTGCAGTGTCTTTCCTCGTTCTGCATCATTTTGACCAAAGCTACACTTGGTATGAAACATCAGAAAGAAGGCTTTCCTCCAGAAACACACAGTCCTAATGACCTGAAAGATACTTGGGCCCAAAATAAGAGTTTGGCCCAAAATGTATCCTTTAACAGAACAAATAAATTTTTAATCTACTTTTCCCCTTCCTTCTGCAAGGAGTGCTGAAAGTTATCATTGCTTGTAGCACAGGAAATACATTTTGTGCTTACCTTTAAAATCTGGGAGCAAGCAATTCACACCATCATTAAAATCCCTGAACTGATTCCTTGGGTTTGAGGCCTGAAGTAACATTTATTCCCTGGAGTGGGTATAAGTATCTAGAGGAAATATTTTTGCCTATTCCTTTGTGGTGGTCCCTTTCCCTGTCTGAGCCGTGTGTTTCAGTTGTGTGAACCTGGGCAAGAGGATCTAATTTCATTTGCCTGTGTCAGTCCAGCTTATGAACTGAATCGCACGAGGCAGAACTGCCTGTTCCAAGACTTTCCTAAAGCACTGTGGTAGGATCCTCATCCTGGTAAAGCCTCCTAGATGCCAACAGCAATTATTAATTATAATAATGAATACAAGTTATTAATTAGTAGTTTAAATTTTACCAACACAGTGGAATGGAAAACTTTCCTCGGAAGTGGTTAGATACTGTGAGAGCTGCAGGATGAGAGTTCATTTTTTTTGGCTGTGTGCTGTGCAGGCTAAATGCAGGTCAAGCTCTCTTAGGACTGTTAGGCCTGTTGAGTCACTAACTCGTCCTCCATTGCAAACATCCCCTATGAAGCAATAATATGTTGCATTGGCACAGTTGACTTTAATTAATTATGACTATTCTACTCTACTACAGCTGAATGTCATGAAAGTATTTTTCTCAAAATGCCTCCACTGTGAGAGTTCCTTATTCTTTGCTAAAGCAAAGATTGATTAACTGGATTATTTTATTTTTAAGTTCTATATGTGAACCAAGGTAAATTATTTTGAAGTGGAAAATTATAATCAAAAAGAAAAAAAAAATTAACTGCCTCTTTGTTTTGACTGCTGCTGAAGGAGTAAAGTCCACTTAGCATAATGAAGATAGTAGTTGCATTACAGCATGTGAGTGGCTGTGTAGTTACTCCATTGAAAGCTACAGAACACTGATAAAATGTGGATGTGAATGCTGGAGCAGTAGCCAAGCAATGAGGAAGTTAAGTGGATGAGACGGTTGGAATGGAAATGGAAATCATTAAAAGTAGGTGTCAGGGTTTTGACATGTGACTATGACTTTAGGCAGTTTTGCAACTGATACTGAAAAACAGAAAGAGAAAAAAAGAAACATCCTATTAAAAAAAAAGTTTCCAAACTTTGCAGACCAAGAATATAAGCTAATCAGACAAATCACTGAAAACACTACTGCATTTCCATGTGCTGTACTGTTTTAATAGCTGCAGTTTATAGTGACTTATCGATGGACTGGTGATAGAACATCTGCCCTGACCCACTGCAGGTGCCTGGAGCCCAGCAGGAATAATGCTGCTCCCACTGCCCCAGCAGGGCTCGAGCCTGGGGGCTTGGGGGGCTGTCTGATGGGTGAATGAGATGGATGCTTAATTCTTTCTTCTTCTGTTCTCTCTCTCCTTGCTCTCTGTATATACCTCTCTCTGTATCTTACACAAACTCTGAGTCATTAGTGGACTGCCTGCTGTAGAGATCTCTGGGCTTTACACAATCTGGCAGTGTGTCACTGGAAAGGAGATCTAAATCAAATCACAGCAGAAAAGAAGAAAAACTTCTCTTGTGAGAGCTGTCACCTGGCTTTTAAAGATGGCTAGGATTTGAAGGGGAGAAAGGTATTCAGAAAGAATGTATTTCCATAATCCGGCAAACTTTTACAAGTTTGAAATATTTTATCATTTTACAGGGAGTTTTCATTTGTCTCCTTGGTCTTTGTGACCTCATATGGGCTTTTGGTCCCTCACATCCCAGTGTGCACAGTAATCTTAATCCATCCTGTCCATGGGAGACAGCAGCCCCTGACTCTAACTCCTAGGAACAACTTCTGGAATGAAATAATGCTATGTTGATATTGACTATAACTGTTATAAATATGCATCTGTTTCCAGCTGAATAGTGAGTCTTAAATTGTCCAGAGTACATGGAACTTTTGCTCTGATAGCACCAGAGCTGTGGTTATGTCTCTGCTCTGTATCCCATTTAAATATAATTAATAAAAAGGAACTTATAATTCTCTTGAACTTCGCACTGCAGCTGGACTGTAGTAAAGATTTGAATTATATCTCTCGTGTGGTGAAATGCATTTGATTCTGTGTAAGAAATTTGGCTAATATCATGTCTACACTTGTTCACTGTGAGTGCACAATTCTTCCTGTGATTTTGTTTCATCACACTGAAATGACTGTAGCTTCTTTTTTCCTTTGTCTTTCTCCACGTGAAGGGAAAAAAGAGGACAAAGAAACGCCCAAGGCTCTGGTGCCAGGCTGTACTGCCAGAAGCCCCACTGGCACCAGACAGAGTGAGCACCTAACTCTATTTCCTGCACTTTTGGCAAATCAAATTTGATACTAACTGCAGTACATTTTTCTTGATAAGAAAATGCTTTTAGTAGCTTGATTAGGACTTTGTCTTTCACAGTGCTGTGTTTACATCACTGTCAAGTGGCATCTGAAATAATTCCACTCGTGAATATTTTCTATATAATAAGGGCTTGGCTTCTACAAATTTCACTTGCTTTCTAGAACTGCACACTGAAGGACATTTCCAATCTGAGGTGCTTCATTGCAAAACTGATGAAGTATCTTGTCTTCTTTTGAAAAGTCAGGCTTTAAAAGGTGGAGGAAATGAAAACTTCAGTATGACAGCAATTCCACCCGAGCCATGATTAACGTGCTGGGATGGATTCTCAGCTGTGCTGAGTTTGGCCTTCATGAAGCTGAGCAGAGCCAGGGGGAGCAGTGGCACAGAGCCACCTTTCCAGTGCTTTGATCCTGGGCCAGGCAGGGCAGGCCTGGCTGTCTGCGTGCTTTAAAGCAACCCAAGAGGTGTTTTATGCTGTGCAGTTATGGGGGGGATGGAGGGGCTGCAAACCCCCAGCCCCTCTTCAGTGCTATCCTGGGCACTGCTCTCCTCTGCTCCCCAGCCTTGCTTGTGACCCTGGCACTCGACACCAGGAATCCTTTGCAGTTGCTGCTTTTGGAAGTAAAAAACCAGTCAAAGTCAGGGAAAAAATATTGCCTGTTACATTTACACATAGAGGGAAATATCTCCAATTAAGACCAATACATTAGACTTATTTTGGAACAAACCTATTTTTAATTATTCATCTTGATTTCAATGTCTAAATTCATTCTATTAAGTGTTACTATTAATCTTGAATAAATACTTTATGTTTAGAATTTATATTTATCATTACATATATTTGAGGAAATAAATTTTGCATTTTTTAAAGCATTTGCATATAGGAAAAACAGTTTCCTGGATTAGGGTGAAACACTTCTATTTTGGTGTAAAAATGTTCCACTTTTTTCTTAAATCTATAAAATGTTACTTCCCTGCCAGGATTTTATTTTGTGTTACTTTTGCAGTAATCTTATTTCTGAGAAAATAGTCTTTCTTCATCAGTCATGTTCGTAGATTACATACTCATGAACTGTTTTAGATTAATGTGTTTATCACAAAAATATCCCGTAGACTATTCAAGTGTTGTGATCCAATTTTCTGGATTTGAAATTTATAAATTCTTCCATTAAAATTTCTATTTCCAAAGGTAAGAGCTGTTTAAAATTGAAGGCTTGCTACTTGCTGCTACTGGTGTGCTCTTTGAACTGAGTTGTCTAAATTTTTCCCTTTGGATGAGACCTTTATGGAAGAAGGGACAGATGATCCTGTGTATCTGCCCAGTGTGTGGTTTCTGAAACATCTGGTGCTGGCTCTGCTGGAGACAGAGGAGAGTGGGACAGGGAAGAGGGGGAGGAAGCATTCTTCTGGAAAAACTGCTTTTTCTGTTGTTTATTTTAAAATCTTATCCTGAACCTCTTCAGATTGCTCTAGTTCTGAAAGTTCTGGCTTTCTCTCCAGTTTACAAGTGAATTTTTCTGTCCACAAACATGTCAAATGTAAAAACAATACAAGAAGTGGGAGCTCTGTAGTACACTGTTCCTGAAATAATATTGTTCAGTCATCAAGCCAGCAAAGTCTGCGTCTTAGTAGTAATCTGTGCTTGACTTTCACTTTATAAATTGTGACTGCATTACCTTTACCTGAGGCTTTAGTGTTCCATTATTTGTCAGAGCTCACTAAAGTATAAATATATCTCAGCTTTGAGAGTCAAAGAAATTTGTTTAAATATAGACCTTTATATATATAAAAATATATATCTATATATATAAACATATGTATTTCCTTAATTCTTTTCAACCTCTAAGTCTGAAAGGAAGACGTTAATGAAAAATAAAACCACAAAGAGCTCCCAAAGTCTCAAAATATATGAAAAGTTGTGTGATGCAGAGGTGCTAGTACTGCTTCAAAGCAGGGACATCAAATGTGGCAGGAACCAAGATCCATTCAGATACAGCTTTATTATAAACTGTGGGAAAAAACGTTTATAAATAAATTCTCATCTGCTTCTTCCTAAATGGCCCTATTTTAGGGGGGACAGTTTTACAACTGGGGGTTTAGAAAGGAAAAGAAGCACAGCTATAGAGATGTGTGGATAAAAGCTGGACTGGATAGGGGACAGGGAATGTTATAGAAGACTGACAGCCAGTGAGCAGCATTTTGGAGGGACAAGATGGACTTCAAAGGGAGAGCATAGGCTGGGGACAGGCAAGAGAGACATTTTACTGGACTTTAACTCCAGTAAATGACACAGAAGCTCCGTGCTAACCAGTCCTGACCCAGCTTCAGCTTGAGTCTTTTCCTGTCCTCTCCCTTAGAGAAAATAGCTTTTGTTCACTGTTAAGAAGAAAATGTCAGAGTGTGTTCATGAGGGAGCAACATCTACTGCATGACTGGAAGCCCTTTCATGCTTTTCCTTCTCTATTTCCAACACTGTTTTAGGAATATTTTCTCCTTTGTGGCTCTTCACAATTCCTGTTGATGGCAGTGGACCAAAACTGCTCCTCTTATTTTTTTTTTTTTTAGTCAGCTTTCAGTGGGAAACCATAAAGGGACTGATTCTGATCTCACAATTTGAGGATGCTGGGTACTTATATGAATCAAGACTTTAGAAAAATTACTTCTCATAGTAGTGGTAAGGCTGACCTAGAATATTTCCAAAGGAAAGTCTTTTCTGTGAAATATTAAGTTAACAAGGTGTGTTAAACTCATGTGTCACACTTTGAAAGCGTGAGAGTTTAGAAGTGGGAAGCTCTCTAAATTCACAAGAAAGATGAAAAAGTTGAGAAACAGAGGACCAAGAGAGGAAGGACAATGTAAGGCAGCTTTTCTTGGCCCTCTGTGACCAAGGCAGGCTCAGAAAGTTACAGCCTGTCAGATTGAAAGGATCAACTGGCACTTATTTTACTCAGGTGAGTAAGATTTCAAAAATGGGAAAGACAAGGGCTGCACATTAAAGGTTTCTGAAGCTTTCCATGAGCTCCTCTTCTATCAGGTATATTCTTGCACATAAAACAAAATGTCTTGTAGTCTCTTAAAACTTCTCTCTAACACATCTTTTTAGAAATCTTGAACTCCAAATTGTAAAACTGTAAGTATCTGTAAAATGCAGAATTGATTTACAAACAAGTAGCTGTCTACTACTTGGGAATTTTCATGTGTTATTAAAACATAATTAATTTATCTTTGAGCAAATTCCAAAACCATGTGTATCTTGGACAGCAGCATGAATTTTGCTTTTGTACTACTCTTTTATATGTTGGTTATTGTTCGTGTCATCATTTGGGCGAGTGCCTTAGGAAGTAGGAACAATAGGTATATTACAGTGGGAGAAAAATACAGACTTTTCAAGTCATACTTGCTCACGTGCAGGGTGGCACTGCTCTTTCCTGCTCCAGCATGGCCCCAAGCTGGTCAGCTGTGTCCTTCCTCCTTAGCACAGGAGAATGCTCCTCCCATGAGCAGCCACCCAGTCGTCTGTCCATTATAGGAGTCAACGCATCAGGGTCACACTGAGAGGATCAGCCTTGTCATCCCTAAGCACTGAAAATTAATGATACTTTAAATAAATAAAATTAGAACTTTATTTTCTGGTTTGCGGGCTTGTAGGGTATGTTTGACTTTTTTCAGAAACCACAAAGGCTTGAACCTTTCCTTCTTTTGTGATTCTCATGTTAGTAACTGGCTCCAGATGTTTTAACCGTAAGAAAATACGGTTCGGGAGGGTTGTAACTATATCATTCATGTAGCAACATTGGGAAGAGCAATCTGAAGAGGCTGATAGTCATTCCTTCTCCAGGAGGCAACGTTGAAGGCAATTAGGTGTAGCTGAGCAGTAAATATTTGAGAAGTAAAATGTGGCCATGGAGCATAATAAAAGCCAGTTTGGGGTTTCTCTGGGACCACTGAGTACAGAAGGGTCATCAGAATAAATGAGAGCAAAAGGAAAGTAAGTATCTCACTTATTTTCCTGCTTCAGCATCATGTGCAACGGTGTTTACAGAAAGCTTCTTTGAGAGGCCAAAGTTTACTGTAAAAAGGAGAAAAATTGTTTCTGGAATAATTTACACATATATAAAACAGCTTCAAACTTTTCTTACTCTTTACATGAGTTCTGAGGTGTTTTCTCCATACAAAACCGCATGTGGTGGTCTACTACTGACTAATACAGGGTCTACTAATTCATGTGAATAGACATACTTGTAGCAAAATCTTTAAAACATAGATGTTAAAAAAGATGTCATTAGAGTGATGGATTCTCCAGTAAATATTCCCTTTGAGAAAATGTGTCCCAGCAGATATTGTCCTCTATAAATTGTCCTAGTTTATGGTTTAGAAAGACTGCATGTTGGAGTTGGGTTTGCTCCCCTGAATGAGAAATCCTGGCTTAACAGCGAAATTCAAGAGAGTATGTGAAAAGTATGAAGGATTCAACATATCAGGTCATGTAGTTATGCATTTAATGCTTCCTTTTGGGCCATTTTATCAATGTCTGGGTTTCATCTGACTGCCACACAGATGTTTGAGAATGTGCACAGACTAATGCACACTGAACTCTTGTTAAAGCATTTGGAAAAATAACAGGATATAAATTATTCCATGCAAATTGTTGAAGTAAACCGTACTTCAAATGCAAACCCCTTCCAATGCTCAGGGAGGTGTGGGTGTAGCTGCACTTGAAGAGATTGATGAGAAACTACAGCACTGTGGTGAATTACAGCAGTGTTATCAGATTGGGTCCGGGCTTAGAGGTTTTTTTGTGAGGGAGGCAAGCCTACGTGTCTTGTCAGGGAGCCTGGAAATCTCCCCAAGCAGCCTGGCCCAGATTCCCAGGTGCTGTAACCTTTTGTGTGCAAAGTGTGCAGAGGGGGCGAGGCAGCAGTGCAGAGGCTGTGTGGGGCAAAGCTCTGCCTGGAACAGCAGCACCAGGACCTGCACTCCTGCCCCAGCCCCAGCCACCCCTGCCCTGCCTGACACACTGGCTGCCACCTTCACTGCCCCAGAATCACACACTGGGAAAATCAACTTCCACTTGAGACTGCACTTTTACACTGCCAAACTCACACCCACAGAATCTGGGGCACATTACGCACAGGTCCTGAGATGAAAGGCCAGCCGTGAGCCAGCCTTTCTCCCATGGAATCCTCTCAGTCAGTCTCTAATGAGAAACACTAAGGAACATGTTTCCAGCTCTTCTCTGGGTTGGAGCAGCCTCTAAAACCTGGCTAATTGTCTACATGTGTGTTGTTCAGTTGAAACTGTCAGAAAACACTCTATCTGGCTGGGTTTAAAAGTCAGCTCTCCTCCTGTCAGCCACATTACTCTAGTTTAGGTTGGAGGTTAAATATTATTGATAATTTGGGTGCATATTCTGCTACAATGCACAAAGAAAAACTGAGCCATTTCATTCAGTCCAAGACCCCACTGGGCCAATGAAATGTTCTTAAACAGCTCATCTGCGTATTTGTTAGCCAAATAATCAATCTAATGGTATTGTTTGGAAAATATAGCCTGCAAATAAGTGGGCAGAGATGACAATACCTCTGTAGGTAAAATTATATCTGCCTATTTGTATACTTTCAAAGAAAAATTAAAATACTCATCACTGCTTTTGGAAGAGGTATGTTTTGTTAACACCAGTTTTTAAGCTTTTCCCACATTTATAAATATATGCTTATTAATTTATTGTCACAAATTAAAATGATGACTTGTTCTGCCTAGAACAGCAGAAAAAGTAGCTTGTTTTAGATTGTTAATATATTTCTAAAGATAAGCTTTAAATTAAAAAAAAATTCTGGGAGCTTTCTGCTTTTGATCAATTATTTTGTATTGTCCAAAGTGAATAAGTGTAATAGAAATTTATTTAACTACAATTCAAGTTGGCTGCTAGCCAGTCTGTTTTTATCTGCTTGATAATGACAAAATGACAAAAGCTAAACAGCAAAAAAGCTTTTGTGCTGTTTATTGCCCATGCTTTTCACATGCACTAAGATTCTTTTTTGCCTACTGGAACCAAAGTTTTGGAGAGGAATAAAACAGTCTGTTCCTTGCTATTTACTTTAAAGAAGGAAGCTCTGTGGAGGCTCTGGATATTTTTGGTAGGAACATGTGGAACAAACGTGTGATTGTATGATTGATTCAGCAGAATGTTTAGCAGTATATCGTGGCATGCCATTTAGGGGAACAATCCAAAGTATGAAACATTCAAGTGTGAAAGTGCTATGGAGCAAAGGAAGTTTTATAGTTTTATGTAACTAAGTTTTTAGTTTTATGTATGAAAATGTGGTCCTAACATATAACCCATGTGCTATTATGCAGACTACTGCATATATCTCTATGAGGTGCAAATTTTAATCGTGTTCAAGCTGTTATATCCACAAAAACATAGAGGCAAAAATATATTGGTAATTTGCCAGATGTCTCAGGATGATGAAGAGGCTAATATAGTCCAAGTCAAAGGAACATCAGGACTGGGTTGCATACAGCTGTACCATGTGATGTATTGTCTGTCTACTCACCTTCAGTTGTTCTCTCTTTCATTATAAGGTGGAAATTCTTGAGGTAAATTAAGCACCCAAAAGCTGTCTTGGATTTATACAACATTTATTTTACTTTTACCTTTTTTAGTGTCTTCAAAACCAGTCCCATAAGGTAAAACTACCTGTTGAAGATGCTGCAAGAGAGTGTCTTGTAGTTGTGTAACCAGTTCTGCTCATTTGTTTTTATTCAGACAGGGCATCAGTACCTCAGGTGGCTTCTTTGACTCTCAAAGCATCTCAACTCTCATTGCACCTGGAAGCACCCTTGCAGTGACACAGCATCACAGGCCACCAGGAAACCAAAGCTTTACAAAGTAGCAGCAACCATCTGTTGTGTTTCTGACACCAGTGAACTGCAACAAGAAAGGGTAAGAGGAAAAAAACTGAGTGATGAAAAGCTTAAGCAGCAAGCTCCTGGGCTTGTTTATGTGCTCCACAGCAGAGCTACTCTGTCTGCTGTGATCTATCAATGTACATATAAAGGAGGTATTAATGCTCTGGAGTACTGTTATAAGTTAACTTGTAATATGTGGCACCACTCAAACTCTTAGGTTAACTTCAGCAGAGGTTGCTCAGTGAGATGCAATTGCTGTACAGGTGGGCATGTAAAGCCATGTTCTCCTTCTGCAGAGTGCTGCCTTAGCAGGTTTTTAAGGAAGGATGTGTTGCTGGAGCCATGTGATGTGAGTTGCTGGTTACACACTTGTCTGTCGACTCTCCTTTCTCCTGAAACCTTCCATGACAGTGCAATACTGTGATGCCCTTTAAAACTGGAATGCACCTGTGATTAACAACGCTAGGGAAAGCTCAGTGCAGTTTTACAAATGAGGCTACTGAAGCACAAGCCAAATTTTGCCTGAAGTACTTAATTGGCTGTTCTAGGAAGAAGAATGATAAATCTTAACTGTGTCATTGCGACAAATTGCAAAAGTTGGTGCTGTACACCCCTTTTCCTTATACAATTTGACTGCAACATAGAGGCTGTAATAAAGCCTTGCCTAATCTTGCAACAATTTGAATTGTTGTAATCTAAGAACAATTTGAAACTCCAAGTAGAGAGCCAAGGAAATAAACAACAGCTTCTTACAATGATTGAAGGAGACTTAAGTCAAAAATGGTTTTATTTTGAGGACTACCTATGTAGTTCTTAATATTATCTAATATGGAAGAGGGTAAATAGAAAGTTCTATGTATTTATGGAACATAAAGTATAAAAATTTGCTATTTATATAATTAATGTTATAAATTGCAAAAAACTCGCCCTCAATATAGAGGAAAAAATACTCAGAAAAATTCAACAAACTAATGCTTATTTTCTTAAGCCTTGAGGGCCTGACTCTGCAAAGCTAAAGCCTCCTCAAGGGTACCAAAGAAATCTCAGCTTTTGTGGCACTAAGAAAGTTCAATGTGCTCAGCAGCACTCCTCTGGGTTCAAATTTAGGCCACCAAAATCATCTGATACATTACAAGATCCAACAAACTGAAAAGAAAGAGCAGATATTAGACAAAGTATGTGGACTTTTTGCAGAAATTCTGTTACAGTTTTTAATCTGATAATATATTCAGTTTGGTTAATTGTTCTGTTCTGATCATATTGTGATGAACTGTTTAAACAAGCACAGATATTTTACTGCCTGAATAATGACTTAAAGAAGTACTCTGATTTGACAAGGAAAATGGAAACCAGCCAAATGTTTGCAGGTTCCCAACAGGTGAGTAAAATGTTCAGAAAGATTAATTCTGACTGATATGCTATATGGGAATTCAATCCGAATTTTGAAGTTAGGTCTTACCTGAGATACTCAGTACATGTACAGGTGTTCCTTCCATTAGGTTTGTGTGTGGGCCCCAGGGGTTTGAAATAATTACACCATAAATATACGAGCTCTTAAGCATTGTTTTAAGAACAGAAAGATGTGTCAGTTTTGGTGGAAAATGTTCCTTTCTGAGATAAAAGCAGATTTTTCAGTGGAAAAGGGTATAATCAGATAACAGTTTAGCTAAATGAAATTCATCTCCCAAAGGAATGCAAGAAATGTTTGCAACTAAGTGTCCATTTACAAAACGGTCTTAACTCTTCCCTTTGAAAATTATTCCTAAAGTTCAAAGCAAGTGTTCCCCCATTTTTGTGGTATTTACCACTGTCACTAGCAATGCTGCTAATGGGGATAAGTGGGAATTCACATAAACACAAATTTGTTTGCATCATTCAGGGTAAAGCCATCTTCTTTTTGCTGTAATGTGAGAGATGTACAACTGGAGCCAATAGAGACACCGCTATCTCTACACCAACAAAGGTCTGCGATTTCCAAAGGATATTGGTTTCTTTTTCATACTTCAAAGAAACCAACCAGCCTTCTCGGTCCAACTTTAGGCTCAAGATTTCTGAGCTTTTCTTTTAGGGCCAAGTTATGAACTGCTGAAACATAGGGGTTTATCACAGAACCCCCAGTGCAAGCTGAGCTCTGGCCATAGTGCAATTTAAATTATTTATGCACAGCACTGTGTTCAGACCATGTGCACATTTGTCCTTGTCAGTCAACAAGTGTTCTATTAATCAAACAGGAACCCTGGCGCGTTCATTACAAAAGTAGGAACATTGAATTTGGGATGGTATTTTTAGTGCTTTTGACAGACAGGGATTATTAAGCTGTCAATCCCTCTTTTCTACCGACTCCCCTATCTTCCTCCCCTTCTTCAATGCATTGTCATTTTATTAAGAGCACACTAATAGTTAAACGACAGGAACCCTAAACCCCTGACTAGTTCACTGACATGACAGGTTATTTTTTCCCTCTATTCCCTGTCCAAGAACCCCTGCTGATCTTCCCAGCATGCAGTGCTGTGTGACCCTTAACATCTGGCAGTGATTAATTGTCTTAGTGTCATAGCGATCGCCTTCCTCCCTCTGATCCTCACTTACTTTGTTCTCTCTTTTAAAGCCAGTGTGCTGGAACCTTTTCTTCCCACTTTTAAATCTGTCCAGTATCCAGGATACTGTGTGTGTCTACTGCCATACAACTTGAAAGAAACCGAAACAGTCAGTTATCTGGCCCTGAAAGTCTGGTCATGGATTCAGAGGGCTTTCTGTGCACTGAAGGGGTGTGCTTGAAAAACAGCACTAACTAGAATGACACAGATCTTGTTGAACTTGATCCGGATCTCGGGTCCCTTCTAAGCAAACAATGCCATTATGGGCAATGCCATTTTCAGCGGACACACGGGGTATTGTGCAGCAGGCTGTTGGCTGCAGCTTACACGTTACATAGATTAAGGAGCTGACACCTTCTGATGCCCCTTTGTGCTCTGCTCACCCTGCTGTACCATGCTGCCGCAGAAGTCTGAGCCCTGTCTGGGCCGGAGCTCTTCCTGATCAACTCCCACTGAGTTAGGCAGGTTCCTGCTGCTGCAGCAAGGGCTGCTGTCTTGGCTTTGGCACCAGGATTGCCTGGGCTGGGAGCTGACACAGAGATGGTGTTTGCAAAGGATTTTATTGGCCAAAGGATGTCAGGGGGGTACCCAGGGGGATACTGCTTTAGATCCCCCATATAAAAAGAATACTGGTGGAAGAGGACATGACTGCACCACTGAGATAAATGTCAGGTGTCCATGCTGTGCTCTCAAACCCCAAGTGGCTTCCCATGTGATTTTCAAGAATCATTTTCATCTCTGCCTCAGTTTCTCATATTGGAAAATAAAGACAGTAGCTGCTTTGAAGTATGGGAGACTTAAGATACCTCTCTTTTTCCTGTGTGAAGATGAGAAATTCCTAGGCAATTATTTATATCTGTCTATTTAAGAACAGCTGCCAGGCATGGGGGGAGCTGTGTAAGAGGGAGGAAGGCGGATATATCATGCAGAAGTTGGTTTGTTTTTTTAAGACTGCTTAGATTCAGGATGCCTGTGATGTAGTCATAGTTTGGCAACTTGCATGGGTAAAGTACCAACTACTCTAAACTTCCACTTCCTTGCATGCAAATGGAGGATGAGCTAATAGTCGTCATTGCAAAAAAACGAACCCTCTTAACCTTTGAAGATGAAAGGTGAAAATAAACAATTGTTTTAAATCCTGGTTGAATAGCAGAATACATGCACTGAACTTAAACTACCGTTACATTTACATTTTAAGGCAAAATATCTGAAAGGCAGTTTCTCCTTCACTTACTTACTGAATGTTGAGTTCAGAGTCTCTCTGTCTCCCATGACACACACACTCCTCACAAATAGATTTCTCCAGAGCAGTGTTATGTTCTAGTTCTCCGTGTATTTCAAACAATTATAAGGCCATTTATTTTCTATTTCAAACCAAAATAGTGAAATGGAGTGCATGGCCTTTTTTAGTTGCTAAGCAACCCTTTGTAACATGCATCCTGCATTTTGCTGTGCCATTTGGCAATTCACACAAGATCGTGTTTGTTCATTTCCAGTCTAGTAAAATTGGTTGCTATATTTCAAGTGCCAGTATAGATCAAAGTATTTCCTAGAAGGATAAACATGTTAACTGGCAGAGAGCGAATGATTAACATCAAGCACAAGCCTTTTAGTATAAAGGACTTGGCATGTCATCCATTGGCAAAGCTACTCAGATGAATGCCATCTATACCTAACAGATGTGCCACTAAGGAGTTATCCTCTTCTTTCCAAAGTGTTGCTCGTTGTGCTGGTGTGACTGAATGAGGATGATAGCCATTGCTGAGCTCTGTAAGCAGCTGAGCCAAATGCAGTTGTCAGCCATGGCACGGTATGTGGAGATCTCTGCTGATTTCGCTTGAGCTTCTTCAGCTTTGCATCTGTATAACTAATGGTAGAATTACAGTCAACTGTTACTTTTTCGTCCTCTACCCTATATGAACACTTATAAACAAACCAGAATCTAATATCTGACTATTTAATATTCCCTGTCCACAATAAGCTCTAAGTGTATGTCTACTGAAAGGCGTCTTTAAGTAGAGAGCGCTCATTCCTCATAAGCAAAGCAGGACATGGCTGGGTTTTGCTATGATCTCTGCATCTCCAAACTTCTGACTAAAAGCTATAGATGATCTGGATCAATGAAGAATGGAGGGGAGGGTTGAAATAGGATTGGTTGAGGAAAGCTTTTAAAAATATGTAAGTAAGACATTTAAAAATCTTAATATACCTGTCTGTTTTGTCATTGGTGTTATTTGTGTGACACTTGTGCATTTGTGGGATGTCTGTAACCTGCGATCTCAGCTCACTGTCAGAACCTCAGTGGTACCATATACACTGGACCAAATGTCAGATACTGACTAACAAAGTCATTAAAGTGAGGAATGCTGTAAGCAATTGTAAATTTTGACATGGGTGTCAACACTTTTGTCATAGTTAAAATATTCTAAATCCTGGCAAGAGTGGAGGGAATTTTACAAAAACCTGTATTCCTGTTGTAGCATGCTAAAGGATGGTTCCAAGAAGTGAACATTTCCATTATAGCTCCTAAAAGAAGCAGATTATCTAAGTAATTTTTATAAAACCCTGTTGGCTTAGTCATTTGTGTGTTACTGGGAGTATAAGTTAAACAGTTTCTCTGGACAAAAATTTACCTGCCAGCAGTACTGGTGGGACTGTAGCTGCTAAAAGTGATTTCTTTATTTACTGTGCAGTGAGCACAGTACCCTCTTGTTTGTGCAGTCATACTGATGTCTGATAGTATGGCCAGGGTCAGTCAGGTGATAAATCTTTTGTACCTTTTTTCCTTGATCATATACCCAATCTCAATCATGGTTGTGAAGAAGAGGATGAAGAGAGAGGTAAGGCAGATTTTCCTTGTGTGATCAGAGAGCAAAGGCAAAAGGCACATTCTTTACACTGCCAGAAGTGTGTACAGCTGGGGAGAATCAGCCCTCTCATTTCATGGCAGATAATCAGTTTTGTATTTTCTGTGGCAACCATTAATATACTATAGCCTAAGCTCTAGGCCTATAGGTAAAGCTGCTTGCTGTGACTGCTTTTCTGTTTGTCCCCTGAGAGCTGAGGATTCTCCCGAAAATCCATGGCGAGCAGAGAGCTGTCCTGTCCTGTCCTGTCTGTGAGACAGCAGTCAGAGCAGACCTGGGCTCATTATCCTGTAGTTGTATTGGGAGACACTTCTAACTGATCTGGAAATACATGAAAGAAGCTCTTTCTCACATACACACAGCAGGACTGCACATAAGCCAAAAGATGGTATTTCAAAATTGACAGGTACTATCTCTAAATCATATTCCCTGTTGTTCATTTTTGTTAATATTGGAGTCATCATACTGATTTCTACTGAACTGACTAGATGCTTTTGCCAAGCCATGATGTTGGAATAGTATGAAATGAGAACAGCACCTCAATAATACTCTAAATGGTGGTTCTTAAATAAGTTTTAATTTCTAAATTGCTTGAATGTTGTTTCGGGAGCTCATCACATGCTTCCCAGAGTGCACTATGGTTTTTTTAGAGTTAGGCCGTAATAACTGTGGTTGAAAATAAAATGAAATGCTATGGCAAAAAATATTCTTAAAATGTCTGTAATAATGCGAAGAAATTTGTGTATTCTTGGCCCAGACCTCTGCAACTATCTAACATTGGTTATTAGCTTAAATGCCCATAATGTAATGTCAGCTTTTCAATCCAGCATTTGTTTTTGAAAGCAGCCAACTCTGCAGTTTAAACACTGCAGCGGTTGAAAACAACAGGGGGTTGGGGGGCAAAGTGCTCCTTTGGTATGTTGTGCTACTTCGGGCCTCAAATTTAGGCGCTCTGAGCTGCACCCTTCTCTGAGTAAGTCGCAAATTTATGCTCCTGATGTTTGCCCGTGTGACCCGTGCCTAGGCTGGATGCCTGAACCCGCCTTGCAGAGATGACGTGATGACAAGATGACATCTTTTCAGTGTCAAATGCTGCTTTCCATGGCAGATGGCCACCAGGGAGAAAGGGCAGGCTGTGCATGGGAGCGCGACAGCACTGTCGGCACCACCTGTGCCTGGCGGGGCGGTGCGGTCCCCGCAGGGCGGGTCCCCGGGTCCCCCCGCAGCCGAGCAGCCCCCGGAGGCTGCAAGCGTGCCGCCCGCGCGGTCTCTGCAGCATCACCCCGCAGAGGCTCCCGGAGGCTGCTGCTGCTCCCCGGTGACACCCGAGAGCAGCAAAGCGGGGAGACTTTCCTACTGAGAGGCACAGGCTAAACCAGCCGGAGGTTGATGTGTCTGTGCCTCAGAGGGTCCTGGACGGGTGTCCGTCTGTCCCTTGTCCGGAGCGGCGCTGCCCTGCCCTGCCCTGGCCCGCGTGGGTGTCCCTTTGGCAGCAGGAGGTGACAGGTTCGGAGCAGCTGCTGCCCCGCTCCGTGGGTGGGACTGCAAAGCACTCGGGCAAAGCTGGCTCGCAGGGCAGGGCTCGGGCCAGCCTCGGCTGCAGGCGGGAGCGCTGAGCTCTGCTTGTCATTTTAACTGAGTATTATGTAAATCAAAGAGAGTGGCTGTTAAATTAAAGCGTGAGGAGGTAATGCCTTCAGGTAATGCCCGCTGCAGCCAAGCCACTGCATTTTAAGGAATTATAGAATTTGTTATTTCCTTATTTCTTTCCATGGGAGATGGAAATAAAGGCTCAGGGGAAAAAAAAAAAAAACCTAATTATTGACTTCCCTGAGGAGACACCCTGACAGCTCCCCACACAAAGAATTTAACAGTGCTGGGGCGGGGCAGCGCCACTGGTCACAGAGAGGAACAGCTTATCATAGAGCCTTTCTCAAGGAAACCTAGAGTCATTTTCACATCCTGTGGGAAATAAGCGACTTTTCAATAGGACTTGCAATAAAGAAGCATTTTCTCAGAATGGAAAATCTGAAAAATCTTCTGCTTTCTGAAATCTCCATAGAAAGTATCCTTGATATTCATTTAAATACTAGTTCTGATATTTAGTGTTAAAATCTCATTAGGAAAGAAACAAGTAAATTTAAAATGATCTAATTTAATTGATTTTGTGTCTACATTTGAATGTCTAGCTTTGACTGTTAATTAAGAAAATTTCACTCCAAAAAACTAAACCATTTTGCTAATAATAATCTCTTCATTATATTCTTTTAACTAGTGCAATTACTTAAGTTTCTGAGGCATAGAAAAAAAAAGGATGAAAATTCTAGATTAGGACCATATCATAGTCTTTTAATTAAAGGTCAGATCTAGATTTGTAAAAATTTTGAAAAAATCAAAACATCATTTTCCTTTAAAAAAACCCCAACCCATCCTGTTTTCTTTAAAACAAAAATTCTACCCAAGTATTCCAACTATTGTTCAAGTATTGAGAAAACCCTTCAGGCGTGGACCACTGCTGGTGCTGCAATGCAAGGTGACATTGTTGTTCTGAGCAGCTGATTAGCAGTATTGCTGGGCACACTATGATTGCCCAAACTCAGGAGAATTTTCAAGATGTAGATGAAAAGCTAATTTAAATATTACTCAAATGTAAAATCTCCTAGAAATTTGGACTGAGTCTATTGAGACATTCCAGTTTTATTTGAAGATTTTCAGTCTTATAAAGTCAGTTTAATCTCCATTTTGAAAATCTGAATGGAAAAGAGAATTTTCTCATTTGAAGATATTTTCTTCCCATTTCCTTACCTGTCTTCTGTTTTCCCTCTTTGTTTGACCAGATTTGATTTTTGGGCTTTTGAATTTTTAATGTATTGGCATTTTCATCTGAAAATACATTGTGAAAATATTTCTGGCCATCTCTGTTTAAACTCTAATTGTATTTAAAATATAATTATCAGTAGTTTGGGTGTGCTCAGAATTACATATCAAACTCATGCAGAAATGCAAATACAATTCATATAAACACCCTTTCATCTGTTCCATTTTATAGTATATAGTTTACAAAATGTTTTTTATAAAAGTAGCATGCAGCAAAGATAAAATCACAGTGGAAGAAAAATAATTCAGACAAAGGAGGAGATAGTTATCTTCCCTACAGATTTTAGCTGTTGGCTGCTTTTTTGTTGCCTGTTATGTGTTTGCATTAATGTCTGAAAAATAGTACTTGGCTGGGTCATTCACAGGTTAGACCGTCACTGACTGAAATAATTCTAGGAGGCTTGGTGTTTGTTGAAGACTTAATTTAGTCTTTTACTGTGTTGCATCACAAATAGTCAGATTCTGATTTTATTTACACCAAAATAAATAGAGTATAACTACATTCAATTCAGAGGAAGTACTCCAATATACATTCTTAATTAAGGACAGAGGCCAATCCTTTGTCATGCTCATTTATGCATCTCTTGGCACACAGAGACAGGGGAAGCAGTTGGTGGCAGTTATGTCCACGCTAACTGTGAGGAGAGTTTGCATTCAAGTTCTTTTCATCATCTGTGTGTGGTAAATCCTCCTGGCACTTACCCAGGTGTGGGGTTCTCTTGGGTGCTGGAAGCAGGGCAGCAGGTCTGCCTCAAGCACAGACACTGCCAGGAAATACCTGTGACTGCACAGGGGTTCCACACCTGGAGCATCCACTGATTAAATCTACATTGTGGACTTGACCATGACCATATAGGGCAGCATATCCCTTAATTTTTTTTAGATATCTGGGCCATCTTAGATGCCTATGTTGTATTGTCTAGGAAGCTCTGCTGCACCAACGTGGTAGGGAGTATTTCAGCCTGTGTCCAGCTTGTGAACTTCTACAGAGACTGGCTTGGGAGGGATGTGCAGTCCTGGTAGCCTGAGAGAGAAAAGCTCTGGTGTGGGCCCCCTTGATATCCTTAGAAATTAAAATGATTCATCTACAAACACACAGTTTATATTCCCTCCATAACCTTACCAGCAAGGGAAAGAAAACTTCTATGCCTTGGCAAGAGTCCCCAGTGTAGTCAGAGCTTTGGCTGCACTTGTGTGTTTATGAATTCTAACAACTCCACCACGAATGCTGTCACCAGATACCTGGGCTCTAGCCACGACAACTTTTCCAAATATTTGCTCTTAGGAATGTGCTCTCAGCTGTATTATAGTTACTATAAACAGTAAGATATCATGTGAATTATTTTTTTATTTTATTTACTCCCTAGCTTTTCTAGTCAAGGCTTAGTCTAGTCAAGCATGGTGTTACTTTCAGACTTCTTGTGTTTTCTGTGTTTTCGTGCTATAGAGATGTTGTTACCTGTTTTTCATAAGACCTATCCTGAGCTCCAGAGCAGAGAGATACAGCAGAGGGACCACCACCACTACTGGAGTTAGTACAGAATGTGCATGTGGCATTTCAGAAATGGTGTTTGGCCTCCTGGAGAGAGCCAGTACAATTTTTAATCTGGAAAGTATTTGAAGGGTATTTTCTGTGAAGGAAAGTTTTAGCTGTGTAATATAGTTATGCTGACAAAGGCTGCAAAAACACTGTCTAAACAAAGTGGGGAAATGGTATTTGGGGGGAAAGCAAGATGACAAAAAGTAGTGATTCACTGTTTTATTGCAAAGGAAACAAAGTGTCTCTTCATATTATTTTGGATCAACAGCAGCGTCCCAAAAGACAGAACTTTGAGGGAAGAGCAACCAACTCCATAGAGAAAGGAAGAAACTACCTTTTTGTGTACCATTGGAAAAAAGAGCCCAGTGGCCTTTTGATTTCCAAATACTTTGGCTCTAAACAAATCTGCAAAAGGAATTCTGAGAGGGTCAAGGGAATAACAGTATCTTCACCAGGATGAAGGAAAGCAGCAGAGTAGTAAGAACAGAACATTCCTAAGTGGCAACAGAGAAAGGAAACGACTTTCTCTAGATCACATGGAAGTTTCCACTACATGGTTGGCAATTAAGATTTTAGTGATGAAGTCAATTTTTGGCCTAAGGGATTCTGTTAGAAATGTATATAAGTAAACAAAATCAATTCAAATTTCAAGTAGATGTAAAGAAAAAAAGAACAGTAGTTTTGAATAAGTGCTGTGGAGTAGATGTATAGAGTATTTTATTCCTTAGCTATAACTCTGCAAATCTCAGAGTCATGTTTCCTTTAATCATGGTAAAATCACTGATTGTTCATCTCAGGGTAAACACCAAATTTCTGTATATCTCTGTGGACTTTTGTTCTGTAACAGCTCAGCTTCAGTGTGTTTATCTCAGGGAGATAATGTGTACAGTGGGAGAACCACCAAGTGACCACCCCAAAGTCTCTCAGAGAACCACCCCACTGCAGAGCAGTTCATCAGCCTAGGGAGGGACTGTCCCAGTGACCACTGCACCTGAAAACTTCCCTGTTCTGCAGACAGTCCTAGGCACTGTATGTGTGGTTTTGTTTGGCCTCCCACTTCCAGGTAAGCTGTGTTTTCTGCATGTTGCAGGGTGTTTCTTCCCTTTCCGTAAGGAATCGCTGCTGGGTTTGCTGAATGCAAGAAAAGGACCTCAATTCCATTCCTGTAAGATCAGCTTTTTGGCAGCCACCCAGCTTTCAGGAGAAAAGAGGGAGGAAAAAAAAAAAAGAAGAGCCAGTTGGGAATGAGGAGATGTCAGGATGTTTTAAGTGCAAGAGTTGTTCTAACAGCAGGTCCTTGTTAGAAGTGTGTAATTTTTGGACATGTCCCTGGCCTAGACTTTGTGCAGCACAGTAGCATTTCCAGAAATGAGCTGTGGGAGGGACTTTATCACTAAATCACACAACGTAGGTCAAAATTTGTGTTTTAAAACCCCAAAGTCTCTGAGTGCATAAGAGACACTATTTCTGAGTGGCTAATTTTATTACCTTATTATAAGCTTTACAGCAAAACACAACAACAAAAAAAGAAAAAAAAAAAACTTACCACAAAAAACTAGCAGGTTTTTCTTCTTCAGTTTTGGAGGGAAAAAGGTTGCTTCCAGGGTGAGTTTAGCATGCCAAGTCTCCTGCCAGCGCAAATTTTTAAAGCTGTATCATAAACCTCTGAAAATAGGAGTTTATAATAGAAATGCAGACATACAGTTAATTATATCATCATGAATGGCGCCACTATAATTAACTAACTTCTATATGATGCCAAGTTTTAAACTATTTTACTTTTATGGCACTGGATGTCAAAAACTATTTATTTTAGTTTCTTTTATTTTTTCTTTTATTGTCTTACTGACCTGGCTCACCAGGTTAGGAAAATGGCTAGCAGATTTTCCTTCAGCCCAGAAGAACCCTTGCAGGTTAACCTCGATGGTTAGCAGATTCCTAGAACCTGGGATGCCAAAGGGAATGGATTCCCTGCAAAGACAGGCAGCAGGTTATCAGCAGAAGCAGACTTCTGTGAATAACCTTGGACTTGTGGTTCCCATTGAAGAGCTTATTCTGAGATGACCGACAATCTCTGCTGTACAGAAATCTGCTAATATTTGGGTATTATATATACTTTTAAGGTGACAATTTAGAAAAAAAGATAAAATACAGAGAAGAAAAGGAACATAATCTGTTTCAGAAATACAATATTTCCTACAGGTTCAAAACCAGAGAAAGGTGCTGACAACAAACACCTTGGAGATTATGGGATGAGAAAATCTCTTACCTTCAGTTTCTGTTGTCGAGTGACTGTAACCCTTTTGCTGCTCATTGCTTTCTGGGTGCTTTAAAATCCACACAGGGATCACTGTTTCACCATCACTGAAATCCAGTTTCCTCTAGAGGTGAATATAAAACACTTTACAAAAATATGATCATTTACTTTACAAAGCAAAGATGAACATATTGTTCAGTTTAAGAACCAGGAGAATCTGTGATTTAACCACACATGCTCAAATACTATTTGAATTGATAATTATAGCTTAACAGATCTCATAATTGAAAACAATCATTATAATTTAATGCCCAAAGTCTTGCCTGTTTTTTTAAGATGGTTAGTTAAACTTTCAGGGTTTTTTTTTTCAGAGAGAATTAAACATTTTATTTTATCAAAGAATATCCATATGTATACAATAGCCTTCTAAAGTCACTCATTATCCTTAATATTTAACATATCCATGTTTACATGTGTGTATATATGTATTAATTATGACTAATATTGATATGCTTGATACCAGTCTTCTCAATTATAGTTGATAAGGATCTGAAGGTAAAACTAATTCAAACACACTGCGCCCCAAAGGCTGTTGCTCTTTAGGGATGATCTATAATCAGGCTGCCCTCCTTTTTGTCTAAGAATGATGTGTAAGGTTATGTGTTAAGGCAATCCTACTTCTGGGATTCTTTTTGGTGTGAGACTATGTGAACTAGTACTGCTACAGGAGTGTTTGAGCAAGTGGATGTTAACAGGCTTTACTATCTGATAGTCCTGAATTGTTCCGTCCTGTTTTCTACCCATCTGCATTTCTTCAGATCTGCCATCTAAGTTGATTTCTCCCAGTGAAACTTCTGATGGTAATTTTCAAAGTATTTTGCTATTCAGTAGTCAACAGCGCAGGAGAAATTAGCATGGATTCTGTTGTACTTTTTTGGTCAGTCTTTTTCTTCTCTTGGCTGTGTGCTTGTAACCTATCCATGTCAGCTCTTCTTTTTGCGATAATTTTTGTCTGGATGCAATTTTCTGGCTACAGGGAGTTCCACACTTGCTATTACCCTGTACAGAGCTGACAATGCAAACTAATGACATGAGCTCAGTTACCACATGCTCCCTTATTTCATGTTGGCTTATTAAAGGATCCTCAGGTGGATCCTGCCAGCTCTGATGCATATGAGCAATCCTGCTGATTGCAGCAGAACTGCCCAAGTGTGTAAGGAATGAGGGACTGGCCACTGAGAGAAGAACAGTAATTTCTGCTCAGACAGGACATGTCAAACCAGTGGCCACCAGCCAGTGAGATGGAATTAATGAGGGGAAACAGTAGCCAGTAGTGACAAGTTGGGATAAACTCACAGAGTAGCACTGCCACATCCAATTACTGTATTTCATTGTTGTTCCCTGGAAATGGGGAACCCTCTGACAACTTCCATGAAAGCTGAACTGGAAATTCTGGGAATAGAAAAAGCCAGTATGAGTAAAGTTTATGCTGATCCCCTTTAAAAAAGAACAAATGCTAGCACAGAAAAAGCCTTGCCTTTCCTTTCTGTCCTTGACTTTGTTACAAAGTCTGCACTTTACTGCCTGGCAGAAAGTGTTAAAATAAATTGCTTTCAAAGGGAAAGAAAAATAAAAGTTAGGAAAACATTTTTTGTCTATGCCTAATTTTGTTCTGTTGGAAGTGATGCTCTTAGGTTTTGATGCAAAGTGCATTTTGATCTAAAATTCTTATATAAACTAAATTGGACTATCAAGATTCCTGGGATTGCTTTAAAAGTAAAACCCAAGGCATCTTTTTCCATGCCTAATAAGGGCATTTACTGGTAAAAGAACCAGAGAATTAGTCCAGAGTGTAAAACCCCTGTTGATGCCAATGATATTTTACTCCATAGAATACTTCATTCAACCATGGATTCTGAAACATATGAAAAATATAGCAGCCTAGAGGAATGTTTCATGGGGAATTCTTTAATTCTGCTGGGCAGAGTGCTACTTTTAGCTGGGAAAAATCTCCTCATAGGCTGGTAGGCAGCAGACTCTGCAGCACAAAGCCAAATGACATCACTGGCTTCTCTGTGTAACAAAAGGCCAATGGCATCCCCCCTTGCTGAGTGGAAATTAGCAGCAGGTCTTTGCACTGTGCACATACTTTGAGAGGAGGGAATTGTGTCATTGTTATTTGCTATTTCCGCAAGCTGACACTTATCTTGTAAGCACATCAACTGTTTGCTTCAGCTCCACAAGTCATTTCCTATACATTATATCAGTTAGTCATGCTGCTCTGCATTGTGTGCAAAAGAGGTTAAATTCCACATGTAGAGGAATAAAAGATGAAGGAGAACTATCTAAATAATTGTTTTACAATGGGAGCAACTATTCATTTCTTTAAAAAGTAACTGTGTCAGTAAACTGTTTCAGACTTTTGCGTCCACATTTGGAGCCAGATCAGTGCATCAAACCCTTAAACTCCTTGAAGATAAAGTAGATCAGATCAACTCAAATTCCAACAGACTACTAAATTAGAATCATAACTTTCCTTGACTTTTACATCCCAAAAAAGCACACAGACCTATCTGGAGAAAAAACAGAGCTGACTATAGATGCAAACAGAGGAAGATATCAGGGTTTTTTTTTTTCATACATTTGACATATGTAAAGAAATACATTTTTGTAATTGTTGCATCTTCACAACTATTGCCCCCTTTTACTGGTAAATGTTTGCCTGCTGTATTGTTGCTGGGGAATTGTTGTATCATTGCTAGGGAATTGGAAGTAATTTTTTCCAGCTCTAATATAATTGAAGTTTTGGTTTTGGTTCTGCCTTTTTACAGTAATGTTTGCTTACTCTTTATTTTTATTTAATTACTGTCATGTATAGTGCTGCACTGTACATATGAGAATATACCAAATAGAACTGTAACTCCTCAAGCACAAGGGGAAAGTAAGAGGGGAAAAAGAAAGTGGAACTATAAGGCAGTAAAACATTCTTTGGCAAATAATAATGAATATTTTATTTAGCTTGGTCTGAAACACAGCATTTTAAGATTCTGTTAGAGAGCTAGAATATAGGCTTCTTTCAGTCTCTTGGCTCTATAGTAAGATCCTGAAAAATGTATTTCCTTAATCCATGATTGAATACAAACTTATCAGTCAAGATTTTCACAGTCTGTAGATTTTTACAGTAGAAGGAGTTCAAATACTCAAGCGATATAGAGTTCACATTTTTTTTCTTGTTCTCACTATCTTATTCTTGTGTAACTGTATTAACATCACCGCTCTTTGCCTTTTATTTTTAAATATCTCAGGACAATATTATAAAGTCTTTGTGGAGAGAAAAGTAAAAAATTATGGTTTCAATTCTCTAGACACTTAAGCAAGGGCTTAATTTAAAGCACGTGGGTAATCCAAATTTGCTTTAGTCATTGGCTTCTGGACCAGAGCCAACACATTTGGAATGCATCCCGCATATTTATTCTGCTGTATACATGATTCAATCACATGTGTGCAAAGTTGTTTGTGATTAAATTTGTCAATTAAAGCAACTGAACTGAAATTTAACCTGAGAAAAAGTTACGGTGAATGACACTCCTACAGTAAGGGTAACATCAAAAGACAGAGAAAGTTTCATTTTTCAAAAATACCTAGCATTTGAAGCCAAATATCTGCATAAATTTGGTGGGGATTTTTCCTTTCTTGAAATCAAATTTAAAAAATTTGAAATTGGTTTGATTTTTAATATAGGAAAAGATGATCAATGTGTTGCTCTGCGTAGTCTCACACATTTCTTTTGATGCTTAAGTGTGCCAGAAATATCTGGAGAAGGTGCAGCCAATTTTCTCATCTGATTTCTTTGTAACTTTCTGTTTGGTTTTCTAAACATTGTACAGAAGAGTTTCTGTGGAAAAAACTTCCATTTCAAAATTATTTCCGCAAACTGTTTCTTGTTTTGAAGTTTGATTTTGTTTGTGTGATATATTAAAATAAAATGTTGATGTTCTAGAGCCAGTCCTTTGCTCCTCTCTGCCCTGGTGGATGATTTCTGAAAAATATAAGCAATGGTTTGGTACCTAAATGCTGCTACTGAGATAATTTCCATTTATTCAGACTCTGTGTGTGTGTTTGTAGATATATATTTTGTTTTCATATACACGACATATATATGACAGGGAGAAAAGAGAATTCTTACTGCCTTGGTAACAACTAGTTGGTAGTAAAGAGCAAATGAGATGTTCTAACGAGAAAGAAGTTTGTTACTACATGATCAGTCTCGAGTCCTGTATCATGTACTTATATTCTTCAAGAAGCTGCAATCTCCCACAGCTGCTGTCCCGCTCTGTCACTTTCTGTTTACAGAACAAACATAAGAACAAATGTGAGAATATATTATTCTTTTGCAGACAAGTTGAGTGGGCCTGGCTTATAAACTCCATCTTTTGCCATCAACAAGAAGGAATTATGTATTTTATTGGTATTCATATTGTTCATTACAGAAATGTTTTTGAGGGTGAAGGGCTTCCAGGATGGCTGGAATGACCCTACAAAGTGTTTGATGTGCTACTCTAGGAAGCAGAAATTTCCTTTGGTTTCTTCTGATGGAGGCTTAGACTCTTTGTTCCCTGCTTCTCTGATTCCTGGACTACTCTCTTCAAAAGAAATTTCAGCTTTTTGTGTTATTTTTAAAACAGGAAGAAATGTTTTTTCTCTGTTTTTAACTTAGTCACTGAAAGCAAAACTTGAAAGAACTTTTTAACATAAGTGTAAAAACATGAGCATCTGTTTTCCTGGTGAAGAGTGAAATGTCTCAAAGGAAGCTCCACTGCAGTGTGGCTTGTTTCCGTGCACACCTAAGCCACCAGCATGAGCTGCAGCCAGCACTGGCACTGGGGGGTTGATGTTGCTCAGACACGCTAACGAGTGGAAACCTCCCTTGTGGAAACTTCCTCATGGGAGTGGTGTACAAAGCTAACTATTTATAAAGTGCTTTTAAAGGAGATGCTTAAATTAAAATCTTTGGTACTTGTGCAAGGTCACAGATTATTATCTACCACTTTACAAGGGAAATTCAACCAAAAGCATGAGCACCAAAGAGAGTTTTCCTATGGTGCTCTGATCTGACTTTCATTTGCATGGGCTCTGGCATGCAGTCTGGAAACTAAGCTGAATTTTATGTCCTCACTATGGTTTCACTGGGGATATAATTTCTGAAACAATGAGGCCTACTTGAAGATGTTTCAAAAAAAAAAAAAAAGGGTCAATATGCTGAACAGTATTGAAAATAAGGATGGAATGATTTATCTGTGACACTGCTGGAGACTACAGGTCTTTCTTGAGACTCCAGTCTCTCTCAAACCTTCACCAAATTCCTAAAAAGATATATTATTGTTCTAGAATGACAGCAAGTGACATGAATATCAGCATTGCTCTCAGGACCTCTCTTAGGGGTAGAGGCATGTGTGTGAGGGTTTCAAAAGGAACAAATAGATAACAAATGGAAGCATTAGCATGTCCAGAATTATTCTAGCCTACAGTAATGTCATTATTTAGGATGACTTTGATATGGTGTCCTACATTTTGACCAGCTTGCTTCCCTCCTCCTGTTCACTTTCAGAAGATGTCTAATGGACATAGTAAAAATTACCCTGAGCTGTTAGTTCTGCTTTCATCCTCAGGGAAATCTGGTTTCTTGAATCCATGTGTGTTGGTTTTTTAACCCCACAGTCAACAGAGACTATGAAATTACTAATGGTAGAATCAAGACTCCTGACAACTTACTGCTATTCTTTTTCTTTTTAATCATCCATCTCTCCTTTTCTGTTTCCATATGAGCATTTATGCAAACTCCTTCAGGTCATGGATGATCTCTTCTTTATTTACCTGTTAATTACTGAATAAGAAATTTCACTCAGATCCTGCTCAGTAAGTCAAAATCTGAAATCTCAGCACTAATTGCAACTTTTTATTTGATGATTTTGAGTACTTTACCTTGTCAGCTCAGGTTTGAGTGCTTCATTCTGAAGTCTGCAAGTCAACACTCCTGCGTTTTACAGGAGGTACTGCTGGTTTTTACAGTGTAGTGACAGATAACCATTACATACACAGATCAGCTGGGCAATTATATCCTCGCTTGTAGATCTGTGCAGCCAGTGCAGAAGCATAGAGTGGAAGGATATAAGTCAAGAAGTCTTTTATTAACCCAGGAATTACCTTTAATTCTTGTTACACCCAAAGGTAATGATGACTTTCAATTAGCATGAACCTCTGGAATGTTAATGACTGGAAAACAGAGGGAGGTGGGGCAGTGGATTTATCAAGTGGGATACTATAAACCTTCAATGAAGATTTGGGTTTGTGAAAATTCACCTGACCAAGCTCTTTTTTTGCTTCTGTAACATTCTTCTTACGTATTATGCCAGCCTTTGTTTCCTTAGGCTAGCTTGCTATCTGGAAGTAAACACTGAATTACCCCCCATGTAAAGCTTATGCTCATCCACTTGCAAACTGCAGTGCTCCTGACATCAGAGGTACCATAAAGTATATCCACTTGAAAGGATAGCACATGGCTAATTTATTGACATGCATTCCTGGTCTAGCTGCTGAAAAACGACGATTCTCCAAGCATACAGTTTTTTGAGTGAGTCTCTGATGGCTTTTGAATTGCTTTGAAGCATGTCTTTGGCTAAGGAATTATTGGTTCCCCTGAAGTAAGCAAGGTGACTGATCCCCAACTATTGCTGTGTCACACCAGGGAATTTTCCTTCTGAAGGGAGTCAGCAGTGGTGCAGGCAGAGGAACCTGCTAAATTCATGCTGACAAATAGGAATTTACAGAAACCTGGATGCCAGCAGGCTGCAGCTGAATGCACAAAGGGGATCGGATAGGCAAAGCAGGTGGTTTATGAGAAGGGTTTCATACACAGAAATGTGAGATGCAACCTTTGTTCTTTTAGGAGACATTGTTTTACTAGAGATAAGATACTGCATTTCAAAGAATCCGAGTGCTTACAAACCAATGGTGAAACAGAAACCTGACTGGGCTACTTGAGTGCTGAGAGCCTGACTGTGGTGGGAATGAATGTTTTATTAGCCTGGGCTTGGTACAACGTGTTAGTTGTGTGACTGTAAAACTTTAATGAATTTTCATGCAAATTCCCTTAAAACACTGGGCTTAAAAGCTTTAAGAAATTACCTTTATGCACAACTTCAGTTATATTTTGTAGGAGAAAAATTATTGCAGCATTTTTTTTGTACTAGATTTTGGGAAGATATTTCTCCTCTGGCAGTTTCCCTGGGGACAAGAGTCCCTCCAGGCCTTGGTGGAGGTATTGATGAAGATGCACTAAAATCCTGTTATCTACCCACCCATCTGTCCACAGTAGCTACCTGTCTCACAAGCTTTTCTATTTATTTGTTATACCATAACATTGTGATTTCTTTCAGGCAAAGTATTTAGAGTTTTATAGGTTAGAAACAAGTGCAGTGCTCATCTCTGGAAGTGATGGTAGGTGGTGTCGTCTCTTGCTTTTCACAGAGAAGCAAAGAGGAAGTCTGAGCCAGCCCATGCATTTAACAGAAAAGTGCAGACATATCCTATGGAATTGACCAAACTTAGATTAAAGACATTGTATATGAAGATGTAAGGGGAATCCAAATATTTTGAATTATTCATGTACTTATGAAAGAACAATTTATTTGCTTCTTTTTAACTTAACCAAAAACTCAACCATATAAAAGTTCCACACCACACTGTTATGAAGGCTGTATCTTCTAGTGGTAGTTGATACTGGGGTGAGGGCATGAGGAGGGAAAGAGAATCAAGGAAACACCTGAAAAATTAAATCAGTGAAGTATAGATATAACAGTTTGCTATTGACCTTGCTGATTGACTATATTCCTGCATCCTTTCTTTACAAAATACTCTTTACTGCAGAGGAGCTTCCTAGAGCAGTGCCCTAGCCTGCAGAAGGGACCACGATACAGCACAGAAGTAGCAATATCAGGATGCTGTCACAACATTTCTATGGGTGCCCTGGACCTAGCACATCAAAATAATTTCAGTTGGTGAACTGAAGGTTTGGATAAAGGGAAGTTATGGGATGGAGGAGAAAACAGTTATTTGAGGTTACCCAATATGTTAATTATTAGTGGAGAAAATGCAGTGAGGTTTGGATGATATTTAAAAATAATTTTCAGGTTTACTGGTTTAATTCAGCAATGCAAAAAGGAAAATGCTCAAGTCCATCAAGCCACAGTGAGTTTTAGCTTGCAGACTGGCTGCAGCTTCTCCACTCAGAGCAGAGGATGGGCGAGGCTGCATTTTGGAGTTAGATGCTAACAGCTGGCCAGATCTGTGATCTTTTACCTCTTGATCTTTTCTTAATCCTCCGAGTGTCCGCTTAGAAGCAACAGCTTTCTATGCCAAAGTGTAACTGCTGATACTTTCCAAGCCCTGTTTTCCAGCTCTAATAGTTCTGGTACAGTTAAGCTATATGTTTGACAACACATGACTTTATCATCTGGGAAGGAGCACTACATTTGGAATCCAGGGGGAACAAAGTAGAATTCAATACTTTCTAAGGGAAAGCTAAGAGTCTGGGTTTTAGGGCAAACATACCAAGTTACTACAAATTAAAAGAAGAGACTTTTATGGTCTTAAAAATAATTCTATAATCTGATGTTATATTCCAACACACTTAAAAGCAACAATTATGTGGCCACATCACCTCATCAGAGATGCAGTCTATGCTTACAAATCTCTTTAATTGTTACGGGTAATTTCTGTTTCCTGGAGCATTTTATTTGTGTTGTTTACTTTTCAGGGTCTGTCATCGATTAAACAAATCCTAGGGGATTTTCTGAAAACTTGCTAGAGTACAACCTCTCCATGCACCCTTTTTCTGTTTGTCTAAAACTGCACCAAAGTTGGAACTAAAGTATGTGTGTGGGAAGGACATATGGCTAGGTAGAAGACAGCATATGTCTTTAGTATGCACTTACCATGCAGTTAGTTTAGACAGCATCTGTTGTTTGTTTAAATGACTTTTTTTTTTCCTTTTGTAGGGGGAGGGTACAGTCTGTTTAAAGGGGACCTGCAAAGGGAGGGAAGGGTTTATGTTCCCCTTCTGTTTAAGAAAGAATTGCTTTGGCTTGTCTTTTGTGTTAGAAATATCAGGACTTTGAAGCACTATCTTTCATGGTTTTGTTGCAGGCGTTTTTGGATCGCTGAGGCTCTGGGAGTTTTTGTCAGCTTTAAATGAAAGGGAGAGTAGGTGTGGATTGCTAACAAAGAGCATTTCTCCAAGCCCTCCTACTGAAATGCATTTATATTTCTGTTACCACTGGAGCACTCCTGTGTAGTTAGGACCCTGCAAGGCTGTTTGGTGCATGGAGCTCATTTAACATCTGCATTTGGCATCCGTGGTGGGGATCAGCCATTGCAGCTCAGGCTGCTGGTATTTACTTGGTGGGAGCAGATGTTCTTCCCGTTGCCCCTGGGAGCCCCTGTTCTTCAGGCAGCTGCTCCTGTACCCAGACACTGAAAAAGCTGGAGAGGTGCAAGGAGAAAGGTCCATTCTGTCTGTTTTATTCCAAGTGCTGGACTGGCATAGCTGCCCTGAGCTCCCGGGTGCTGCACCCTTCGCTGAGTGGGCACCTACCTGAATCCACGAGGTAGCCTTAGCTGTCTCAAATTTGCCACCAAGGTTTCCCACCCCAAAACCCTGGCATACTCAGCAAGTTTTGAGCAGTTCCATGACCTCCCTCCTCTGCATCGTGTTTTAATAATCATGAGCCTGTAACCAAAATCAGCTATTAAAGAATTTACACAATACCTCACACATGAAGTAGGCCAGAACTTGGCAACTGCAGTGGTGTTTTGCTAAGCAAGTACAAATATAGAGGCAGACTCAATTTTGGCAGGAAAGAATTCCCAACTCAGTTAATAGGCTTTTTACATGTAAGATCTCTCAGATGTCTCAAATCAACTGGTTTGCCACTTGTCTTTTAATTTCCAAGAAAAAGCATTGTGGGCAGACCTGGATTTCTGTGGTACTTATTGTTTGAAGAATTCCCATACTAGAAAGAAAAAGAGGAGACAGAAGGAGAGGGGAGTGTCTTTTGTCACATAAGCATTGTAATTGTTCAACTGAATACTTTCAGTATTTTCATTTGAACTTTTTATGGACTGTTGGTATCATGAAAAAAAATGTGTTCAGTTAGAAACTTCAGTTCTAAGTTTGCCCTCGAGTCTCACAGCTGGACAAAACCCCACAAGTGTGAGTGCAACCAACTTTGTGAAGCCTGGCCCACAAGGACACCTCCAGGCTTCCTTGAGCAGGAGCCCACCAATCAGTTAGCTAAAGGAAGACTTGTTTTCAAAATGTTTCATTGTTGTTCCCATTTGTTGTTTATCCATTATTATTTTTACGCTGAAGTCCCAACCAACAAGCAGAGTGAATATGTTTCATAACTAAATATGAGAGCAATAAACCATGTCTTATTTTTAATAGAAATAAGTACGCCTGTTTTTTAGCAATTAATGAGGAGGAGGAGTGGCTAAACTTCATGGAGGCAGATAGGTTACTCTAGGAAACGGGAACCGGAGAACAGAAACAATTTGATTAGAAAGACATGTTTGTTGCTTTTTCAAAGCACTTTCTAACAGTTGTGTGAGAACTATCACACAGCTGCATTAAAGATGTCCTCTTTCTTTAAAAGTTGCCTTTGCTGCAGAAGTCACAGGAGGGAGCTCTAAGGTGAGTGCAAAATCACCTGGAAAATGGTACTTGAAGAGTAATCACTGATAGTTCCTCTCAAAATGTCTGTTGGGATTCTGCAAATATCTATTAGACCTCCAGTATGGTTCAATGATATTATCAATAACAATAAGTGAAAAAATAATTATGTGTTTTGCCTATACAGTGCTGAGTGGCTGCAAGGAGGTGGAAATGGAGTGTTAGAAAGTAAAATGAGTTTGCAGGCTGAAAAAGTGTCCACATTTTCCTCTCTTAGAAAAAGTGTCCTTCTATCAAACTCACACAAAATACTGTGCAAGTAATGGATGGGAACAATCAGCTGGATAGTACTTATTGTGGCTGTTTGTGAGGGCTGCAGTAGTTCACAGATGGAAAAAGAGGAACACGTTTATCTCACATTAGTTCATATTGCACAAAAATTGCTTCTTCTTTCAGCCCTCATCATCATGCCTTAGTCTTTGGCTGGAGAGTTGTACAGGTGTGAACAAACTGGAAAGAATCCAGTGGAAAGGAAGGTGAATAAGTAGAGGTGTTACAAACATGACTTAGGAGGAAGGATTGAATGAAATAGGATTGTCTGTTTAAAGACTGATGGAAGACGTAGTATGCAAGTGTGCAAAAGCGTGAAAAGAATGGAATCATCTATCCTCCACATCTGTGAGGCACAGGAAAGGAAATAATGAGCTTAGCTTGTGTCAAATGACTTCTGGCTTAATGGTTTTTGTTTTTCTTTTTTTTTAAATATCTCAAATTGTTAAGATTAAAAAAATGCTAATGCACAGGGAGGTGCTGAAGCTTCATTTTGGACATCTTTAGATAAGCATCTGCCAGAAACAACAAGAGTATAATTGAGGGTGCTCTGGGAGTAAGGTTTCATGCTCTGCACTAAATACCTTTTTGAAGTTTTTTCTGGCCTTATTTACCATGATTCTCTACTTCTGAGCACTTCAGGCTCAGTACAAAGCTTGCTTATTCCTTGCTTATTCCGTGTCTCTTTGGTGTATCCTTCTGCACGTCAGTGAAAGGCCAGGGTACCAGGTGGGGCCCTGGATACCTCATTTCTGCTGTACCAATAATAGGCACAGGGAATTTGTTTTGATAAACCCACTGCACCTCTTAGACCCACAAAATCTGAATTCAGTTTTCAGCAATTTTTCTCCCAGTGAAGACATCTAAATTCCATTACTGGACCCACTGTGCGGTTACTACCCTGCCAAACCTGCCTGAGTACTGATTTGTGTATTTAACTGTAAGAGAGGGATAACCTTTGAAGATGTGTGTGTTTGAACACTGGTTTGGCTGCATTAAAGGAAAAATGAAGACATGGAAATATATTAAGCAATGCTAAATGGTTACTAGAGGTTTAGTTGAGGTGCTGTAGAGAACAAAAGCAAAATTTATTTTTGGGCAATATTTAACTATTGTATCTGAGTATTCTTAACTACTGATCCATGTACTAGGCCTTATATTTTAGTTCTTTTTCCTTTGGCAGGAAGAATGCAGAGACAATTTTAAATTAAGTAATTTTATTTATATGCACTCCAAACATATTTGTATACACAGGGAGCTCCAATTGCAGTGTAATTAGAGTAACATGAGAGCCTTAAGATCAGGAGTTCAAATTTATATTTGTAAATATTTCACTAGCTTCTAAAACACTCTTCAAAGATGTTTATTATCTTCATTTTCTGATTGATGAGGTCGTCATACTTCCAAATACAGAGAGCAAGTTTCCTCCATATACAAGACCTTTATTACTTGAATGTTTGGATGATCATAACTGTTAAGATAATTGAAACAAGAAACTAAAATATCTGGATTGAAGAAGAAAAAAGGTGAGGAGCCTGCACACATCTTTCCATTGCATCTAGATATAACCTAGATGATTATTATCTTTGCTGAACATTAATAGCTGCTCATATAAAAAGCAAAATGAGACATATAAGCAGTATGGCAGAACTGTGTTTTCATTTTGCAGGAAACATTTGGGGACTTGGGAGATGGTGCAGACTTTCACAATCTTTAAAAAAAACCTTCATTTGTTTTATAAAGTGTATTAGATGTAGAACAGCAATCCATCCATGCGGTCCAAAGAAAATTTTCCTCTATGTGATCAAGTTACTTACTGGCATGCAAATGCTGGAAGTGATGTTCATGCAGCAGATTAATCTATTGATTCACATATTGCCAATAGGTTATGACATAGTTTAGTCTGGGTATTGTCTGTTCTTTTCCTTTCAGGAAAAAGTCTTTTGGACTAGATGCTATTTCTGGAAATACCCTTTGAGATAATCCTGGTAAATATCTACTGATCCAAGACAAATGTAGAAACACAAGGGATTTTGGCAAAAACATATCAGAAGTAATATTTCTTGAATGATATGATTTCAGAATCATATTTTAGTTTTTATAGTCTTTACCTAAGTAAGGCACTATCAGCTGGGATTTCTTTAGTGATGTCTATGAAGAAGGATTCCTATTTCTTCTTTTCATTCTTCAGCAGATTGTGGAGAATATTTTGTGATTAACTGAGTACTGAGAATCGTTCAGTTTGATTCCAAATCAACCCTTTTAAGATTACCCACTCTGAGATAACAGGTTAGGATTAGGGTTTGGGAACTGAAGGCCTTCAGAATTCCACTAAATTCTGCTCAGCCAGAGAGCTCCACCATCAGTGTGGTTGTTCTGCTCAGCTGGGAGTAGGGGTTGGGGTGGGGCTGGGGGCTGCCTGCATTTCCTGTGCTGCCGTGCCCTGCCTGGAGACCTGGAATGAGGACAGGTTTAAAGATGGAGCTGTAGCTCAATGCATGTTTGGGGTCAGAGGGGACAGAGTTAACAGCATAAAGGGAATGTTCCCATATGTAATGAATAAATACCTTATTTCAGGGTATTTTTTTAAGGCACTCTATTTGCAATTACTGTAGAAAGTCAATGTTGTCTTGCTGTTGAGGTGCCTTGCATCAGAAAATTCACAACATTGTTCTTCAGTGAATGATGGGCTACACCTGGTATAATCTGAAATTAGCCCCAGTTCATAAAACTTAGTTTTAATAGTAAGCAATAAGTGTAGTAAATTTAGCCTTTCCTTGGCTCGTTTGCAATTTGTTTCTTCTGATGTTTTAAGTAAAGAAATTTATTTTCATAAGCTGCTGGAGAACAGATAAACTGAAACTATTTTATCATTAGGAGATAGTCAGTACATCTGCTAATTTATTCTCCAATACAGCCATATTGTCAATTCGTTAACCCTTTCAGCAGGGAAGGAAAGAGGACAAAATAGTCTCTTGCTCCGTGGAGACTTCCTAAAGCTAATATATTCCATTAGCTGAAAAGGAAAAGGAGGCAAAAGTTATGTGTTTCATAACATCATTGGTGTCACATACGTGAGGGATGAATTCTTCACACAGCTGAGGAGCTGAAAGAAACATCCTTGGGATAAATATGTTAGTGGTAGCTCTGGTGAGATGACTAAGACGGGGCAGGAGAGAGATTATTTTATCAACAGCCAGGATTAGGTTTGTGGTTTCTAGAAAAGATGAATTTCTTCTGAGGCCGCCTCCCTGCTGTGGGAGAGATGAAGTTGAATCTGGGTGTGAAAGCAGCCGCAGTGGCTGCAGAGGCTGAGGGCTCTTCCCGAGACGCGCACGTGTGGGAGGCTGGGCACCAGTCCAGCCCTGAGGAGGTGGGGGATCACCACTTCCATTGCTCCCTCCACATACTTGGATTGCTTGGGATCTCTGAGGAGAGAGAATGGATTTGCTGCAATGAGGTCCCAAGAGAGACAGGATGAAGTTGAATCTTTAGAACTGGGTTTTCACTTGCTCTTTGGAGCTGGTTGTGCTTTTTTTTTTTTT
>VXAC01002699.1:0-95605 GCA_013399225.1 Rhipidura dahli | reverse complement strand
TTTTTTTTTTTTTTTTGGTGTAGGCGTATTTCCAAAACCTGCAAGGAAGGAGAGCTTTTTATTCCTCACCTTTTGAAGGTTGTTTTTGCCCTTTCTATCAATGGAAGTTTTTCTAGAAATTACTCAGAAAGTCATTGGGTCCATGATCTGATTATTTTTCCTATTCTGAGCCATAAATACCTATTTATTCTGAAACAGTAGTCCTTAACCATAAATGCTTTTCTAGCAGCACTGCATAAAGTTGAATAAATGTTAGCAAACCTTGTTTCAAGGACATGGTCAGAGCCATGGCTTCAACAGGAACTGGGGATGTATTGCTGTAGCTTCTGTGATGTGGGTTTAGCAGCAAGAAGCAAGTGTCTAAATGTGAAACAGCACAGGCCACAGTTCTTGCAGTGTATAATCTAATGTGAAAATCCAAGCAACTGGGACTCACCCAGCTCACAGAAAGGTTTAATGGGACTTCAGGGAGCAGTGGACTTGAAACAGTGCTGGTTTTACTGAAATCTGAGTCTGTGCTGGGGGTGGGGTAGTAGCTGCTATACTATCACCACTAAATTGCTGTTTACTGCTTTATGGAATTCTCTGCAATTCCTGCTTCTCCCCATGTTTTATTAATCAAAGTGAGGAACTGGGCTGTAAGTCACAGTGTTCCTTCTGTGTTCCTTCTGTACCACTATTTTGGGTAAGGAGGAGGGATTCACTGTGTTTTCCAAAGGGCTGACCGAGTTTCTGTCCCTTTCTTGTTCCCTCCCCCAGCTTCCATTCATTTTATTGTGGGAAAAACCACCTGTGGGTAGATGGACTAGAAAGGGATTTAGTATTTCAAATGTCTTTGACTCAGAGACGTGAACACTGTCTATTGCTCTTCCTGTCTGTCTGTCTTGTTTAATAAATTTGTCCTTCCTTGCAAAGGAGATTTTGATAAGAGGACATTATCTCCTCTGCTGATCACTTGCCATGAATGACTATAAAGAAGCTTTCTTCAGTTCATCCCATATTGAATGATGACTTCTAAGAAATTGTTACCTTGTTTCTTACTAGAATTGCTTCTTGAATCAGTCTATTTTTTTCTCTCTTAAATACAAATCTCCTACTGTGTTCATAGCACTTTGCATTTATATGACACTTTTCATCTGAGGCTTTCAAATTGCAGTGTGTTATAATTCTGTTGGAAGAATGAAAATTTTACCTGAGATACATGTCCTGAAAGGAGGTTGTAGTCAGCTGGATGTCAGTCTATTTTCCCAGGTAACTAGTGGCAGGACAAGGAGATGGTCTCAAATTGCATCAAGGGAGGTGGTTAGATTGGATATTTGGAAAAAATTTCTTTATAAAAAGGGTTGTCAAGCACTGAACAGGCTGCCCAGGGAAGGGGCAGAGTCACCATCCCTGGAAGTATTTAAAAGACGTGTAGGTGTAGCACTCAGTGGTATGGTTTAGAGGTGGACTCAGCAGTGCTGGATTAGCAGTTAGACTCAATGGTCTCAGAGGCTTTTTCCAACCCAAACGATTCTATGTTTTTAATTAGACTACACAAACAGTAACAAAATCATGGCCCTGAGTCTGCAGGCTGATCCCACTGATTCAACCCAGCTCTCTCATGAATTCTTTGTGAAACAGAGTCTAACTTCAGATGCCTTTCTTCTGGAAATGAAGGAGCTCAGCTGCACCACATGATTAGTTTTTCAAGCAACTAACTTTTTGGCTATCAATGGAAGGAGCCCAGGAGGAATGACCTGCAGGTGTGGAGGAAAATTTAACTTCCCAACCATACAGTACTAATTCTTTGTTCTGCTGATGCAGGATTAGAGCTCAATGGGAAAGAAAAAGATCAATGACATTTAAGGCTTTGTCTTTACTGGGGTAGGATTTTTATGTTCTCAGCATCCATAACTGAGACCAGATTTTTCAGTACTGCTCCACTCCCACTAGGTCCTTAAGTATATACTTGACATTAAAAACAGCTCAACACCAAATGTAGTGAATACCTGAAAATCCATCCACTTATTTGTATAATTAAGTTCTCTTTCCAGAAATATAGCTTTGTATTTTTTTAACACAGCCTTAATAACCCAAAATAACACATAAAATGTGTAGTGTGGGTGATATTTCTTTGAACCTAAAATAGTGGCAATTAACAGTGTCTGCTCACTGTTGTGGAAATTCCATTAGCAAAAATCCCAAAATAAACTCAACTGAAGTAAGCAAACTGGTTAGGACAGAATTAGAATTGCTCAAAAACTTTCACAAGATATTATAGAAACTTAAAGCACTTAAACCTTCATCATTTAGACATTGTCTTATTAGTAATTCATATTTCTCATTTCTGAGATTTGGATAGATCTGGCTATATGATTTTAAACATTAGGATTTTATCCCCTAGTTTTCTATCTCCTAGAAAATAACTTGCTAAACAAAGGCTGGGGTGTTTTTTTGCTTTGGCCAAAAGTAAAAACTGATTGTCTTAGAAAAGGTCAGTTAAAGTGCTTGCATTTGGCAAGTATACATGTATATAATATTTGAAGGAGATTAATTTAATGGATCCTAACTCATAATATGGTCAGCACTCTGAGGTCTCATTCATATAATTTTTAGATTTAAAAATTAATTATCCAAGCAAATTTGAACCCTTTGGTTATAGTACAGTCCTGTCTGCTCCTCATGGCTTTGAGTTCTTCTGGACCCAAGTCAGTGCTGTAGAGTTCTGCCCTCCAGCAGCCTCTGTGAGTGCTGAAGAGGTGTGACTCCCCTGAAAGAATTGCTGACATGACCCTTAGATCTCCTGATGAGACAAACCTCCTGCTTTGCAAATATCACTGGTTTCACCTGAGTAGGACAGGTTGCAGTCCTGTAATTACACAGCTTAGCTTAGCTCATGGAGCTGGAAGCCCTTGAAGAATACTTTGCCATGTTGATACAAGCCCAGTGATCAACTATGCTGTGGAAACAGCCTGATTGGATACTGCAAATGGATTTACAGGTCTTCACTGCTTATGTGATTCTTTGCATGATGAAGGACAGTTTGAGTTTTGCATTCCAATGAAAAAGTCCATTAATTAAGATTCTATTTTGAGGAACTCAGAAGTTGTGGGGATTTTTGCTTTTTTTTTTTTTTTTTTTTTTTTGTCTTGTTTTGAAGATATAATGAGGACTTTACACTGGAAGCCTGCAGCAATCCTGTTATGCTGTGATTAATGTCACTATATAATTCTGACAAGCTGAAGCCCTCCCAGGGTGCTCATTCATCATGGATCTCTCCATAGCTCTTATTTATTTATTGAACAACATGTAAGCACATTTCCCTTTTTTGTTTAATGTATCAGCATTTCAGTGTATGTGGACTTCAAGGTTTCAGTTTTGTTGACAATAATGAGATCATCCAGACAATTATTGTTTGATTTCCACTTCACTAGTGAGGAAGATTAAAGAAGAGTTAAGGAGCTTTGTCTGTTTCCTGTTACCCATTTACTGAAGGGGAAGAAAAACTAACTGCTTAAAATGTATAAATTATGAGACTCACACTCAAACAGTACACAAGGAGACTGTGCACCATTAGTTCATCGGAGCTGTGAATGGGTCAAGCTGGCTTCTTGCTTAACTAAACCATCATTTGGACCCCCATTTAAACAGCATGTGTGAGGTTAAGGGCCAACCAGATCCTACACGTGTACCATGTTCAGCTCATGCAGCACTGACTTCTTCCAGTGCAGAAATTCTTTACTTGCAGAAAGACCTGTACCTAAGAGTATCCCAGCTCCTGCAGGCTCCCTGCACTGCCATCTTTCATTTGGAGAATAAAAGTGAATGAGAAATTAAACATGAACTTGTAAAAAGATGCCACTCAAGGCTTCAAAATAATGGACACGCAGTGTTATAGGCCAGGCAGGGAACAAGGACACTGGTCACATTCTTTAGCAAGCTGGAAACTGCTCAGATAGGTTATCTACAAGAGTCTGAAGAGAAATTGATTCCCAATACAGGAGTAACACCACACCTCCAAGAGAAAGTACTGGTATGGACATTTTAAGATCAGACAAAAATATCAAGAAGTTGGAGGCAAATCAGAAAAGAGCCACAAACATGATTAAAGAGCATGGAAAGATGATGACAAGGAAAGATGAAAAGGACTAGATGTGTATAGCTATATGGTGATTAAGAAGGCACGTAGTCTACAGTTAATTGAAGGGTATAAATGTAAAGGAAGGAGTGTAACTGTCTGGGGTGTTATGAGGGCTCGTAACTGGGAGTAGTTGGATGAAATTAATCAAACAAAAATTTAGGCAGGGAAATTTCCAAACAGCAGACCATATGTTCCCTTCTGGCATAAAAACGTGTGAAGGGGAACAAAACACTCAGAAAGCCATGTGGCTTTTGAAGTGCAGCTGTTGTTCCACATTCTCTCCCCTGCTCTGTGAAACTGAGGGCCAGGGCCAGGTTTCTGAAGTGCACATACTACCAACACAAGTGTTAGAAAAACCAGGAAATCACTAGTTAAGCTTATCCACCCCTTGAAGTCCCAGTTACAAGTTGTACCTATGCCTTTCAACCTTGCCCATTTTTACTTCCCACGTCTCCTCCCCACAATCAAACCTTGACTCCCACTGAGACAGTGTTTAAAACTGTGTTTTTGCTTTGTTGGCAAAGCTGATTAAGGCTTTGAAGTGTATGATTAACACGGGGACAGTCTTTCAGTTCAGGATATGTTCAAGTGTGCAGTAATGAAGGTATTGAGGGATGTATAAGGAAAGGAGTTGGGTGGTGTTTAACGGTGTAACAATATTTAATACTAGTCCTGATTCACATGTTTAGTACCTTCTTCCCCTTCAACAGCTAATGTATGTGGCTGAAATTACCACATTGTATGGAGGACAAAGTTCTTTTTGGCTTCTGGTTAGCAGGTAGGAGTGCTGTAAAGAAAGAAATGTATTTTTATACCTTGCCAGGCTAAGAACTCAGGGTTATTTTGTCTTTCTGAATAATGCAAATACAGGTTGTAGGTTTGGGGTTTAGGTTTGTGTTGGGTTGCTTTTACTTTTTCTGTGTGGTGTCAGCTTGTTGGTTTTATTGGTGCTGATAATGGTGGTGGTGGTGTTTTGCAGTTTAAGGAAGACCACAAACATTTTTACAAACTAAAGAATAACTCTTGCTTTTTGATGTGATTCTCAGCCTTATGCCCAATGCCCTCCAAATTGCCCCTCAAAGGCTTCCTAACTTCCCCTTGCTCCACACTCCCACAGCTGCACTCCAGATTGTCCAGTGAAGAATTACTCTGTCATGTTTGGGGACTAAATACAATCATTCATATACTTAAGCGAGACCAAAATATTTGTTTAAATGGATGTCTCAACATTAATTATACAGTCATTCTTGATTTCTTCTCAATTAAAGCCCACAAAACAGAATATGTCATAGAGCGTTTTGATTTTTTTTCTGCATTTTTTAAGATAAACACTTTGTCCAAAACAGTTTTCTCATTTCTAGATTTTAAAGAGATTGGTTAAGGGAAAGTAAGTAAGCCAAAGGAGTTTGAAGGAGTTCAGAGTACTCCAACTTGAAGTCCTTAAGAAATATATGGAATTTACATTTTCCATTATTAATTATTTTAGATGAAATCTACTGCTGATATAAAGAGGTAATTTTTGCTTGCTTGTAGTACCCATACAGTACAGCTGTTCTGAGTAGTCTTTATGTCTTTCCATTAGACTGTGGAAGCTATAGGCTGTCTAAGCATTCTTGGTGATAACTCCTGGCAATAGTAATTGCTCCATTTTATAAACAGAGACAATCAATAGGTTTGCGCTTTCTTTTATCAATACACGCATGTAAATAACAGTATATCAATGAAAACACAGCAACAGGTCTGGAGTTTTTTATGTTCATTTTAATATTCTCAAACACCAAACAATAAAGGAAATAGACCTGCACCCAAACTAAATTAAAATTTCATCAAAAGCACAAAGGCAAGAGAATTCTGAATTAACTGAACCTTTGCCGCCTGCTGCGTATCTAGATGTTGCTGGAGTTGCCTAACCTTGATTAGTGTCGACACCAAAGGCTATATGTTATTGCAGATCAACTTGCACAATTACTGCTGACATCCTTAATCTAGCTTTTTAAGCAGAAAAAAGGTGTAACAGTCTTGTGTTTGGAAGCAGGAGCTAGACAAACGTGGGACTGAAGTGATGCACCCTTTTTTAACAAGAAGAGTAAATTAACCACTGTAAAATTTACCTAGGGACACAGTGGTTTCTCCTTCACTTGAAGTCTTTGTATTAGGACTAGGTATCTTTCAAAAAAAGAGGTGCTGTAGATCAAACAAAAAGAATGGTTTTGATGCAGAAATTAACGGTGCTTTTGCCTGTGTTACCCAGGAGATCAAATGCAATAGTCATAATAGCCTATTTTGGTTGCAAAATCTAGTGATTCAGTGAGGGAATTATGTATTCAGCAAAATATCTATAGACAAATAAATACTCAGATATTTGGCTTTCATTTATTTGTTATTTATATGAGATATACTATCTCCAGCATTTTCTGTGGAGAACAGCAGCTTCTAGACTTAAAAAAAATAATTTAAGACATACTGTTTCACCTACTTTATTTCAGTAAATGGAAAGATTTCATGATTGTGTTACCATGTGAAGCTTTTCCAAACAAAAAAATGGTCTCACAATTGTAATAACTTCTATTACATTGTCAAGATTTTCTATACTTCTAAAAACTGCCTTAAAATGTGTTCACACTCATAATGAGGCATTTAATTTCCCATTTCATCAGGACAGCTTAACAGAGAGGTTTGATTAATCTCCAGACAGAAAATTTGCAAAGAGCATGCATACTGCATGTAAGGTATTTTTCTTTTTTTTTTTTTTTAATTAATAAATACAAAGACTGAAGTCAATTTGCTTAACAAAGCAGGCTGAACTTGGTGACTGGGACTTACCTTAATAGGTGAATAAATGACTTTTTAATTCATTGCAGTTCTTGAGCTATTGAAAGTAAAAAAAAAAAAAAAAAGAATAAATTATGTCTTTTAAAAACACTAACAAAAAACTCATGTCTAATGACTTCATGGAATGATTTCAAAGTAACATTGCCCCTGGTGGAAAAATGGGAGCCGCCTGCTTTCCAAATGGGCTGCACCTGTGCAGCTCTCATAGAGGTTAAAAACATATCAAAGCATTTCATCTGTGCAGGGCCTTCTGGGACAAACTAAATGGATTTAGAAGTTGGAGGAGGATCAGCACTCCTGGCATCACACACTGTGTTACTGTTGGTCCCTGTTTCCTGTTAATTGTGATACTGCCAGGGAAAGAGGTTTTGGGTTTTTTTTCCGGTCTCATATAAAAAATTTTTTAAAAAAGAGTCTGCCTGCAGGCATGGGATCTGATGCCTTTTCTTGCTGCAGAGATGCAGTCATCTGGTTTTAGTGCTCAACATCTAATAGCTGGCATATGGACAGAGCACAGCGCTCTGTGCAGCTCCCCCGGCTTCTCATAAGCAGCCACTGAGATCCATTACTGCAGCAGGTGTACGAGAGTCTGCCCGCCCCACTCTGAGAAACTGAAGATGTGTGGCTGTGGCCTCTCACACAAAAATTTTAATAAAATTATTACTGCACAGAACAGGTTACATTCCCATTCTGTAAAAAGGCCAGTGTCCTTGGGGAAACACATGGGGTGAGACTGTTTTGCAGTGCTGTAAAACTAACTGAAGAATGCTAAAATGAATGATAACCCCCAAATTATTTAAGTCTTACACATATGTATGCTTTTAAGGACATTTTTCTTCAGGATTGCAGCTGTAGGTGGAATGCATGTGGCCTTTTCCTAGGTTTGTAGTTCCTATCGTATGTGCTAGAACTAACTTAATTGGTAGAAACCAGGTATTAGAAAATTTAATATTGGCCAGGTTTGCTTGTATGTTTCTTAAAAAATACATTCAGCAGAGCTTATGTACACCTGATGTACAGCTCCCATCGTGTTCCAGCTCTACCATTAATAGCAAAGTTTGGATAGGATGTGTCAGTAATGAGGTGTTGGAACTAAAAGATGCTGACAGCAGCAGGGGGCTGGTGACATCCCATGACAGAGCTATTATGGAAGAGCACATATCTGTAAGTATGTGCTTAAATTTCAGAGTAGTTCGTTCCTCCACAAACCAGAAATTCAAGTAGTGAATTTAGCACCACTGTCCTCACCAGCTGCCATATTTTAATAAAAAAAAATCAGAAGAAGAAGCATTTATGTTGGTACATCTGTTTCTATGTCAGGTGATATCCAGGGAAGCTGAGTGAGAAATGCCTCTAGAAACTTTTATGTATTTATTTATTTTTAGACAGGCCTACCCTCGTGTCATTCTTTGTAATCTGCCTTATTTCAGGAGACAGAGCCTTTCAATTGCCTAGTTACAGGAGAATCACAAGTCTATTTTATGAAAATATTGGCATATAATTTTCCTAGCTAAAGAATGGTCTTGAGATTATTTATTCCCTGGAACATGAGGACTATGTATGTGAATCAGCCTCTGCTGGAGAAGGCTCCATTCTTGCAAGCTTAATGAGATTGGGGGGTGGAAAGAATGGAGAGCTCCCACCTAGTCAGGGCTATCTTTGAGCAGAGATATTTTCCTGCAGTGCTGCTTAAATCTGTAATGTCTGAATTGCCACGGCTGTGATGCATAGCTCAGAAAGACAAATATCTAGGCCCCAGAGTAGCTAAGTGTGAAAAGCCCAACTGAAATGAAGGAACGTTGAACATTCCATTCATTTTGAATGAATAACTTGGAGCGTGGGGTCAAAATTTTATGTATATAAATAAATAGAGGTAGCAATAAGGTATTAATCCTAACATTGCAGAATTCACAGCTATTGTCTTTTTTCCTATGATTAGTGCTGACACACTATGGTGTATGTTAGAGAGCAACCACGACTTGTTCAGCTGAGCTGCCACTATGCTGGGAGCCCAGAGGCCACTGTGTATAACTCCAGCTGCCTTGGAGCAGGAGCTCTGGAATCACATGGGGCACTTGCACAAATCATCAGACTTCACTATTACTTATCCTCTGCCCTCTGAGATTTTTAGCTGCTATAAAGGAAACCACTAAACTGACTAAATATCCCCACCAGGATGCCTCTGGGTAGGGTGATTTCAGCTGGATTGTTCACCATGTTTGCTGAGTACTTAGTCTTCAATGCACTGTAGGTGTCATTGTCTATCTCTTTTATGAAACCTTTCACTGCTCCAGCTGTCTTTACTCACCGTTTGCATGCCCCTCTTTCACACCTAGCTAATTAGTTCAAGCTAATTCTCTTCCCCTCAGAAAGTTTCAGTGTGTGACAGGAGGAAGGACAAACAGTGTTGAAGCTTACAATACAGAAGCATGGAGTTCTGTAGACTGAAAGCAGCTGAGCTTCAGGCTGAGAGAGAAATGGCCAATTCTGTGTCTTTTTTAGAGTAAAAATATTTTTCGTGTGCCAGTGAAGACTGTTTATAACTGAGGAATTTTTGTCCCAGATCTCTAGAGTTAAAAATGAGAGGTGGCCAAATCCTTTGTAAGTGGAAAAGGCATCTTAATGCATTCAAATTTATATCTATCTATATGAATACATTTTTAAGAACATTTTAGCTCACGAAATTTGTAATTGAAGCAATGAAAGCTGTTTTAGCTTGTGCAGTTTCTTTAGACCTCAGTGGATATCATACAATCATTAAAGTTGGAAAAGACCCCCAAGATGATTGAGTGCAGCCTTTAACCAAAGACCACCTTGTTAACTAAACCACAGAACTAATGCCACATTCAGTTCGTTCTTGATCACTTCCAGTCATAGTGACTCCACCACTCCACTGGGCAGTCTGTCCCAACACTTAACCACCCATTCAGTGAAAAAATTCCTCCTGGTGTCAGACCTGAACCTCCCCTGGCAAAGCTTTTGATACAGGCCAGGATGTCATTGACTGTATACACTGGTCATGCTCAGAAAGCATTTTCTTCTTTTTTTTATCTAGTGAACTCTCCTCTCCCATAGACTGTTACCAGTTTAAAAAGGGAAAAGAAAAGCACTTGTTTAAAACATATGGACTGTGAGACTGTATAACATTCAGGCAATATGTGAGGAGTCTCTGTGCCATTAAGAGTTCTGAATTAGTAAACTGGTCTGTGCACTGAGTCAGCTTCTTACTGAGGTTATGATTTGGTGGTCAAGATGTAGCTTAGTATATGTTGGATGTGTTTGTCCAGTCCACACAGTGTGAAACTCATTACAGTGTCAGCATTCTTCCCCAAAAGAATTAGTATAAAGGATTTGTATACAATAATCGTCTCTTGCTAAGGTCACCATTTAAGTCTTAAATGAGGGGGGGAAGGTGTTTCAATTAAAAAGCAAATGCTTGTGCAGGCAGAAAGGGGGTTTTTACTAAAAAAACAGTATCCTTACTAAAAAATTCAGTCAAATCAACCAGAAATAAAGTAGAAAATCTTTCCTGTTTTGAGTACAACTCAGACTTTTATGTTTGCCTAGAAACAACTCCAGACAACACCTGGTTTTCATTTGCCAGCACCTGGTCAGCAAGACTTTGAAATCTGTTTTTACCTCTGTCTGTCTCTGTATTGTCCTAAATATATTTCACAGTGTTCAAATACAAGCCTACGTGTTAGCCCAGCACTTTGTATTAATGCACACAATTGCCATGCTTTAATGTTCTACCAGTAAGACATTCCTTATAGGAGAGATGGAATTTTTAAGTCTCCAGGACAGTATATTCAAAACAACTGAGCTTTCATGGCCTGTAGCCTTGTCCTCCATTGGAGCAGTATCCTGTATAAAGGAGCTTGAGAAGGGGGTGTGCTATGCAAAGGGACTTTTTGCAGTTTCTGTACCTGTTGCAGATCAGACAAAGCCTCCAGTTAATTGCCAGCCATTGATCTAATCTGCAACATCGGGTACATTAAAAAAGTGCCACCCATGATGGATCAGACAAGTGACTGAGCTAGGAATCCCATTCCTGAACTGCCTACTTCATTTGTTACACTCATTTTTATTGCTGAAGTATGTTGAAAAATTAGCCTTTATAAGGCAAACTGATGCAGTGGTAAACACAATCTGTGGGACAAATTCAGAGTTATGTTTGTTAGCATTTAGAGAAGGCTGTATAGTAAACCCCTTCATCTCTCCTTTGCTTGGCTTTTGCCTTTGGTTGTGAGGATGTGATATTTCAGGCTCCCCCACAATGCCAAACAAGATAAAAAAGAGTTTGCTGTCTGAAGAAGTTCAGGAAAAAAAGAATCTCTAAAATAGCTGTATGAAATGTTGTGTTCTATTTTAAGAGGGTTTTTTAACTGACTTTGTCACACTACAATCATGTGTTATCTACTCATCAGTAGCCTGTGAAAAAGGTTCATTGTGACGCCTCCTCTGGGCGCTCATTTCCCATTAAGACCTTCTCCCTTTTATCCATTGCTCTTGCCTTTTGCAGTAAGCGTGCCACTAGACGTGCTGAGATATGTAAAGAATATTTGCACTGTATTTGAACTCTGACTTGGGTGTTTAGAGACTGACTTAAGCTTTGTTCTTCTCACTTCTTACAGGGCTTAAACTACAGTATGTGATGTTTTAAATCTGGTCCCTGAGCCAAGTAGTTTCCTCCCTAGAACATGCGTTAGGCATCAGCTCTCGCCCGTCATTTGCTGGGATTGATAATGTGCCAAGTCTTGAAGTCTTAACTCAGTTCTTACTCTGACAAGACTCCCATGGAAATCAATGGAAGTTTTGCCTGATTAAATACTTCTGGATTCCTCTCCAAAACACTTGGCTTATTTATATCAGGCACGTTTGGAAAAATCCAACATTTTAGCCCCTGTAAAGTAGGTTTATCAAAATCTTAACTGATGGAGGACATACTGAAGGCAAAATACCCAGGGGCCTGTTTTCTGGCAGTGGAGCACTCCTTATGTTTGAAAATCAAACCAAAACAAACCTTGCCTAAAAAGCAGTTAAAATTATCTGGAGTTAAACTTACAAACTTATAAGTTAAGCTTACAAACTTTTTCACGCATGAACAATATGAGATGACAGTGGATTCTTCCACTCTGAGGTGACTGATCAGTGATTTGTGTCATTCAGAGGTGCTTTAAGATTATCAATGAGACTCTATAAAATTTTAGTCCGTTTTGTCAAAATTAGAAAAAACTAACTGGGTGATAGATTCATACAGAAAGATTTACTATAGTTTAGTAAACATTTCATTGCAATCAGTTTCAATGAATACAACAAAAACACTTCAGGATTAACATAATTACCAAAAATAAACAAATATTAGCTTTAATGAGCAACTTTTAATGTCTGAGTATCATCCAACTCTTATTTTTTAAACATGCTTAGGTGTTCATGAAACTTGGCATGCTTTATGTTGTACAATACATGTTGCTGTGAAAACATCACATCTGGAGAAAGAAGCCATCTGGGGGGTATAGGAAAAAGTAATGTCTATACATTCTCCATCAGTCTGCCATGGAGTAAATCTACTTTGAGACACATGCAACTTTCAGTTCTTGGGGAAAGCAAAGGAAGTAAAACACAATTTTCAGACATAGTAAGAAGTAACAGCACATGAACCAAAATAATATGTAATTTTTAAATTTATTGTACTAAATCTGTGCCACATTGAGGAGCAAAAGAATTCTGATCTGTACCTCTCAGTCTTGGTGACACGAGCATCACAGTCCAGCCCTGCAGCTCCCTAGGATGATAAACCTCTTTGTTGTGTCTTCACTTGGAGCAGGAGTGCATCCCTGTATGTGCATCTGGGTACATGTGCTGGTCCCGCTTCAGAGTGCCCTTGTCCTGCCATGCAGACACAGCATGTTTACAATAGCTCTGACTGTGCAAACCAAGACCAGGTTGTGATTCTTTCCACTGCCTGGAGAGATGTGTCAAAGGAGTAGGGCCATAGACTTTTGAAAGAAAGCACAACATATTTCCATCCAAAGTCCTTCTCCAGCTGTCCAGGAACTGCACAGTGAGATTGTGAGATTATGTCTGCACTGTGACATGAAGAGTTGTTAAAGCCTACTGAACCCTATGACTCATGCTTGCTTTCCCAGTGACTATTAGCCCAGCTGTACTTTTGACTTAGAGCATTCACATATTCAGGGAGAGTTGGCTCGTGCTATCTCTTGGCAGACTGTTTTGTAGCGTGCATGGCTTGCTTGTGTCTGGTCCATCCAGACTTACAAACAATAGCTCAGGTCCATGTTATCATACCAGGCACATTTTAGCACCTGTAAGGTGCTTGCTGCTCCAATTCCTGCCTTTTATTTTCCTCTTTTTTTTAATATCGGACAAAGCTTATGATCTTAGAACTGATTTACTGTTGCTGTGTAACCTGTGCAGATGTTTTCTTGTGCCTCTCAGAAATACAGAGTTTGAGCTGAGAGAGATTCTTAACCTGGGCATGAGGTTTTCACTATGAATTGGTGGTGGGCCAAGCTCTGATAAAAAAAGGGCAACAAGGCTGCCTTTTTGGCCATATGCTGTGACAGAACATATGAAGGGTAAAAGCAAAAAATGCTGGGTGGGGCAGGGGAGGCATTCTCTAGGATTGGAGTTGCTGAGTTCTGGATGCAACAGGGCAAGAGCCCAGTGTGGTGTCTGCAGATCTTTGTTCCCTGTCCCTACAAGAGCAAGTTGGGAGAGAAACTGCTTCCAGTCACCTTGCAGCTGTGTTTGGAGCCAGACTGCACTGCAAGCTACGAATGCTTCTTGCTTTAGTTCCTCTATGGTCAATTAGCAAGGGGAAGATATATGTCAGAAGGACAGATGCACCACTAATGAACTGTTCTCCAGAGTCTTGACTTTTCCTTACAAAGAGAGTAGTCCTGAGGTCTCTAAAGACCTGAGTGTGATTGCACCATGCAGTACGAACAAAGCAACCTTCTTTGAAGCACAGTGGCATATTAAAGTTTTAATTCTATTCTTTTTCACCGGTTCATTTTTCTTTTTACTTTCATCTCTAACACCTTGGTACATCTCCCTGCTTTCACAGGGCCTATGGATGCTCCACACAGGCTAGCATCAATCCCAGCCAAACCAGAAAAAGTTAAAAAGCTTTATGCTACTTTCATTCTCTGAATCTCTTGGAGTGAGTATGTTTTATCTTCTCTGCCTTTCAGTTTGTATGCTCTTTTGGCAGAAACTGTTGGCCTGATTCTGATCTCATTTGAAGTGTGTAAATCAGAACAAAGCCCAGGGCTTTTGAGTGAAATACTGGAGCAAACACCTTGGTATGGTGTATGGCATTATGTACTGCCAAGAATTCCAGTCGGATTCACAGCAAAAGGGAATTCTTAACTAGGTTCAGTTTATTCAAAGGGCAGTTTGCTGCTACAAAGGGAGTTAAATAGAATGACTCAACACTGAAACAAAAGTGGAGGGTAGGGATCACAGTAGTGAATTTTAAAGGCATTTATTGGAAAGTCTACAGAAGGAAAAATTGAAAAAAAGCTGCTAAGAGACAGTTCAGCACCAGCATGAACAGTCAGTATAGACTCTTTTTTTTCTGGAATATACTAAGCTGGTAATACACCTGGTATTTCAACAAAGATCTAATTATTATTCGTTCACTTGCTATTATAACTATGCTTGAACTCTTGAAAAGCAGTGAACAGATGATGGCATCAGACTGGATGGAGGGCAACCATAGCAGTAAAGTCAGCATAAGTAAAAGCATCATTTTAAGAGGAGAGTTTTTCAATTTTCAGGTTCAGTGTTCTGACCAGCAGTGCTTTCAAAATTAATATAGAAGAAACCATAAAGGATTTAAAAGTGATTAGTGGTTTGGACTGACACAATGATAATATCTTTTGATAATAATATTTTCTTGATAATATCTTTGCAATTTGCCTTTGATCTTAAAAGTGGGTGAGGGCTTGTCTTTTAGGGTAAAAAATAAATCTCTATTTCCAAATTTCTTTCTTTGCATTGTTGCAGTCAATCTTTACCTACATGTATAGATTTACCAGTCGATCTATAATATATTATGATAGCTATAGTGCTGCAAATCCTGGGTGAGCTGGCCTATTTTGGAGTGTCTTCACATAAGAAATTACACTACTAGAAGTCTAATGGAAAAACTTCATTGTGGTAGTCCTGATGGTAAACTTTATTATGCAGAGAAATTCTCAGAGGGTGTTAACACTTGCTATCTCAACAGTTTCCCTGAACTGTAAAGTCTGAAAACATCCTTGAGATCCATTGCCATTGAAATTGCATAAATCATCAAGTGAAGCCATGCATCTTAGTCTCACTTGCTTCCAGTAAAATATTGCTAAAACTGGGAGAGCTTGATTCGTTTCACTTCAAGTAAAGAAAGCACTTTTTCATAATTTGTAAGTCTATTGCAGCACTTTCCACCACAGAATTTTGTGAAAACCAAATAGATTCCGGAAAGGATTAAATCTATGTCTAATTAAGCACCACTGCTGGGTTGCAGACTTGTCCCTAAGTTTCCACTTGTTGGAATCAGGAAGGATGATGGAGTTAATCTGTGCATGCCTTGTTCTTCCCTTAGCAGCTTGTAGTGCTTAGAAACACGATACAGGATCATTAGCTTGACAAAGTGTTGCAGATCCTAAATACTCACGAGACTCTTCCTGGAGATGCACAGTGAAAGGCTGAGAAGCAGTGGTCACAGGTTTTACCCAAAGAAATTCTGAACAGATATAAAAGTTACAGGGGTTTGGACTAGATGATCTCAAGAGTTCCTTCCAGTCGAGATTATGATATAAATCTGTGATTATCAGATAGCAAGGAACTTGGCACTATGTCCAAATCACTGCTATTGCAGAAATTATCCCCTCTCTGTCTCCTCAGTGTCTTGCACAAGTTGATGAAATTCCTTCTTCAAAGTAGTTGTTAGGGTCAGGGGAAAAAAAAAAATAGGGAGCTTTCCATCTTCGCTTCTGTGCACTGCTCTATTCCTCTCCGGGGCTAGATCCAGTCTTTGGAACTGAGATGGTAGTTACATCTCCTGGTTTTCCTCTTTGCACAGGACTAAGGATCATCAGTCTGGAGCCCGTGTCCTCTGACCCACACAGCTGGGGATCCCCCAGCTGAAGAGACGTCTCTCTTCCCTGCAGTAACTTATGAGCAGTAACAGTTTATGACACTGTGTAAACCCAGTTATATCTGACTACATATGTTTGCCAAAATAAGACTTCAGTAAGCCTACCAGAAATAGATTAGGAACTTCCTGTTAGTTTCCTTGGTTTGTCTCTTCACAAACATCAAAACTAGTATCCATGTCTATTCACTATGCCTTTTCTTCCTTGACTACCAAACTGAAGATCCTGTCCTGCCTGCAAACCTCCCCTTGCAGCACTCACTCTTACCTCATTAGACAGCTGGATGAACTCTGCTCTGCTTTGCTGAGAGAGAACCCCTAAGCTACTCAAAGTTCTGCAAAAATGCAGATATCAAAACATGTGTTTCTCTATGGGGAAAAACCCCATTAAGTAAGCAGTATTTTTGTTTGTTTGTTTGTTTTTAGTCTTAAACCTGCACTATGGTTTGCAGAACACAAAATGTTCCCTTAATATTGTTCACCCCCGAAATATTTTACTTTTATTTTTTTTAAATTGTCTTTATTCAAGCATGTATAACCTAGGATCATTATAGAGGTGTTTCCTTGAAAGGAATATTTAATTTCAGTACAATTGAAAGGTTAGAAATTTTTTTTCTTTTACTTGGCTCGTAGTTCACAAAATACAGAAATCTATTTGTAGTAATTTAGCTCATAATTTTTTATTTTGAAAGTCTTAGATCTGTACTTAAGTCACAAGAACAACACTATCAATCTTAAGTTTCTACATCTGCCCTGTCCCCTCTTGCTGATTTCTGGTTGATTTAATTCTCTTCCCAATGAGCAATTGGACCCTTTGTCCCTCATTTCCCGCGTGACAAGAAGTGACCCCAAAAATGCCCACCCTCTCTGCAGCCCAGCCTGGCAGAGCTCCCTGCCTGTGGTGTGCAGCACTCCTCTCTCACAGCATTTTGCCTTCACAGGAATTTCCCTCATAACCAAGATTGGTTGCAAGAGAACAGACTGTGGCTCTCCCCTGTGGGTTTGGAGCCACTAGTTTTGTTTTGATTTATTGTTTGGTTTTTTGTGTGTGTCTGTGTTCTACATATTTGGCCTTGTCAACTATGTTTACTCAGAGTAGAAAAAGAGAAGCTGGTCAGAAAATGACACAGCTGAGCAGTTGTTGAACTGCTGGTTGTATCATTCCTTAAATTGGTTATCAGCTCACATTCAGAAAGCTGAAACTTGATATTCCTGCATTAGAGGCACAAGGAGAGCTTCTGATTTGGAGTGTATGTTCTCCATATCTAACTATTTCTTTGTGATATTCATCTTGAGATTTCCAAAGGAAAGTTAAATTGGAGTTTTATTTTATAGTTGGCTTTATGCTTTATGTGTGCTGTGCATACTCAACATGGCATGGACCTTTCCCATACCAGGGAACTTCTGAGCTCTTCCACAGCCCAAGGTGCAAACTCCACCTTTCAGTGCTCATTGTCAGAGTGTGCCAGCATTTCTGCCTTCTCTGCCTCTTTCCACTTAGAAGTTAGTCACTCAGAGAAGGCTGCCAGAGAGTGGGGGACATCAGAATGGAAAAATACTGCTCTGAAAATATTATCCTAATGTTGTGTCCTAGTGTTAAAATTCATGTAAGTAGCTGTCAGTGTGTGCAGAGCTGGAGCTAAAGCTGTTTGTGTGCTGTGTAACATAGCAGGGGAGCCTTTTGATTTGCTGAGCAGCTTTGTCTAGATCCATAGCTGCTTCTTTGCATGCTTAATATTATCTTTACAGTTCTAAGAACAGATAAGCTGTTCTGACCCTCAACAGGATCATCAGATAAATCTTCTTAACAGCTATTATACTGATTATTTTTTTAAATAGAAAATGCACTCACAATTTTGCATTAACATTGGGATTATTTTCAAGATACAAACACCCTTAGAAGAGCCTTAAGAGTGAATAGAGATTTTCCCAATTTGTTAACTTTATGTCATCAAATATAATCTGGCAATGAGTTTATTTGCTCTGATCATCCTCTCAACATCAGTTATTATGCCCCCACAGTGATGGGCTGTCATTGGCTGGGTACAGGGAGACTCATCTGGAGTGCTTTTTGAGTATCAGCATTTTGCATATTTGCTGCATTGCTTCCAAGCTTGGTAAGTGTTGAGCAATGATAACTGGCTCCTCTGTGATTTTATTAAAGCATTTATATGGTTAACACTTCAGGTAAGCAGGACTCACCAACTTCCAATCACCCATTTAGTGACCTGCATGAGGAGTCTTATAAACCATGGATCTCCTTCTGTTATGAGAAGCATCTGCTATCTGATCATGAGCTAATATTTTCCATTTGTTCAATAGCCCTACTTTAACACATGACCCTCGTGATAAATACCTGGACTCCAATCAGCATTACTGTGGTGAGTCTGGTCATCATTTCATACCATGCATGTTGTACCTGAACCCACCATAGAACCTTCACCCTAACACATTCTAGGCTTTTAACTACCTTAGGCAACTCTAACAACCTCTTCCACATAACTTCAGCATTTGTTTAGACCTTCTTCTGAGTAAGACTGCGGCGCAGTCAACTGAGATTATCTTACAAAAGTTCTTTAGTACAGGTGATTGTTTTTTACCATTTACCTCCAACTGTTTTTCCTTTTCTTTCCATCATGCTCTACGAAAAGATGAGCTCATGCTCTATATTTTGTTAGGTGAAGTTATTTGGAATAATTATATGCTATTCTTTGAGATTCATGGATGTTTTTGAGGAAGATGGTAAAAGCAGGCAGGGCAAGATGGCATTGTGGCAGGAAAATGAACTTTGCCTCTGTACTGTGAGGTGTGTTAAAAGGGTGTGTCAGGTTTTAATTAGGTTTAGTATGAGTGTTCTTTTCCTGTGATGCAAACAGGATCTAAAGAATTGTATCTCTGAATCACGGGTTTATTTCACATGGCTAAAAATTTTGGGCAGGCTTTGAAAATAAGAAGGAAATGGAGGTTACTTGACTGTAAAGCAGATATTGTGAGGTGTTAGCCCCTTGATAGAAGCACTGTTTTGTAGCAACTCTTTTATGACTGAGCTGTGTGAATGCTTGTCTTAAAGATACAAAATTGTTCAAGTGTCCTATTAATGTTTGTTCTAGATCTAGGACTAGCAAACCAGGCATATTTCTACTCTACATTTGTTTGTAGAGGTTTAGAACTGAAATCTGTTCTCCTTTGTGAAAGGGCACCTTACCTTGTATTTGCTGCATGTCTATCTTTGTTTAGTAGAATAGAGTGAATAAACAGCTTCAAAAAAAAAAAAAATTGCATGAAATGTTAGTTGTCAGTCATTTAGAAAAACTCATGATCAGGGTTGTCTAAACTAAAACGCAACATGGATGTTTGTCAGCTCGCAGCTTAGAGACCCATAATATCAACAGCTTCAGTCAGAGTACTTCTGTCTCTTAAAAGGCCCAGTAGTAACTTGTACATTGTTCCATATCCTGCATCTTTATTTCAGTTTGAAATACCAGGATTTCCTTCTGTGATGGAAAAAGCATTAAGCATGATTATCTGAAGAAGAGCTGCATACTGGTGTGGAGTGCTTCATTTACCAGCTGATTTCACTGTGTCATTCTGTTCCAATACAGCATCCCTCTTAGGCAAGAATTTCAGCACCCTGTCTGTTACTGAAAGAACAAATCCATTGTTCCAGTCAATGAAGTGGGAACTTTGTCAGTTGTATAAATTCTGGGTGTACTCACGCTTTTGATTACCCAGTTCTTTCAGGTATATTAACTGGAGTTAAGAGAGGCACAAGAAGCCATCTGGTTTTTGTCTTGTGTAGTTTTGTTTGAATGTCTTTACCTGGTAGTTGCTCTGGTTGGGATAGCATTTGCTAATTTTTCAGTACAGTAATTATGGACAAAGCATGATTGCCATCCCTATATGTAAGCTTGTTTGTGTTTAAATCTATAAAGCTATGGCAGCAATACATGGTTTGCCCTGATCATAAATTTCTTTTCCTGAAAATTCAACTAGAAAGGTCCTGCTGAACTAAAACCTTTTGCCAGGAGGTACAGTACTGTGGAACATAAACATTACCTGTTCCAAAGCACCACCCATAGCTCTGTTCAGGTTCACCCTTCATCACTGGACTCTGGGCTCACTCTGTAAAAACTTATGGGCAAAGCAGAAAAGGAGCAGCCCTTGTGTGTGCATTGGTATATGTGTGTGTATGGAAGGGAAGAATGAATTCATAAAACTGCCCAATCACAGTTTGCTGACAACTATAAGAGTTCCTCTTTCTCATCCAAACTATGCTGAAGTTTTCACCTTCTGGCAAACTCACAAATCAACTTCCTACACTCTTCAAGCTTCTGTGTATCTATGATCATCTGGGGACTTGGCTAGTTCTTTTCAGGGGAAAGTTTTTCATGCTGACAGGTTTAATGACTTCATTTAATGTTTCAGTTGTTCCCATTTACTCTTTTTCTACCAACTGAATTGATTGCTGTAGCAAATTGCACAGAAACATCTCAAAATACCTCAGACTTCTGCTTTCCCAGGATCAAGCTCCCAGTTGTGCTGTCTCAGCTCACAGCAATCAGCTGGCATCTTTTTCAGCTCCAGTTGCCTTCCTGTGAAGTGCACTGCTGAGAGGAAAAGGGAAAGGGTCAAGTTCTATCAGCAAATCCACAGCCTCCTGGAATGACTGTTGCTTCTTTTCTCGCCTGATCCTGATCTGAAAGTCCAGATGCATCTGAGTGTGTATAAACTGGTTCATTGCCTGTTTATCCTGGAAGACCCCATGAGTATTTGAATATGCCAAAAATACAAGTTTCCTCATGTCCTTTGCCAGTTCAAGTGGGGTCTATTTCTTCCCTCCTGACTTGTACATCTTGGTCATGCTGTGGCCAGTTATGCCCTGTGCTGGGTGGCTCCAGCATATCAAGGGCTGGTCCTGGATTGGAATGATACCACTTTTGGAGGGGAAAAGATTTTGGAACATCCTTGGTGCTAGATCAAACTAGGTGACTGCTAAAACCCTCCTGCCCTTTGTGACCATCCTGTGAGCCATTCGAGTTTGACTTAGAATTGAAAAAATGCCAGAGCTTGCACTTTGGCTGAGCAGGAACAGCAACTTGAAATTTCTGTGCTTATGTTTCAAATCTCATTGCTAACACCACTAATCTCTTTTTTACCTAAGGGGCTCACCCATTTTAGCTTGTTTCTGTTAGGAGAAGTTGACTATGAAGTGAATTGTTTCTCTGGGACAAATCTGTTTAGTCACAAAGAATATGCACCAAGTCCTGTTTCCCTGAGCATAGCTGGGATTAATAACAGGACTCACAGATCCAGGCCTCTGTCCACACAGCCCTCTACCCTAAAACTCTTTGTTTGCCTTGGGTTTCTTTTTGCTGCCTTCATTTGTTCTTTCACCACTTCTTTCACATGTTTGAAAATGCAGCACAAAAATTCAGTACAAACTCCTCTGTGGTTGCATTTTCAACTGAAACCAATTCAGCTTCTGCCTGCAAGGATCATCCTATTCCAAAATTTTCCCAGGACTTCTTTTCTTTCAACTGTCACTTAAGCAAAGGAAAACAAATGGAAATTTTCACATATCCAGGCTTGTTTGTCTGGTGTCAACCAGAGAATTTCAGAACAAGAGTTCGCCATTGATGTTCACTTGAGAAAACAGACAACAAATGGAGTCACCATTTTGTGGGCATATCCTGGAAGCTGGTGTGTCCCCAGAAACATATCCATTCAGGCATCAACTGTAATTTTGGTCTTATTGTGACAAAAATCATAGATGAATGCATGGAGGTGGAAGAAGTACGAATGCATCACTTCTGTTCTACCAGGAGAGAACTTGCCTCAGAAATGCACATCTGTGACACTGAGCTGGGAGTGCCTCACTCCTGATTCTGTTTCTCTGCTGGTTTCAGCTGGAGTAGAGTTAATTTTCTTCAGAGAGGCTGGTACAGGGCTGTGTTTTAGATTTGTGCTGAAGAAACAAGAGTTTCTTGGCTGTCTTCGGAGAAGAAAGTGAAGGAGGATGTTTTTAACAGAGGATGTTGTGTCAAAGATTATGTCCTGCGTTTTTGCACCAGCTGAATTGCAAGTACAAAGTGAGGATGGGCACTGGATTTTCAGCTGTAATGGATAACCTCTAAAAAGGGTTAGAAAAGAAAATCCTGTGGCTGTTCAGCCTACAGCTCTGGTCATCTTTAGCTAACTTGCAAACTAATCAAATGCTTGGTCTGTCTTCATTAATAATTTTAAATAATTTGTGATTATTTCACACCAGAGAATACAACAGATAGAAGTAGTGGCATCAAGAGCACACAGCTGTATTTTAAGAAGTATTTTAAAAGTTCCTGCTGGGTTGGAAAGAATCCATAGAGATACAATAAGGAAAGTTTCTATAGCACAGTATATAGTCATTGTAATAATATTTCATTCAACTTCTCAATGTGAGCAGTGCTTGTCTTTCCCCCAGTGTAGGGCACTTGTTTATTCCCATGGTCTAGAGCTGGAGCTGGCACCTGTCAGACAGCTTCTCTCTATCTGACCAAACACAGACTGTCTCACATTCAAATATTAAATTTTTATTTTGTCATGCCTAACTGGGTCCATTATAAATGCTCTTTCTGGAGAGCTGATAGGAAAGTCAAGGTTCTGCCTGTGGTAATTCAGAAATGTTGGGACCCTTAGTAGTTATTAATATAGAGAAAAGAATACTCCAGAAGGGAACATGTTTAGTGAGTAAAAATGACTATGAAGGGTTTAACTGTAGAGACAATCAGGAAATGTACTTTTGATACTCAAATACAATCAATGGAAGGTGAAAGAAGAAAGAATTCTCAGACAAAACTTCATTTTCTCCAGTTTGTGCTCGCATTTTATAAGTTCTTGACATTTCTTTACCATGAAAATTTTATTTAGATTGAAATGTTTGGGGGTTTACCCCCCAAAAAAATGATTTTTTTCACTAAAAAGGTTGAATAAAAAATTTCAGCCAGCCTCATTTAGTATTTTACATGTGTAGCTGTCACCCAGGTTGGCCATGTGTTCAGCATACGTGTTGCAACCCCAGAGTTTTCAAGGATTTAAACCACTCAAAAAAAAAAAAAAAAAAAAAGGAAATTAAAACTATTTCCTCCCAGATATATCATTGCTATTTAAAAATCAAACTGAGAAGTAGCACACACATTACTTGGGAAGGAGGGAATCTTTCAAAGTGTTTAGGGTTCGGAATAGGTTCACCAGGATGTACCAAAGAAGTGCTGTCTGAAAACTGGTATGAACAAAGGAACAGTTTTTGATGGTCCCTATAATTATTTATTTTAGTACTATTTGTCACTCAGCACTACTTCCCCTGGACTCTTTCCCTCCTTCTTGGTAAACATAAAGCCAGTCCTATTTTGGATGGCAGTATGCTTCAGGCAATCATTTTTCTAACATATCTGTCAAGCTGGTTGAAGAAAGAATTAATTTAAATTAATTTTTAAATTAAAATTGGTGGGGCACCTATTAAACAGTTGATCTGTCCAGTAAGACCAAGGCTCACAACTTTAAACTTGGGATGCTTTGAATAAGGGTATTCAGATTCCAAATCATAATGGGGCTCATTGTCTTTCCCCTTGTCAGTAAAGTGATTTAAATCTACATGAGTAAATAAGGAAAACACAAGGCAAATATGTTGGGGAATGTAATCCTGTCATCTAGAATTCACGTGTCAGCTAAACATCACAAGTACCTGTCCCCTTGCTCGTTCTGAGGGACAATTCAGACTTTATCACTGTTTCAGACCTTTGTGAAAACAACCATAAATGCATGCATTTGGGTGACAATCATAAATATGTGAAATGTATTGCCTACTTTGAAGTCTGTAGTCAGTCCCTGGGAAAAAAAAAAAGTTACATATAAAGAGTTTATAGAATGTAAGAGCAAGGGAAGGAATTTGTGCTGAAGGCAAAACCTCCAACTCCATAAATGTCAGACCATTTAAACTAGGGGAATCACTGTAAGTGCTTCATGCTCCCTAACACATCCATTCTCATATTGGATGATTTCTGTAGCCCTTTATACCCATTGTGGCGAGTTGCCAGAAAAAGGCATACTTTAGCTGCTCCTTATTAAGAAAAGCATCTGAGGAAAATTTCTGAGAACTAGGCTTTCAGCTTTCTATCTTCTACATTTTCGTGTTCTTAAAAAAGAATTTTTATTGCCACCAAAGGATCTTCAGCACAAATATCTCTGGGTTTGAAAGCAAGAATGGAAAGCATTGTTTACTGATAATTTGTAAAGTTTTGTGTGAATTTTAGAGCACGTTTTATGTACAGAGAATGTGCACTTCTGCCAGCAGAATGAGGGCTCATGTCTGAACTGCCAACAGCAATAGACTGCGCATGTATCAGGAAGGGTTTGTCAACTGCTCCCTTCTTTTAATTTGCACAGTTAGTGCTGTGAGGTTTATGCAAGGCAGCTCTCAGGGGAGGGGACTGAAAGTTCTTTGAAGTCCTTTGTGGTGGCTGTCTAATCTGGAGAAGAGGATTACTTTCTTTCTGCCAGAAGCACATGACAGTTTGGTAATTAATGAGCATCATAAAGTTCTCTTTTTCTATTAGATACCCATTAGTAAACCTGGGATGGTTGTCATTTTGGACAAAACCATGCATATCCTCATTTTATCCCAACATCAAAGGGGATCTCCTACTGTCTGATGCTGAATGCTCTAATTGTGTTTGCGTTTGGTGGAGCTGGTGCAGAGTGCATCTGAAACAAGCCTTGGCATAAACTGTAGGTCCTGTGATTGGACACACAGCCTGAGCCTTCCCAGAGCTAACAGCTTAAATGAGTGGTGGGTTTCTCTATTATTTTAAACATACTGCTCTCTTCCTCTCCTGTCTGTCTGTTTATGCTATTTGTTTTCCTTTGAGAATACGGGAATTAACATACTTTCCACATCCATATCACGCTGAAAAAAGGAAAGCACTGTGTTGGGCTATTTCCCTTTCCCCTTTTGATATAGTATTACAAAAAGTCTTTCTTTAGGATTTAAGAGCATTTCAGGTATTAAAGCTCTCTTGGGTTGTCTTTTTCACATTATTCTGAAAGTACAGAATGGTTTCCTGCTCTTTATATTTGGCTCTTTTATACTGAAACAGTTGAAAAGTCCTAGTCTGTGGACTTTTTCTTTTTGAGAAAATGTCACCCTTTCTTCCAAAGGGTCCAGTTTCTGAATGCAGTGTAGTTTCTTCAACTGCATTTAATCTCCTTTAGAAATAAGAAGAATGGCTAAGCAGCCTGTTTTATATATTCTGAATTTAAGATTTTTTTAAAGGTCAGATGCTCATCCTATACTCAAAATCTGTGCCGAATGCAGGCTGGAAAGAACTCAAGGATATGCAGCTGCCTTTTCTATGCCCAGGCTTGTACCAAAAAGCTCCACTGTAATGAAATATGATGGCTTCAGAGGGACTACTCAGTTGTGAAGCCAAAAGAGGAATATACATACTTAAGATTCCTTTTGCTTTGTTTTCTCTTATATTATTTTATCTTTTTAATAGGATTATGTCTGTCTGTTTGGAATATCTGATGGGCACAGAGCTCTTGTTCAGGGTTAGCCTGGATGCTATATGTTGTGACTGTTAACTCAGTATTAGCAAAACAAAGTATTATTAATTTTTGCATCTCATGTGGTGAAAAAGCCCTGGTGTCCTAACACAGGAAATGTAAAACCTTCAGTATAAAGACACGTAAAATAAAGCTAACTGGCTTTAACTGGCCAAAATGTTTAGCATAATCAGAGGCACCCTGCAGTATGGGTATAAAGGAAACTGACAGAAATAAATGTTCTTCCTTTATAGTAACACTGAAATAGAGACTGAAATGCTTCTGCAATGAAAGTGTACCTTCCTCACTAAAATCCCTAGAAAGATAAACCTGCATAAATAAAGAGTCAGATTAATCAGAATTGGAAACTATCTTTTTTCAGATGGTATCTTAAATCTTTAAAATAATAAATATAATTACTGTATTTGCTATATCTAGGACCTGAACTTTCAATCATGATTTTCTGAGTCATCCTTGACCTTAGGAGATGAAAGGGATAAGTAATACCATTGAAGATATAAAACAACTTGTAAACATAATCCCTGTATTCTCTCACATTTCAAATTGGAACTGGTCAGAAAATTTATTGTGGAACAGCTCTTCATCGCAAAATGGCAATCCATATAAATGTTTCACTTTTGACAATGCTCTCTATATTAAAATATTGGAGCAGAATATTTGAATAGGCTTGAAACAGAAGTTCTTTATATTTTTGGAATAGAACATTTTGACCTTGTAAAGTAGCTTTTGAGCCTATTGTTTAAAATTTAGAAGACAAACTCTTTTGTAACAGGAAAAGCCTAAAAATCAGAACCATCAGTTTAAACCCAAAAGGAACTTTAAAATATTTATGAAAATAAATAAAAAGCTATTTCCTCATTTAGAATTAAAAAAGAAATCGTGCGATTTCCTACATAGCAGAAAACTTACTTTCTGCACAGCTCTGATCCCAGCTGTAAGCCTGACAAAGGCTTGGACCATTGCCACAGTTTGAAACTCTTGTATTTGGTTGTAATATTTACTGTTGTTTAACTTTCTTTAAATGAATGCAGGGTATCACATCTGGATTCTTTTAATTGCTAAAGTGAAAATTATGGATGGCCAGGATAGTTTGTGGTCTTTGCAAAATCAGTCTCCTGCCAGTTTGTACACAAAAGACCATTCCATGTTTACATCTGAGGTTGGTATATTGAATTTGTGATTGACTCTAGGCACAAACTTCAGGTGTGTTCCACAGTGTAGACTCCAGCAACCCATGCCAATGGGTGTTTGGGGCTGGGAAAGCCAGAGCCCAGCTGGTGTTTAATTAGGCAAGGAATGGGAATGACAACAAAAAGGGCTTCTGCAAGTGTATCAGCTGGTAAGGTGTGTCTGCTGCTGAATGAGGTGGTGGGCCCAGTGACAAAGGACACAGAGGAGACCAAGGTGCTCACTGAACCCTTCAGCTCACTCACTCCTGGTAAAACCAGCCTCCAGCAATCCCAGGTTCCTGAGCCCAGTGAGAAAGTCTGAAGCAATGAAGACTCACCTTCAGTGAAAAAATGTCAGGTTAGGGGGTGTTTAAAGAAGCTGGATGTACACAAGTCCATGGGAACTCATGGGATGCACTCAGAGGGAGCTGGCTGATACCTCTGTGAGGCCACTCTCAACTATCATTGAAAGGTCACTGCTGTGAGGCTGGGCCACTGGGAGGCTTCTGAGGACTGAAGTAAAGCTAATGTGACACATATCTTCAAGGAGGACAAAAAGGAGGATCTGAGAGTTACAGACCAGCCAGCTTCCTGCTGATCCCAGGGAAGGTAATGGAACAAATGTTCCCAGAACCCATTTCCAAGCATGCAGAAGGTGACTGGGAGTGCTCAGCATTGATTATGAAAGGGGGAAATAATCCCTGGCAGCCTTCTATAAGAAAGGTGGGTGTTGCAGAGGATACTGTTCATCTTAACTTCAGTAAAACTTTGACACTGTCTAACACAGTAACCTCCTTGCTGACAGAGGGATGGAGGCCAGTGTGGATGGAGGCACAGGGAGGTGGCTGAACCCTGGCTGAACTGCTGGGCTCAGAGCCTTGTAACCAGCTGGAGGCAGCACCAGTGCTGTACCCAAGGAAGCAACACAGCAGCCAAACACTGTTAAACCTCTTCACTCATGACCAGGGGGAGGCTACGTCAGCTTTTAAGCTGTTAGTCCTGTTTGGCCTGATTTAAGACTGATACATTTAAACTCCATAACTATTTGCCAGGGTGCCATAATTCTGAGTACAATTCCATTGTGTGAAAGATGGGCTATTAAAATATGAGACATTATAGTAAAGAGAATATAGAATTTATAAACAAAAGTTCCATTATCCGTCTCATTGATTTGTGCTACAGAAAAGAATTTGTGGAGAACCATAGGGTATTCAACAATAATCCAACAGCAGGGAAGAGTTGAAGTATATTCTTTTTCCATTTATGCTGATTTGTAGAATTTTAAATCCAGTTTTATTAATGCCTTCCCACTCTCAGTAGGAAATAATCAGAACATATGAGGAAACTGTCTTATGAAACAAGATTTTATTTTAATAATGTGGATATTATTGTACAGCTACTCAGACATAAAGAGAATGAATAGTACCTCATGGGTCTCTTGAAATCAGTATGGAGCCTCCAGACCAGCTCAGTGGCTTAGTTGAACTCGGTGCAAGAATTTTCTTCCTCTCTTCCATGGGGACTCTGCTAATTGAACTTCTTCTGTTGGTCTGAAACACTCACAATCCACTTTATTTTTCTGTGGTAGGTAGATCAAGAATTGCTGAACAGGGCACTGGTCTCTAACAGTGAAAAAAAGCAGATGCCTGGGGAAGAATATAATAGGGTTAACATATCATGATACTTCCACTCAATCATCTCTCAGTCTCTCACTACTTGTTATTCAGGGAATTCTTGAGTCTGAAATGACTTCTCTGTATTTAGAAATTGTCTGTGGATTTCCCTTAAATTGGTTTGCTCTATCTTTCCTCAAGCCTATGTAAGCTGTGGTACTCCCACTGTTTAGCTGGTTAGGAGTACCAGAGGAGTAGAGATTGCATAGCTGTTCTGGCTTGTGTTTTGTCTGCTTGAGGTGGATGGGAATGGCTGATCTGGTCACAGTGTCTTTCTGGACAGGATCTTTCTGCACAAGAGGGCCGATTAGAGCAGACCCTAAGACCAGAGCAGTTAGAAACTTTTTCTGATGATGTTCTGACTCCTTGCAGAAATAGAAAACACACCTTGAAACATTCCACAAAGCCACAACTACACACACAAGAACTGGCTAAACACACTGTAATTTACACATTGACTGTACACTGTACAGTGACAGAGATGTGATCTCTCACACTTTTGTACACTCCACTTGAGCCTTGTCCAGCTTAGTAGCATTTTCTTTCCTTTGATCTCCTGAGTGTTTTACAGTGCATAGCATACAGGAGTCTTTTTGTCTTTAAAAAAAGAAAAGTCACCTCTCCCTTTGAGACGAGGGGCAAGAAGAACATTACAATCTTGCTCCATATGCACAACGTGGAATGTATCCCACCCAACTTTGGCTATCTACAACGTCTTCACTTGATCTGATCACCTGGTCTCCCCTTATAGCCAAGGGAGGGTAATAACCTGTTCATCTGACCTATTTTAAATGTCTATATTAAGATGAGACAAATCATATCCTAATAGGTACTTTTAGAAGATGATTCACTTCAACTACATAGAGACATATAAAATAGGTCACATGAATCACCCATTTCTCTCCATTGACCGTAAAGGAAGATAAATTCCACCTAGTATATTTTCAGGAATTTGTATTTTTTTAAAATCTAAATTTGGATGAATAAATAAGACACTGTTCTCTTATTGTGTGAAGGTAGTATTAGCAGCAGTGATCCAGCCACAGTCCTATATCTGCCTCATGATACTGAAGAAGTCTTATAGGGAAAGATTCTCTTCATACATTGCAAGAGGCTTCCACGAGGGAGGGCAGTAGGTAATGCTGTGAGGAAGTACAAGGTGTGTGGTTCATGGGCCTGAGTTCTTTCACTTGCCTGCCCTTTGGCTGCCAGAACAGAGGCAAAAGGGAAAGCCTGCTGTGATGCACCCTGCCTTTGCAGGACACTGGCAGAAATGCTGCCTTGGTTAGACATGGTCTGGCACTGGTTCAAAGCCACCATGGCAAAATTATGAATGCCAGGAGAAGAATTGAGGGCTTGTTAGTTTTATGCAAATTGCGGAATTCCTGTAGCTTCTGTCATGTATTTGAAAATGCACAATGCAAAAGGACACAGAAAGTGGAACAGAGCAGCAAAGTGGATCTCTGTGGGTTATCTTCATTCAAACTAATGCAGCTTATCTGAATGCAATAATTATGTCATTAATGCCATATGAAAGTGTTGCAGAGGTACAGTGAAGAGGCCATGTATACAGCACATAATTAAATCAATGTGCAGCATGCTTGGTAGATGCAAAGTCTTGTAACACTGATAGTTAATGGTAAAAGAAAAGCAGAGAAGTATAAACTGAGTGTTCAGAGTTGGTAATTTCATATCTGTCCATCTGCCAATCCTCCAGAAGTTTCCATGTACAAGTGAAAAAGACATCAGTTTTAAGCTCATTTAAGGTAGTGTCTTATCTGTATGAATCAATGTTGTGGTTCCATTGGATGCACCTCGTAAGAAAAAACTAAGTAAATTTTGAAAAAAAACCTGTTTTCCACAGCAGAGTTTAGAGAATGTGAGTAAACAGCTTTCCTTCTAAAGGACAGTTTAGATCAAGCAGTTTGTGCTGTGCTGGTGGCCTCAATATAGTTGAACTGCATTAGTGATTCCTGCTTTCCTTGCAAGGAATTCCTTGCACACGGGGCTCTGTCCGTGTCTCATCACCTGGAGCGTGCGTGTGCTGTGCTGGGCAGGGCTGACACGCTCTGTGCTCCTGCTGTGTGCCTGCATCTCCCTGGGTCTGTGCCTGAAACGAGCCTATTGCTGATTCAACAGCCTTGGTGAGCTGCACAGCTGCTGAGCACTGAGCCAGGACCATGCTCAACAGTTAACAGTCTGGACTATTTTCTGGTACAATTCATCCCCAAGACCATCTGTGGGCTACAGGCAGCTGGGCTCTGCTGGGTCCTGCAGAGCAGAAGCACACACAGGGCAATGGAGAAGGGCTGTTCCTGTGCCTCTGCTCCTCACCTGCATCAGGCTCTGTATTCCTGCTGCATCACGGGCCTTGTACCAGCGCCACTCCTTGCTGTGCACAGGGTACCTGTGCGGAAAATCAGTAGTAACCAGTGACTCAACGTGTAAACAACTTGGAGATAAACCTGATTGTTTATTCTGCTGTATCTTAATGTTCAAAAGAAGGCATTTTCTTACAGCCAAGCTTATTTTAGAATGACAAAATTCTTGTGGCAAGTTGCTGGAGCCAGATTTGTACAGTGACATGGTGGTCCAGGCATAGTTTTCAGAGTAATGTTTTCTGTCTCAGATATGGTTATGAGTGTTTGCCAAAACACTTTGGAATTGTTATAATTCATACAGAGCTCAAAAGATAGTTTTACTAACATTTTTTATCCTTTTCAGATATCTATTAAGTTACCACTTCTTACACTTACTTTTTTGTAGGCACAGCACCAAGCCTGTTTACTCTAGCAACAAAACTTCAATAAACTTTATGCTTATTTAAAAAAAAAAACAGCAAAGCTAACACAGACATGCTGTGCTGAACCACCACACATTGAATTCAAGCCTTTCACGTTTCATGAGAGTTTTGCAAATGCTATCATGTTGGAAATCAGGCCTGGGTGACTGTCAAACTCTATAGTTTCAAATATGCTGAAAATACTCTAGAGATGGAACCTAAATATGAAATATAGGTGCAGATTCTGATTCTCACATTTTCTTTCCGAAGCCCACAGATTTGTCAACACGTGGCAGTATAGGACTTTACCACACCATAGTTATAAATAATAAGACAGTGATCAAGCAACTTTCTCCTTCCTCCACCCCTTGCTGTGGGTTGCCACTTTGTCAGAAGTGACTTTTACACAGGCAGTGTGCTCTGTGTGTAAGGTTTGACTGGTCTTGCTTTGTTCCCATGCTAATCGTTTTTCCAGCAATAATTTTTCCTTTTTCAGTAAGAAAAGCACGAGTGAGTTACAAAAATGAAAAATGAAAACAGGAATCCAGCTTCTTGCAGTTTAAAAAACCCCAACAACACTGAGCAAGTAGCAGCAGCATGGAGGATCTCAGCTGGCTTATCTGACAGTAACCATTTGCTTTAATGCAAGACATGTTTCTTTTGTCCATGTGCAGTGAGTGTCCTCCAGAATGGATATGAAAAGTAATAGGGAATTGTATGATTTAATGGTGACCCTCAGTGCCATGCTTTGAACAGACCTGTGATGTCTGTATTGTCAGCTGTGGAGTGGGGCTCTCTTCAGTCATCAAAGCATTTTAGTAGAGTTTACAGTCTGCTGTTTACATTATTGGCCACTACTTTACTCTCCTGAATACAGTTTAACTATTCCACCGCCCCTGTGATGAGTATTCTTTTCGGCAGCAGCAGTCCTCACAGCCTTGGAACATTGTTTTTGGACACAAACATACACAAGTTATTAGAACACAAGATCAAAGGAGATGTCCCACTGTCTTCCTTTCAGTGCTCCCATTGTGTTTGTATGCTGAAGCCTGCTAGAGAGTTAGAACCAGAGAAGGGGGAGAAGGGGGGAGGAAACCTTTGTACAAAGGTACTTGTCACTGAGAGAAGCCCATAAAAGATGATGTGAGAAAAGACACCAGGTGGAGTATAAACCACCCTTATTGTTAAGAAATGCAAATAAAAATCCTCTCCTATATTAAAACTTTCTTACTTGTCATTTCTTAGATGCTAAAAGAAAGGTTCTGATTATTGAAGTCATGGCAGTACTTTTTACTTTGCTTCTTTTATTTTTATGTGCAGCACACTATACATGATGTTGAAAAAAGTTATTTTTCCTCTTTCCCTGCATATTGTTACAGTTGTTAGCAAATTTAATCTCAGCAAAATATCCACTGGAAAAAGAAAACTCAGAAAAATCACACTTTAAAATTTCTCAAGGATTCCCTTTTATGAAGGACATCCATAGTTTTGGATTAGTAAATAAACTGCAAGTTCATTTTATTTGGATAGGAACAGTGTTTTCCTTGGGGAAACTATGACAGAAAAATTCCTGCTAATTTTGTATGATCTTTGAATTTATTCTGGTCAATCTACAGTCAGATTCCAAGCAAACAGATTCTAGATCCAAAACCCAGTAAAATGTACTGAAAAAGCCAATTGCTTCTAAATTGCTGGGAAAGCCCTGGCCCAGGTTCCTCAGCTTCAGAGAGATACATGGTAGCAGGAGTCTCACTAGTTTTAGGCAGCATCAACTGTTTTATTCATCTTTCCAGTTTTCTGATGAGCTGAAATCCGGATTACTGGGTTAGCTATGTGAAGATCTTTGAGAGAGAAGTTGTAGGACATTACAGGCGACAATCAGGAATTCACAAAGCATTTCCAAACTCAGGCCTTCACTGAAGGCAGTTGCTCATGTGGACTTTCAGAGTAATAGATGGAGAAAACAAGCATTAACCTGGCATGAATCTTTATCCTCATCATCATGGATTTTTCCATTTTAAGTCTTCTAAGACTCTGTTTCCTGAATACCATGAAAAGAAGGTGTGGAACTACCCGAAAAGACTACCTGAAAAGATGTTAGTGAGGACGGAACTGGCTGTCTCCTGGTGGTTGTTGGGGAAAACAGCTCATCCACTGAATCAGCACTTGTCACCCTGAACTACCAGCCCTTAAACTCAATATTTATCTCTGTCTGATGGGTTTTCTTGGCCTTAAAGAGAGGTGAAAGAGAAAATACTTTAAGCATGGAAACTACATCCACTGGAGCATGGAGACACAGTGGTTTAACAGTCTGGGACTATGAAGTTCCAGACTATGAAGGGTTTTGTCCAGCCAATCAGCACAGGCTCTTAGAAGATTTATAGGAATAATCTTGAAGAAGGCCTGGAAAAATTTCTCATGGTACCTGAGGATGTGCAATATCTGGCAAGTGATGTAGTGAATGTGCTCATTTGTGATAGGCATCTTTCTGCTGCACAGACACTGTTTGAACTTGCTGATCAGTCTTTCTTCCCCCTCTAGGGTCAGGGCAGCTGCTGACATCCAAGAAAAACCCAAGGAAAACCTGTGAAGCAAGTATGTTTGGAGTTGAAAGGATGCCACAGTGCAGACTCATGCCAAAGCTTTGAGGCAATAAGCTAAGGCTGCAAAGTTGCTAAAGCCAGGAGGTGCTAACACGCCAGATTGCAAAAATGCCTAAGGCAAAAGTGCTGAAAAAACTGCCAAGACCAGAGGTACAAGGACAAAGGCCCAAAAGCTAAAACAGTGTCTTGTGACAGGCATCCCATTTATGTCTTGGGAATGAGCAGTCAAAGCACTCACGTGGTCACCAAACCAAAATTTAAATGTTCATAAAAGGGTTTGTGGCCCTAAAAGCATCGGCAGGGTAGTGATTGAGGCAATTGTTGAAGAAGTATCACTGCTGTGGGCAGTTCTTTGTTGATGGAGTTTGGTTGGACTGTGGTTGAAATGGAGGCTGAGTGTGGTTTGTGACCATCTGTGATTCTGAGAGCAATGAGGTTAAAAATTCTTTATCATCTGGATCCTGGAAATATTAAGAGCTTAGATATGATCCATGTTGTCCCTGGCAATGCTGCTGAGAGCACCAGAAACATCTTTAGAAACATGAAAAACTCATATGTTTTTCCTTCACAACGGAGCAACCTTTTCTTGAAACACTTCTGTTCAATATGGATTCAGATTGTTTAATGCAGAGGAGGAGCTACACATTTTGCACTTTACCACTTCTGTGGGCCTTTTTTTTTTTTTTTTTAAGAATTACATGGAGCTTTTCCACTTTCAAAAACACGTGTTAACCCTCCCTTATTCTGGAGTTGGTCTAGCATGACCAGCATGCCACTTCCAGGTGGAAGAGAACAGCACTCACCTGAGACTGCGGGAGGCCAATACCCGACTTCTTTCATCTCCAGCTGGAGGGAACATGGCAGGAGAGGGGAAGAAAAGGAAAGAAATAAAGCAGAAGAAAGCAGTATCTTACCACTACCCAGACAGGAAAATCAGTGTGATGCTTTCATCTATCAGGTAACTCTTGCTATTGCAACTATTGACATTAATTTTGCTATGCTATTGAATATTGAAAATTAATTCCTAGAATGGTCTTATTCACTTGTTCCTTGGCTAAGATGCATTTCCTATCATCAACTGCTTTATAGTATAGCAAGGTTCAAAAGGGTTTTCCATCTTGTGAAGAAGTACAGTGTGGTCAACACTAATGAAAGGGCAATGAACAATACTCTACGTCATAGCTTTGTAACTCAAAGAATTCCACTGAGGTCACTGGGTTGAATTGGAGATCCTTTAATTATTATTACTGTTTTGTGAATGGTGTGCTTTAGTCTGATATTTTACCAGACGTCACTACTTAACACACTTCTGGCCCCATGGAAGGAAAAACAAAAGGCTTTGTATGCCTCGAGGTCCCTGCAGTTTGAGGATCATTATAATTCTACTGAGTCAGTCTTGAGGTTCCTGTTTAGTTGTTTAGACCACGGTAAATCCTCCTGAAATCAACTGGAATTTTCTGAGGAAAACCATACTAAGAATTGCAAGATTTGTCACTTCGAGAGTAGCTAAAACTTACTTTCTCCCAGGTGGAGGAAGAACTTCCTACAGTTGAGATTCATATGCAGAGTTACATAATGAGCTTGGAATTGTGTTACTCCTGTGCCAAGCAGTACAGTCATGAATCTCATTGTGCATGGAGTCAGTTACTGACATTTGGGATTCTTTTGTCAGATTTGCTCTCCTGTGAAAACCTTGGTTTTGCAGGGTATGCCATTGACTGTAATTAGAAAGGGCTTGCTTTAAACTCTAACAAATGCTGTGCATGTGAAGGCAGCTCTGCACAAGAGTGGCTGTGTTATGAACGCAAGTTCCTCGACACAAGTGGACCTCTGTAATCTGCTGTGAAAGCCAAGGCTTCTTCCCCTGGCCACTTGTTCAGACCTGCTGAACTCGTGGCATTTCTAAGGCCTCGTTTTATTCCCAAGAGCTGAATGATGGAGGCACCATCTCACAAGATGAAAGGATAGACCTATCCCATTTGGGGTCACTTATGCTAAGCTGTTCTCTATTTCTCATAAACAGTGAAGATAAGTGACATTGCAAACAAAATATTTGCTGATGAAGTTTTAAAGGGTACTCATGTTTATGCCAACCTGATTAGGTTTATTAGCATTAGGATTAAAAATTTCTTAATATGGATCAGAAAATTTTTACAAGTTTTCACACTCTAGGTGAGGTTGATGCCCCAATGAGCCTGCTTCATCTAAATCAACTTCTTCCCCTCTTTTACCCTCTCCAAAACAAGAGACAATCTTCAAAGAAACAAATATGTCACTTTAACACACAACATAAAAATGGGCCAAATAAATTATTAAAATACTTTAAAAAGAAATTCACAAAATATGCATGTTATTAGCTATTTGACAAGCAATTGATGCTGTTGCAATAGCTGCATTTCACAATGCAAGGGCTTTCTCCACTAGACAGATAAATAGTTGGAATAATGTGAGAGATGACTTTGCAGTCATCCAAAGAACAATTTGGTTTGAAATGGTCCATTTAATGGCATTGCATTGGCTGTGCTGCACAGTTGTTTCATACCAGACCTTCACCACATCCATGTGCTTTGGAATTCCTTCTAAAAATGAGCTCCAAGCCTGACCCTCCTCTCCCGGTCCCAATTCCCTGCAGAAGTGTTACTACATATGCTTTGAATCTTTTTTTCAGATGAGCTCCCAAGTCTAACTCCTTCCTCCCTGTGCTTGAAACGTATGGATTTGAAAGCACAGATGTGGCCTTGAAGTTTTTGGACCAGGCCCATCTGGGTCAAACCCTACATAGTTTGACTAGTAGTTTTTTTGAGTTAAATTCTCAGAAGTCTTCATTTTTTTTCTTGTTCTGAATCTACTATGTGCTCCCTTTTATCTCTCCTAGTTGAACTACAAGGATCTCAAGGGAGATGTGATTTTCATAAACAGAAATATAATGACCAACCAGAGGAAGAAAGCAAATTTTTAATGACTGTGAGAATTATCTTTATGAAACAGCAAGTTTCCTTTTAGTTTACATTATATGCAAAAAAATACACCGTTCATAATTTGGAGAAGTAGGGGGGATTCTTTGTAAATCTCATCTACTTAACTAATAATTAAAAAAAGCTGAGAGAGACTTTGTCCTCCTGCTGCTAACATTTTGAATCACTGAGAAAGGGTTCTGGACCTGACCCTGAGAACTGCATTGTGGCATTAACAGTGACTTCATTAGGATCACTTGTGTGCGAAGGGATGCCCGTGAAAAACGATTTGCAGGAGTAAGTCAGTAGAAAACTGCTTTTCCAGACATGCTGACTTCCTTCGCAATCCAGATACCACGAAGTAGGGGCAGGAGGGGCTCGGCACCGCAGCCGGGTACAGGGGTGCCGGGAGGCGGCGTGCGGACGGACATCCCGCCGGGCGTGCGGGGTGTCCGGACCGTCCGGCATCCCCGAGGGGCGCCGATGGGGAGCCGCAGNGCCAGCGGGCGCATTGTCCTCCCGGCGCCCCCGGGGCTGCGCGGGGCGCGGAGCGGGGCCGGCTCTGCTGCCCGTGCCTGGCTGGAAGTGAAACGCGCCCCGGCTGCTCCTTTTTCTTTTTCTTTTTCTTTTTCTTTTTTTTTTTTCTTTTTTTTTTTTTTTTTCCTTTTTGAGCGTCCAAAAGGCTCACTCGCCCCTTTCATCTGCCGCCGCGGCCCAATGGGAAGGCGGAGGCTGCCTGCAAGTGGTCTAATCTCAATGAGGTGTCAATCATGTTCCCCGGTGGGTGAAGTAAGGTCTTTTGTAACCGCCTCTGTCTTTGGGAAAGAGAGGAGAGAGGAGGAAGGCTGGAGCGGAGAGGGGGACGCCGGACCGTGCTGCAGGAGAGGAGCTGAGCTTTGAGCTCTGAGCTCGCTTGTGCGTTTAGCAGGGAGAAGCGGAGCACATGGATTTCTAAACACGCTGGGATTTTATATATCTATAAAATATAACAACAAGCGAACCTGACCCTACTGAAAACAGTCAAATGCATCGTAATTGCAGATCAATGCAGAGAGATGGGGAAACTTCATTCGAAACATGGTTAGTTCCTTTCACTTGCTACTTCCTTAGCCCCTTCCCTTTATTCAGATTTTAGTCGATTTGTTGCTGTGATTTTATTCTGGTGTCTAACGATTTTCCTTTATTATTTCCCTCACACACTTTCCTCCGGATCTGCCTAGCTGCCGTTTGTAAACCCAGAGAAAGTCCAGAAGGTAGGGATGGCTCCTCACTGTTAGTAACTTTGAACGCTTTCCCCCGGTCCGGCTGGCTGCTCCCGGCCCCCTGCCCTCTCCCTTCAACTTTCCGCCGCGCTTTGCGCTCTGCGCGGCCGCCCCGCTCCCGGTCCCGGCTCCAGCCCCAGCCCCGGCCGGGCTCGGGGATGGCCGCGCCGGTCGGGCGGGCTCTGCGGGCGGCTCAGCGGCGGCATTGTCTCCTCTTTTCTAGGTGATAGTTTTGCTGTGAACGCCTCCCTGGCTCGCAGAGGGCTGGAGGACTGGATGGTGAAGCAGAAATACTCCGGGGGCAGCAGCGGCGGCGGCAGCAGCTCGGGACTCCAGCACGGCTGCCAGCACCGCGCCGTGTGCAGGCTCTCCAGCGCCAGGGTATGTCAGCTTCCTCGCTGCTCCCCCGCCCCTTCCTTTTGAAATAGTGAAAAGCAAAAGCTCTTTCTACATCCCTCTTTCCCTCCCAAGGGGCAGTTGTGCAAAGGAAGGTTTTCTTTGCCCTAATGTTGCTCCGAGGCGCTGCCCCGTGGGTGGTTTCCTTCAGTCCTTTGATGAAGTTAGGAGCTGCAGAGCAAACTTGGTGAGGGTACAAAAGCCAGAGGAGTAAGGGAACCTGACTGGTGTTGTCTGGGCAGTACGATTAGAGCTAAACCTTTCACAAACAGGAACAAACAATCTCTGGGGAAAGCCCAGAACCCAGCAGTGTGCGATAGCTTGTGAACCCTGATTAGTGCACAAGTTTGCCTGTGACATTTTGGCAGGCAAGGAGAAGTCCCCGAGGAGTTATTGTTATTTATTTGCTCTTTGCTAATGCTAACGTGAGGCTGACTTTCTTCACAGGAGTTACTGTGCCAGTCACTTGTCCTGGTTGTTTCACTGGTCACTTTCCACCCCTTCTCTTTCCTTCAGTCCTTCATGTAAAGCAGGGCTGGAGGAAACGTTCCAGTTGCCGTTTTCTTTTATTTATTTTTAATGTTGTCTCTTTAAACAAAGAGGCATGATGGGAGGTAAACAGGCTTAACATTACTTAGATATGGTCCTCATAGTGTTTCAGGGTGTGATCCAGAGCTTATTGATGTTTACTGAAAGACTCCCATTGACTTTGGATCAAGCCCTGAAAGCTTCATCACTGGAAAGGTAACCTGAGAGATGGGGAGATTGGAATCTGTGCTTCCCAGCAAGCAGTGTGGCTTTGAAAGCAAAAGCAGAGCCAGGGCCACCAAACCTCCTGCAGGCTCTTCGCTTTGTTAGTTACCAGTTGTATTGTCAGAAGCCTGGACTTCTTGTGTCTCAAGGAAAAAATAACTTGCAAGTCGAGAATACTCCATTTTAGGTGGGATGTTAAAGTCAGTAGAAGATATGTAGTATGGGAAAAGCTAATGATTACTTTTTAGATTCCACAAGTATTGTATTTTGAGGAGAATATATTGTGTGAGAGTCACTAGAAGTAACGACAAAGGGGGTAAGATATTGACATGTCTGTAACTGAAGAGCATAATCGCCTTCCACTTGCAGGTATGATTGGTTGATGTGATATTTATTGTGCTTTACTTGGAAACAATATGTCCAAAGAAAGAAATTCTCATTAATAATAGTACATACTGTGATACAGATGCAGAGTAAAACCACATGGTTTTAATTATTTTCTAATTATCCCAATTTTTGCAAGTCAAGGTTTTTAGATATGTTCTACCTTTCACATGTACATTTTCTGCAAAAGAAGCTCAAATCATCAAACTAAACATAGATTTAGTACACAGGAGTTAAAGGTAGAAACTCTGACTTCAGTTTGTGAAATGTATTTTATTCCACAAAGATAATTTGCTTTCTGAAAAGAAAAAGAAAATATATTTTGTCAAAGATACTTTCTATTCACAAGACTCTTCAGTTGGCAGTTTTGTGATGTCTGCTCAGCTGGAATGATAGTAGAACAGTACTTCCCCTCTTACTCAAGAGGAAGTCCTCTTCATGATGTCTCAGCAATTAGCAAACCATTAACTAAATATTAGTCTACAGTTTTAGTACATTATAAAACTGTAAATAGGTTGAAGTGTGTTTAAAAGCACTGTTCCCATGAGGCTTTTTACTGTCATCCTTATAGAGTTGTTTCTGAATGTTCAAAAATATTTGCCATTTATTGCCTAATATATTTGGTAGTATGTGTATGCATGTATGGTCTGCTAATTGGTTTAGTTTATTTGTCATCCTGTCACAGGCACACTGTGACAGCTACATTAAAGTTCCTTTTAAATATGAACTTTTGGAATATGGAAGGATGCATTTCTAATCCTACATTGGAACCAGATGTGCCATATGTACAGTCATTTTGACAAGGATTACGGAGTCACAGCTATTGACTCCATAACTGAGGTTGCATGACTGCTTCTCTTCTGAGATCTCTTTGATCTCTTGTATAATTATACCAAGATACAAAGGGAATTTTGGCCTAACCTCTTGGTCCTTCAGTCTCCTCAAGATGTAGAAATAGTAGTTTCTTCTGCTAATGGTTAGTCACAGGGTTGTGTAGGACAGTTGTGTAGTCCCCAGTAATGTAGTAGTTTTTGAGCAAGGACTCCTCTCCTTACTACTTCAGAATTCATCCTGAAATGTTCAATTAGCTTACAAGGCTCTGTGGAATTTGTGGACACAGTTTTATTGTGTCACAACTGCAACTGTGACTTCTTAGTAAAACATGGGGTTTTTTCCCCCAAAACAGATCCCAAGTTGCCGTGTTTGTGACTTACAGCAGAAAGACCAGTAAGATCAAACACTGATGAAAATATCTGCATTCACAGAAATATACAGCTGTGTTTAACAAAAAATAATGGTGCTAGAAATAATTTTCCTAGTAGGAATCCTTAACCAGAGCTTTGTTGATAGTGGTTTTGTTAGTATGTGGGGCCTTTTTGGTGAAGTTCTGTTTACTTCCAAAGACCTGTTGATGGGAGAGAAGACCACTTACTCTGAAGAGCTTCCAAGACTAAAACTTCAAATATATGGATAATGTTAATCAGAACGTGGATGTGATAATGCAATTTGATTTATATTACTCTCTACGAGCCAAAAATTCTGTCTTGGTTTTAGTTGGAAGGCTGTTTCTCTCAAGGACAGACACTGAATTGTTCTGCTAAAGTTAGTCATTCAGGGGAGATGACACTGAAGTTCAGGGGATTCATGCAGTGTTTTACAAGAGGAATGAGTGACTAATACAGGAAAGCAGTAAAGGTTCATTTGTAGTCCTTGCTAGAATGATTGAATTTACAGTTGTTGTGGAGGGGAGGTCTTCACATCACTTCACTCAAGAGGTGTTGGACTCAGGAACAGTTCAGTTATACGGCACCTTTCCTCCTCCTGAGCAGAAGTTTTGAGAGTTTCTCGGTTAGAACAGACTTCCTTCAGCTGATAAGTTCTCCGTGTCGTGTCCTGTCCATCCATCTCTCCTCCAATGGGCATCCTCTCCCCTCCAGTTCACTGAAAGAACAGTAATTAGTGTCCAGCTATTGCCAAAAGCGCCGGTCTTCTGAGAAGGATCTCCTGGTAAATTGCTGGGTGAAGGCGTGAGCCGGGGGAAGGGGAGTGTGTCCGAAATAAGCGCCTGTGGTGCGTCTGCAGCTGGCTGTGCTGGGTGAGAGCTCTGATCTCATTAAACCATTGCCACCCGCCCAGCAGGGGCTGCTCTGCTCTAAGTGTTTTAATGACTCTGGAGGCCCAGGGCTGGCCTGCAGCTTCCACATCACGAAGGATTAAAGAGAAAAGGAATTCTGTTGCATCCATGGAAAGTATGAGGTCCAGAGTCATCTTCTGATTTCAAAGCTAATTGAAACCACTGAGGCTGTAAATCTGCTAGAGCAACTGAACACACTTCTTTTGCTGCTCTATGAATGAGTTAACTTGTATCCAGAAAGGTTTTCTGATACTGTGGATTGTCCTGTATAATTCTTAATCTTAAATTTATTCAGTGTGTTTACTTTTACAAACTATTTTTGGAAATCAACGTTGTTTGCAAATATCCATGTATTTATTTATTTAACTGAGAAGTAGTTCTGTGCTAGAGGGGGGAATATTAAATATGACATTTGCTTAGTTCCATTTACTTTTATCTTCAAAGCCATAAGAAATTTTACTGGGTTCCTGTGCGTCTCATTGAGATCTGTGCTTGGGAACGGAAAAAATACCATATTTTTAATTAAATTTCAAACCAACTCTCAATAAGCCACATTGTAGGTAATCATTTTAGGTAAAATAGAAATGACTTTAACTTACCACTTGTGATGGGCTCGTTGGTGCTAGTGATCCTCATGTTCAACCCTAATTGATGTTAATTAGAGTTGAGTATGTGGTTTGGGACTAATACAGCATGAAATGCTGAGGCACATCAGTACTTCAGAGGTGGGGCTTGTTCTCCATTTGTTCTGTGCCTGTAACTGCCAGTGACATTAATGGGCATTCCTTGCATGGCTGAGAGGAGACAACACCAGCGTCAACTTCACTGCTCCTTTAGTATGATCAATCCTAAACTTAAAAAAAAAGCTCTTCCCAGTCCCCCACTCCTAAAAAGTGTGTGTGTGCATATTGGAAATACGTTGCCTTATGGAAGGCACAGCTGGGTAGGTCATTCATCCAAAATGAAAATAATAAACAGAAATGAGATTCTTTTAGTGTTGTGCACATACCAGGGCTTAAAGGCTGTTGAAATGCAAGATTTAATTGTAGCACTACTTTGGGGTCATTTCTTGGCTAGAGTGACACTTGAAAGACTGCCTTCTTACTGGTATGGTGACAAGAGCAGTGAAAGTTTCCTTGGATGCTATCTTGTGTGACTGCCTGAAGTGATCTTTTTAACTGCAATACAGTATTTTCAAGTCCATTAATGCCAGTATTATATAATTATTTTTATTGACTCTGAGGATTAAAATAAACAGCAGACTCAGCAGTGATAGATATTGGTATGACTAAAAAGTATTTTAGTGCACAAAAATATTGTTTATGGCATTTAAAATAAAATTACCAAACTTTGTATTGAGAGACAGAAAAGCTGAATCTTATTTAGTATTGAAATTTGGTGCCAACAAACCAAGATAATTTAATTAGTGGCATATATAGTGTATCTTGACAGCTCTGGTTTGGGAAAATTATAGTATGAATATTAACAATCAAAGAGTCTCTGAAATTGTTAGTGCCATAGTGATGAGATTAGTGAATTGGCCAATACTGTAGCAGAAAGCTGGATTCCAAGGGAATTATCCTTGAATGATACCAGTTGGTGCAATTAAAAGCCACAATTCAGTTGCCATATGGAAAGTGTTAGGCATCCTTATATAGTTTCAAAGCTATGTGCCAGAGGTTAAATTGACATATGAAGAAAAGCATAAATTAAATATTTTGTGTTATGAAATTAAAAGTTGACTTTGCTTGAGCCATATGGAGGAGGTAAATGGAAGACTGTCTGTATTTCATCAGGGCTTGTTTTATAGGTGTTTCAGATTTAATGTGGTGCACTTTTAATTTGGCATGTTGATTGGAAAGTTGAATGGCCCGTGAAGTTTCTGCAAACAGTCTCATTACAGGAACTTTTTTTGATCTCTAATAACCCTCTTTCTCCCACCCCCACTAAAGTGAGTTACCTAGGTTAGTATTTGTAAGGAGAAAGCATATTCTCTGTAGTAGCTGGGTCAAGTCCTCATCTGTGGTCCTTGGGCTACTAATAGTCCCTGTTGGCTTAGTGAAACCTTAATTCTTCTGAATGAGGAGACCTTGGTTATAGAATATATTTTCTCCTGTAGACTGGGATGAAAAATAACAACACGTTATGTTCTTTATTGTCTTAAATGTAAATAATGCAGTCCAGACTTCACACTAAAACTTTATACCAAAAATGGGACATTTGTAACACATGATTGTTGACATATGGGAATGTTCTTTACAGCAGCATTCATTAACAGAAGGGTTTTCTGTAGGTTTTGAGATCTGTAATAAGACCCAGGAGGAGCTCAGTAAGTGGCTATTTGTATGCACCCTTCAGAAGAAGATCTTAGTTGACTTTTATGGTTTCTTTTTAGTTGAGTTATGAACAGAGGAAAGAGAAGTCTCTTGAGTATTGAAACTCTGTAGGAGTTAGTTTTTCCAAAGTTGGGGAAATAATTGTTTGGTGATGATATTTAAATCAGAATGGAACATTGCTCCCAGTGCTGCAGATGTTGGCCTTTATAGAAATCCTTGCAGACGGATTTTGCTTCGTGAATGTCAGCATCAAACCCTGGTTGGAAAGCAAATGGTAGATGTTCAGATGTAAAAAATACTTGAAGTGTTTTTGGTTTTTTTTTTTTTTTTTGTAATGGAACCACTTTTCTTCTTCATATACCAGTTACTCTGAATACCTGTGAGTTTCCAAACTGTGTGATATTTATAGATATCTTTTCATGGAAAGTGATGTAAAGTTTTAGTTAAAAAAACTAATGTGAAGGAATGATCAAATATACTTTCTCTGTGAATTTATTTAGTCATATCTGCCAACATTGGCAGCAAAACTAAGCCTGTATTTACTCCTACAGAGTAACTACAGCTATGGGAGACTGAGTTGGACTGTATTCCATTCAAGAATTATTAACCAAGTTCCAAACGCAAAATCTTCATTGTGTCTGATTTTTGAGCCAGCAAAGCATGTTTGTATTGCAATATCTCATGACATTTCTCTTGCAGTGGTGGAAGGCCAGTGGTGCTAGCTGTGGTGAAAGGGCTGTGCTGGCTTTTAGTGTAAGCTAAGAGAAAGGGGAAATGATTTGTGTTCCTTCAGCCACTGCTCTCCTGGTCTCTGCAAGGGCCACAGTTGTACGGGGCATTTACTTTTTGTAGGCTTCTGGATTTATTGTCATCAGAGCAATATGGCATGCATTTTGTCTTCTAATTTGAAGAATTACAAGGGCGCTTCTGAACATGTGAGATCCTTTTTTGAGTTGGAAAGTCCTGTACAGTTAGTGTGTTCCAAATAGACTGCTGCCATGTAACCTCATGTCCACTGTTTAATAAGGACTGAACCTTTGGCTTGCCATGGGACTTGGCTTTCCAACAGGCTTCTGTCTGTAAGCAAGTGTTCAACTGGATTCCCTCATCTCTGCATGTTTGTGTCTCACATGACCATCATACATCAGGAATACTTCTGGTTTAGTTATACAGAATGTAATTGTTTAAGGAAGAGAGTTCTGCGGTGTCTTTTGGGGATGTCCTGTAGCACTTGAGAAAAGGTGACTGAGAGGGGGACCTCATCAATGTCTATCAGTATCTGAAGGGAGGGTGTCAAGAGACTGGAGCCAGGCTCTGCTTGGTGGTGCCAAATAACAGGAGTAGAGGCAATGGGAAGAAACCGATGCAGAAAAATTTCCACCTGAACATGAGAAAGAACTTCTTCCTCAAGTGACCAAGCACTGAACAGATAGTCCAGAGAGGCTGTGGAGTCTCTGAACACAAGAACCATGCTGACAGGATCCTGTGCCCTGGGATGGCCCTGCTGGAGCAGGAAGATTGGACCAGATGACCTGAACCACTCTGCAGTTCTGTGGTTTGGTCTGTTGCCTATTATAGGGCAATAAATGATCCTGTTGTTTTGGTCTGTAAAACTTCTGGTGGTGTAAATAATTTTGCTCTTCAGATGACCAGACAGTGGCCACAGGAGACTGAAATTCCATCAGTGCCCAAGAAGCTCCTGTATGACCAAGAAGAGCCCTGTAAAAATACACCTAAAGTGTCCTACCAGACACTAACCCCTGAGCAGGGGGAACAGAAGACCCTGTGGTTCCTTGGTTCAGACTAAGGTCCCTGCCAAACATACATGAGAACTAGTCATTCCTTAAATCTAGGGCTGTTGTTAATAAAATTTAATATTTGTGAACAAAGCTTATCAGGCAAGCAGTTTTTCTGCTTTTTGTCAAATTTCTGATAGTTCAGTAATTTTGTCCAATAACTGTTCTCAATCTGAGAATTCAGTGGACTCTGAAACTCATTGAGTTGGCTGTGATGGGGGGTGGTGTCTCAATTACACCTTGAAAAAGGAAATATACCAGTCTTGCTTTCAGTTTTGATGGGTTTGGATTTAAATGCAGGCTCAGTGGCTCTCGTTCCTTGTGTCACTTGCAGTGAGAATGTCTTGAGAATGTGAGATCCTCCCTTAAATGTGGAAGATCAGTTATGTTCTGAGGAAAATTTGCAGCAGAGAACTTTTAAGGTGCCTGGAATTTTCAGCCATGTATCCTTGGACTTCTGACTAGCAAATGCAGGCAGTGTATGTTGCTTTAGCTCAGAGGTGGATTGGCATGTGGTCAGAACAGTCTGTGCACTGTCCATCCAGAGAAATACTTTGTATTTTGCGATTAGGGTGGAATTTAATGCACTTGGGGGCATTACTGTGGCAGCTTTAAAGGGATTAAGTATATTGAGGTTCCTATTAAAGTATAACATTGTGATTCAAGATCTGTGAAAGAAAATCATGCATGGGTGTTTGATCTTGGGGTGCAGCCACACATGCTGTGAGGCATAAAATAAGGGGATAGACTCAGTAGGGAAGTGACAGAACAAAGTACCGTCTTGCAGGAGAAATGGGATTTGGGAGCAGCCTCGGATCTTTTGATCCATACTCTGATGCGAATGATGAGTGGTACGGAGGTGACAGATTTGTCTTGGGGGAGGAAGGAGAACAGTGGGTAGTGTGTCACATTGCCCTCGGAGATAGTTTGCTGTCTGACTCCCCAGAGATTTGATAGTGGTAGGTAAGGACTAAGCTGCTTCTTGTCCTATCTTAAAAATCTTTTATAGTTCCAGGACAGTTAGTTTCAGGAGAGTTAGGTAAAGAGGGTAGTAGCTGTAAGGCTAAGCCTTGTGCGTTAAGTGCATAGGAAGAACAAATGCCTGTTTGGGGGAGTGGGAATTTTCTCTGAGCATAGAGTGTCCCAGTCCTGAGCTCACAGAATAACAAGCAGCCTCTGTATTGCGTAACATGCTGCGGTTAAGTCTGTATCAGTGTTTCTGTAATAAACTACTCTTTTTGAAACAATAAATAATAATTTTGCCTGTGAACTTTCCAAGTCTCTCTCTGTTCATGTAGTGTACGTGTGCATGCACTACGGACACTCATTCCCCTGTAAAGAGAGAACATCACAGTCTAGCACACAGAATATCTGTCATTCCAGCTGAGCAAAGGTCTAAGGCAATAACCCAAAATATCCTGGAAGAAATTCTAAAAAGCATTGAAGAAATCAATCGTCTGATCCTAGAGGAAGGTCTTTGATGTAATCCCAGTAAGTTTGTACTGGGAGCCTGCCTATTTATGGTCAGCCATGGACTTTCTGTATGAAAAGTGGATCAAATAATTTCATAAGCTCCTTCTGTAAAAAAAAGATGGTTGATAATTTTCTAAAGTGTACACACTGTTTAAATGTAGATTGTGGCTTTTAGCAGAAGCCCAGGTGGGGAGGAAAGGCTTTTCAAAACAAGTACCTACAGGAAAATAAATAATACTTTGATATTTTTTCCCATGGAAAAACTGTGCCTCATTTAGCCATCCCGAATATTTAATTTTATTTTGAGGATAAACTTCATAGGTTATCTCAGTTAAAGCCACTTTTATTTATGCAAAGCTTATGTGCAAGGTCTTGTTCCTGATGTGGATATGCATGTAAAAGCTTTGAGTTATTTCAAATACCATAAATAAATTACATTTAGATGTATATTTTTAACTAACTCAGTGCAGTTAGGTAAGACTGTTTTTATAATTTTTAAAAATTCTGCATTATTTCTGGTATGCTTTGATGCAAAAGTCCTGCTGTAATAGAAGGGAAACTTCTCATTGCTTTTAGTGGTTTTGGATTGGGTTCTCTGCCACATCAGTGGAAGATGGGGGAAGGTTCAAGAGACTAATATTCTTTTAATCTGGCAGCTACATTGCTGGTGTAATGGCAGTGTATTTTTCCCCTGCAGATGCAGTTTATCTGATCATTTTATGACAGGTTCACAAAAGTTTTTCCCAGCTGTACTGCCACTTAAATTCCCATTTGTAATTAGCAATGTAATTTTCCAGATAGGTTTAAAAAGCATATTTTGAAAGAGGCTATTCCCACAGCACTGCTTAATACCCATTAAAATGCCACATTTTTATTGTATGAAGGTGTTTTTTAATCTAATTAGGTTGGTTTGTTAAAGTACTGCACCACAGTCTCTCTTTTTTTTTTTTCCTTCTACTCTAAGGCTGTTTTCAATCATTTATTTATGACTGATAGGAAGCACACATAATCTTTAACTCTGGACTAATGCATAACATAAAGAAGTAAATGAGAGCTCTTCCTGTGTTCTATTGTACAGGGCTTTACGTTGAAAGACAGTTGCTCTTGAACTACAATATGGTGATATGCAACAGAAAAGAAAGAAAAAAGCCCCCAGCATTTGGAAAAAAGTATTGTATTCATTGATGCTATATAGACTTCACTGGAATTTGGTCATCAACCTTACCATGGCATTCTTTTCCAGATGAGGTGTTTGATTTCTTTTTTTTAAAATGCCATTTAGGGATAAAAAAGTATTTTTGTGAGAAATGTGCAATGAAATTCAAAAGTAAAGCACATTGAAGTAGCTCTGTGTCCTTGGACATTTGCTGCTATACAGGAGGGACTAGCTAGACTGCAGCATGCAGGTGTTGCTTGTGCTTATTCTTTAAAAATACATGTGCTGTTTAAATACAGAACAAACCTCTGCTAAAACACTTTTACCCTAATCTATGGCACCTCTGATTTTCCCCACTTTGGAAAGACAGAAACCAAAGGCAGTGCAGTGGGAAGCCCCCTCGATTTGTCAGCAGTTGAATAACAGACAATGGGTAATGTCCTGTGGGAGAAGCAAAAAGTCTGTGAGGTCCCTTATTAGCTCTGCAAGAGTAATCTGACCCTCCTCATGTGTTTCTGATGGCAACACTGGCAGTCCTGTCTCCTCAAAAATGAGGGGAATTTCACCACCACTGGGGGAAGTAGGAGAGCTTGTCGAACACAGGGGAGCAGAATGGTTAGATGAAAAAAATGCTAATGATGTGCCTTTAGGGGTATGTTTTAAGAAAGGAAAAAGTCCTGGCCTAGTGCAGAGTCTGAGTGTCTCCTAACATCAGCAGGAACCCTATCCAAAGGCAGGAGGAGGTTCGTTCCTTCCACACTCTGAACTGACATGGGCTGGGCTCTAGTCAAGATCATCTGCTATTGCACATCAATTCCAGTATCCAGCAGAATGAGGACTGGGTAGCCCCTGCTGCCTTCAGCTAGAGACTCTTCTGAGAGGCACTCCAGCCTGAGAGGCCTGCCAGATCAGGGGGTGGATGTGCTTTAAACTGGGCTGGCACAGCTCACTGATGCTAGCAGGGTGGCTGGTAATAGCTGATGGCAGAGCTGGGTGGAGGGAGCTAACTTTGCTAGAAAAGCCTTCTGATATTCAGTCTTACATGTGTGTAAATGGGAGAGGAAAAGCTCCATGTGCTACCTGGACTTAGCCATCCACAGCTAAGGATCTTCCTTCTCCTGACAAAGTGATGAGCAGTATTCTGTGTCATGCCTGGCTGCATTCCAAACTCTGTTGTAAGCCTCGTTCAGCACTGGTTTGCTGTGGCCCTTCTTGCAGGGTGATGCCTTCCCTCTGTCAGCACTGCTGTGGCCAGGCAGGGTGGTCTTTGCTTACGGCTGGGTTTCCCCAAACTTCACTTGTCTGCTGGAACTGCCTGCCTGTGTTGTACAGAGGGGGAAATGGTTCATGCTTTGCCACACAGTTTGGTGGCTGTGCTGTTGATAGGAGAGCTTTTGGAGTGAGTGATCTTTGTGGAATATAAAGGGTTACGTTGTTGGAGTTACCCAGGCGCCAATCCACTGGCACACCGCAGGTGATCTCGGAGTGAATGTTGTTTAAAGCGCCTGTCCCACGGCTTCACAAATGTGCTCTGACCAGAGGATGTTTTTCTAACTTCAAAGGGCTTCGCAGGCTGGCTCGGTGCCTCACAGACTGAGTCCACAATTCCTCTCTGCTCCATGATGTGTTCTAACCATGTGTGATTTTTTTGGTATGTGATGTTTTCTTAAAGAGGCATTGACCTGTGTTCAAGTGAAACTTGCTCTTAAGCTTGTAAACACAAACTTGTCATGTGGGCAGTTTTCATCTCAACTTGATGTGCGTATTTTTTTTTTTTCCAAGAGCAAGAATAGAGATCAAAAGGAGGGATAATTTATAGGAAAAGGGGAAAAAAAGGAAATAAACTTGTAGCAGCCTTTTGAGTCGCACCATCCAGAGTCTTTACCTTGAAGATCAAAGTGTGTGTCCTTTGCTGGCCGTAAGGAGAAGAGTGTGTTCCCACCTCGGCACTGTGTGTTACAGTGGGTACTTTGTCTGAAATGAGCCTCTGCACGAGAGTGCAAGTGGGGAAAGCAAGGCAAAGAGCAGTAGAAAGCAGAAAGAACTTAGGCCACTTTTGAGTGACCTGATTTTTTCTTTTCTTTTCTTCTGTCCTTCTTGAACAGTGTTATATTAAATTAAGCTGTTAGGAACATGTTTGTAAGTTTTTAAATATTTAAGGTTTCTTTTTCTTCTGCAGTACTTTGTAGTGTAGTTTTTTGAGGGGGACTGAATTTGCTTTTTAACAATGAGAATTAGAAATGGCTGAGTTTTTGTAGGCCAAATCCTTTTACTTTTGAAGCTCAGTAACTCTTTAATTCTGCTGAGATCAGGATTAGGCCCTGAAACAGCTTCTGCGGTACACTGTGCTACAGGAGCTGTGGTTGTGGATCCAGGAAGGTCTAGTTAGTGTTCACTGAGCTGGATACTGGTGTATACTGGTTTTTACAATACTTTTTCCATTTAGTAAGGCTAGAAGAAGTAGTCTAGTTTGAGGTTTTAAAGTAAAAATTCTTAGTTTACTGATATTGCTATTATGGATGGTTTTGAGATTATAAAAAAAAAAACCAAACAAAAAACACAGCAGCAAAACAAACCTTTTCTTCAAAGAAACCAATACCTTATAAGCCAGGCCATAATACTTTCCTTTTGGCAAGGGATTAAGAAGTGTCATCTGCTGCGGGAGTAAAACATCTCACTGTGAATGGCGTGCCGTGAACAATAGATCTCAGCTGTGCAATGAAGTTTTGCTCCTCATGGGTAACAGTTCTGCAAACTAGCACTTAATAATTAATCCAGCTTTCAAATGCATCTTGATCCCAAGGTCCTCATCCAGATGAGATCCTGGAGAATTTAGTGAGAACCCAGGCCCTAGCAGCAAATAACCTGTGCTACCCTGCCATCCCATGGCTATCAACAGGAACCATCCCATCAAGTTTATTTTGGCTGGTTTTAAAGCAGGTGGTCAGAATGAGTTCCTAGTTTCAAAGTCACAGCTGCTGCTTTGAAATTGTGTAAGAAGGGCTTTGGTTTCTTAACACAAAATAACTGAGCTGCTGTTTAGTATTAGAGCATCATTATTCTGGGAAATACACCCTTCGTTTTAAAAATATCTTTCCTATGGAAGTTGAAAGTTTATACCTCATGATTCTAAGGTCAAAGAGCTGAAATAGTTCCTTGTTTGACTGATGTTTGTAAATACTTAAGAATTTCTCAGTGACTTGAAATGAGTGGTATCTGGAGGTAGTATTAAAATTGATAGCAGTATTAGAAACACAGAATTACTGCAGGCATCTCTTGTGTGTTGGCATTAAGTAAATTAGAGGAGGATTGTTTTGGGCAACCATAATTTAAGATTTTTCTCCTTTATCTGGATATCTTTGTGTGAGTTACACCCAAAATAGTACATGTTTATCATTAAATCAATTAAAGGACCAAATGGATTTTATACCATCACAATAATGATGCTGTGATTAAGTAGAAGTAAATGTTCCATTACAAATCCCCATTTTGTCTACTTATAAAATTTTATTTTAAAATGAACCATCTTGGGTGACTTTTTCAGTAGTGTCAGCAACAGTGTCAGCAGAATGGTGAATTTGTGTCGCTGGAAGTATAAAGAGAATTCATGAAGGAGTTTGTGTTAAGCAAGTTTTCTTTTTTATAAAAAAGGATTCTATTCACTGTGTTTTTTTTCTTCTTTTGTATTCCTTGCCACCTTATGATATTATAATGTTTTTTGCCTAGTTTCAAAATTTCATAGATATATATTTATAAAAAATATATGTCATGTAAGCCTTTTTCTAGTGTAAGAGAAAGTACATTTTATGCAAGGTACACAGCATGGGGTCTTCTGGGCCTTCAGTCTCATTTGATCCTGTCTCACACGAAATGCATCAAACAGGAATGAGCAAAATGCAATCCCCTCAGACTGGGTGAAAATGTTCTCTCTTTAGAAAGAAGACGAGAGAGGGCTGGTGAGAGGAAAGGCTTGACCTCTTCTCTTAAAGGAGGCCTGAAAAAAGCAAGTGGGCAGAGAAGAGACTGCATCTTCCACTTAGGTCGACAGGCTTGGTAAAGGATGGAAAGGGTAAAATTAGGGTACTGGGGACACAGTCAAAGAAATTAGTCCAGTTTGAATGCATACAGTATGTCAGAATTGTTGACTTGGTTGTTAAGGGGAAGAGGTGAGAATGGGAACATCAAAAGTACATCCAGTACAGACGGGATATCTGGGCTGTGCCCTTAATCATTTTTGCTTCCATCATAAAATAATTTTTATTTGTATTTTCATCTTGTGACTGAAATTCTAGCAGCTCAGTCTGTTGGGAACTGTGTGTTCTAGTGCAGCACTTCTTAGATTTATCCATTTGCACGAGGTGCTAGGCCATATTTTATATTCAGGTGTATGTGGCAGAGAGATCCCTACGAAGTTAAAGCTCTCCGTGGTTCAGACACAGTCTCTGATAACAGCATGAGCCTTTCCTAACTGGGCTGCCTCAGGTTGCCCCTTGGGTCTCTGCTTAGTGGTTGGGATTTTCATGGGTGGGATGTCAGCCCTGTTGTACTTAAGGAGATGGGGTAATAGGTTAAACACAGCTTTCTTAAGCTCTCTGGATCACAAGGTAGGTAGGCTTTGAAGTCATCTGTGATTAACAGACTGGCCTGGTGGCTGGGTTGTGAAGCTGGGAGGCGCTTGTGATGTGGGTGGCCAGGGATGGGCAGCCACTGCTGTGGTGTTATCTCGTCTCTGAAACTCTGAATTTATGGTTTAAGGGTGAGATCCAGGAGCCATGCATTCTAGTCTAGATTCTAGCTTCACAGGTATGTCTTTTCTAAAGTTTCTCATATCTTTGCAGAGACCCAAAATAGACACTTGCCATTCATTTAGTCTCATTTGTCTTCTCTTAGAACCTACTGGTTTTATCCACTTTTTCCCACTTCCCCACCACAGAAATATTTATAGTTCACGAAGAACTTCAGTGCCAGCTGTACTCTTAATTCATTGCTGTGTTTTTATGAACAAGCTAGGTATTTATCACCTACTTTCCTGAGCAAAGTAAGAATGAAAAAGAATGTTTGAATTCTCCTTGAAGTTTATATAATCTCCCTTTGCAAAATAGCCCAACCTCTTACATTGTTTCTTTTGATCTACAGTAATCTTCCTAAAATGTTTCAGAAAGGGGCCTTTCTGAACTGTCCAGCTCTTGTTACAATCCAGTGGTTCAAGACATCTAATTCTAAAAGGTTTGTATTATTCAAAGCAGTTCTGACATAGAGAGAGAAAAACCTTTTTACATCTCACTCATCTGATCAAGACTTTGGACAAGGTTGTGGAAAGTGGTGAGAGGGACGTGTCTTTCGTGTATGAGCCGAATCTCCGTTCCTGTGGAGGTCTGTCCCAGGATATGTGCATTCAGGTCGTGTGGACTTGCTGCTTTTTGCTGTACCTTGCTCTTGGTCATGCTTATAAAGTCAGGGCAAGATTAATAGGAATGTAGGGACAGAGGGTATGGCTGGCACGTGTGTAAATCCTAACAGGTATACAATACAGAATGAGGAGGATGCCAGACTTTCACCACTGTTACTAAATGAAATGGACTGCCCAGACGTGACTAAAGGGGGAAGGAAAAGGTTTGTTCAAAGTTCCACTGAATACAAGCTCTGATGTGCCAGTTAGACTGGAAGCTTTGCAAGGAGATGAGGTTTTTTCTGGTGTTAGCTTGAATAACGAAATTACCCTCTCTTGAAGGTTATTCTCTGGAGCAGCGGAGCTTGTACATGAGTGAAATGCATGTCAAAATGTTTACAGAGAACTGAAGTGGGGTGGTGAGTCAAGGCAGTAGGCTTTTCTTTGCACTGGCTTTGTAATGGATAGCCTTATAATGAGGGTGAACTATGCCTCCGATTCTGGTGGGCCTTTGTGCTATCTGGAGCACAAAGTGGAGCAGGTTTACAGGTTAATTAACACCTCTTCCCTCCTGCTTTGGTGCTGGCTGTGATGCATCACCCACGGTCACAGTTAGAAATGGTTAGTGATGGTACTCTCAAGCTTTTTAGGTGGTGCTGCTAAATTCTCTGCTTCGAATGTCATTTGTTCTCTTAAACAATAGAGAGCACAATTAAATAGATGGTGCTGAAGAGGCACTTATTGTCCTGTCAGCCTGGCAGCAGTGAGCACACCCCCAGAACTGAGTGTTGCAGCCAGGCACATCCCAGTCTGTAGATCCCTGCTCCCCATTCCTTGTTAATATGAAGAGAATTCAGAAATATTATGTCTGTCTAAAGAGGATTTTATGGCATCTCAAACCCTATTATTATGTATTTAAGGATGATTTCTCTGAATATTGAATCATAAGGATGGTTTTAATCTAACAGCTCTGTGGTTTTGGAGAATTTGGTCAGTCTGGCTGGAATCAGGGTACTTTGTGTGTTGGATACGGGCATTTGTTGTTGTTTTTGGGTTTTTTTCCCTCTGCCTTTGGACACCGAAAGCTTTCTTTGCCACCTATTGCCCACAGAACACACTTTCTCAGTAGTTGCCCTGTGCTGCTTTCTTTCCCTCCCAGTTCCTCAGGCCTCAGCACTGTATGTGTTAGAGGCTTCTATTTTAACAGCTATTGCCTTTCCCTTAGCTTGATTTAAATGCTACATCCTTCAGAAATTGAATCTTGGGGGAGAAACAAAGCCATGTGGTGGTCCAATTACCAGGGTGTGAATGTGGTGTATAACACCAAGAATCCTTTGCTATCCTGTGTTGTCTAGCACACCAAACTAACATTTGAGGCAAGTACACACCATTTCTAGTGAAAAACCATATCTTGCTATACCATAGCCACTGTACAGATGGCTAACAAAAAACATGTGTAGCACATACATGTTTTTGGAGCTTAAAGAATTTCTCCTCAAATCTCCTACTTCCTTACTTGCCTGGTTGTGAGTGGAAAGACAGTGGAGCATAGCCCAGCTCATGAACAGAATCATTTCGGGAAGAGGACAGTGCAGAGGCAGTGCTTGGTGCCTTCCTTGAGGCAGAGTGGAAATTGGAAAGGAAACTGTGATTCACTGAATCACAGTCATCTCTCAGACAGCTCCAGGGCAGTGCAGCTCTCAGCTGCTGCCTTGCTCGCAGTGGATTATAAGGTCATAATACAGCCCACTATGCTGAAGCAGAAAAGCAGTAAATTCATCCTCAGGAACTGCTTTATGTTCTCTAGAAATGAAGAATTCCTCTGTAAGAATGTAATACTTTTTATCCAACTTCCCAGTTCCCATGCTTCAGCAGTATATTTATCTGCACCGTTTTCATGCTGTGAATAGAAGGCCAAGAAACTTGTATAAAGAACTTTGTCTGCAGCCAGTGACATGTGCACTGCAGCATCCTATAAACTTAACAGGGATTAAGGTGAATGACCATGTGAGCAAGGGAGGCATCCCATCAGGAAACATATCTGTTTCTGGGTAAGCAACTAAAGCAATACTATCTGCAGAGTTTGAATCAAAGGCTTGGGCAGCTAAACAAAGCTAATCCCCAAAGATGTACTATTACACTAATTTCTTGTGTATGGAATAAATATTGAAGGAGTTTTGAAAAGCATTTTCCAGCCATTGTTAAGAGAGGAGTTGGGGTGTGAGCTATAAAATGCAGATCTGGGTTCAGACTTTCCCCATATTTGTGGTTTTGGTTTGAGCCTGTGTCTAGTTAGCAGGGATATAAATGTTAAAATTCACCCATGTGGCTTGAGAGATGTTCTCTGCTAGTAGTGTAAGTCTCACTTTTTCAGCATGTCTTTGTTTTAGAGAATATTTCTTTCTGCTGGGGTCAGATTCTTTCTTTTACTTGGCAAATTCTGAATATTCAGGCAAAGAAGGACAACTTGACTAGGTCTAGTAGAGCTGAAAATGTAGCATTAAAATGTAGCCTGTTAAAAATAATGCTTCTCTTATATATTCTCTTCAAGTGAAAACTTGTATGTTCTTACAGAGAAGAAAGTAAATATCCTATCATGCTGTCTTTTAAGGAAAGCCTTTCTTTCTTTGTCTCAGTTTGATAGCCTGATACATTTCATTACTCAAGTAATTGAAATTAATTGTTAGATGGGAAAGGATTAAACTAAACAATGAATATCCTTGGTTTTAGAGAACATTAAACAGGGAAGAAGAGCACTAAGAATTATGTCCTGCAGTAAGCAGAAGCATAGGAGGAACTCTCATGATGGGTAAAAGCTGTCTGCTCAGATCTGTTAAGCTGGGTCTGACTCAGCAGTGTGTTTGTAGAGTGGGAGGTCAGGGCTCTAAATTTGAATTCTCATCAGAAGACATGATTTATGAATGGCAGTGAGAATCACTTACCCAAAAGTGAACAGGACAAATCAGCTGGGCATAGAATGTGCTCTCTCCTGGGCTGTCACCCATTGTATGTGTAGCCTGGTGTGTGGCACTTAATGTAATTTCAGACTGGCCTCACTGTGAGCAGAGGCTGATAATGTGTGAACATGTGTGATGGTGCTGGGCTGCTGCAGGAGAGTCCATGGGACGCTGAGGGTGTCTGCTTTCAGAGGGGCTTTAGTGCTGACTGCCGTGGAGTCAGGCTCTGGCTGTTATAGTCGTGTAGCAGAGAATATTACAGAACCAGAGATCTCAAATGCTTGGCACTTTGTTGTAAATTTAATCTATTTACATATTTCCTGTGCCACTGTACAAACAAACCAGTGGGCAGAGTCCCGAAAGCATTTTCTCAGGCCAAGTTCCAATTGATACCAAAGAGGTCAGAATTGAAAGTAATCACTACTTTAGAAGCATTTGAATGTGACCTTTAGAGAAATAATTTTCCTTTTGCTGGCCTTTTGCACCCTTCATTAGGGAATTATTGAAAATCAGTAGGAAATTTCAATGACTGCAGGCTACAACCCTGGCTGAGTTGTTACTTGCTGTTCCTTTTGGAATATTGCAGGGAACATCACTTCTTCAGAAACTAGCATGGATCTAAAGTATTGTTACTCTGCCCTCTCCCTCATTCCTTGTTGAATTTGCAAGTGCTCATCTTGGCCCTATTAGACCCGTGGGTACATCTGTGTGTGGGGAACTTAGGTGCATTTCAGCGTGGATGCTGAGGCCAGTCCCACTCTGGTGGTGTGCACAGGCAGTGTGCAATGCATGGTTGTCTGCCACCATTATAATATCCTTTTGTTCCCAGAAAAAAAACCAAAATAACCCAGAAAAACAAAACCAAAAAGATAATGGGCAAACTTAGAGAAATGCACAAAAGACCTAAGGGTTGTTGAACTAAGAAAACTGAAAGGGAAAATTGTTTACTGCTTCTTTATGTAGGGAAGCTGGTAAGACCTATTGTTATAGAGTGAAAGAATAAAAAGTACTCTTATTTATCAGTAATTTATGTGCTTACTTGTGCAGACTTTTATTGTGATACAGCATGTTTGCACAGCAGCTGTTCAGGAATACCTATTGCAATCTGCTTCCATATGCAAACATGCCAGTAAATACTGAAGTAAAGGGTGAATGGGAATTTAGTCTATATTGTCTGACACCTAAAAAAGGTTACTCAGGTCTGTGAATGAGAATGATGAAGAATAACAGTGGGACTTGGGAAAAACTGGGTGTGAAGACATGGCAGTAGAGGTCTGTTTGAGTGTGGAATGATTATTGGAAAGTGGTATAGGTTTTAATTCCACTCAGAATTGTTAAAGCTGCAGTTTACATCTCTTAACTTTGTTGAGCATGTAATGGAAAAGGGTGTTCAAAGCTGAGTACATTGAACTCTGTCCATTTCTCTTTCCTCTACTGAAAATACAGAATAATTGTGTGTATCTATGCCAGCAAAATTGAGATGTATGAGATTTTTCTCACTTTCAATGAATATCTGGTACATGATACTATTTGACATAGAAGTGTTGTTACTTTAGGCATGGCTTTAGCAGTTTATGCTGACAGCAGTTAGTTATAACTCAGAGCTCTGTCCTTTATAAAGATTAATGATCCTTGAAGTAATAAATATATTGGAAATGCCAACCCTGGAAGTTGTTTTCAGTTCATAAATAGAATTGTTTTTGTAAGAGCAGACATCTTCGCCTGCTATTTCCTATAATAGAGCAGTAAGGTTTCAATATCTCAAAGGTGCTATTGGAGAGAAAAGATCCCTTCATGAGGAATATATGTGTTGGGAAGGGCAGGAAGAGGGTGATGACAAGCCATTTTGCAATATCACGTTTGCTTATGGCTTATGGGGAGTGCTGCAAAGAGCTTGAAGCTTTTAACACATCTGAGAATTGTTGACTTTTATTCTGGTTGCCATCATTCAGTAGGCAGAAAACAGCCCAGCAGGCACAGGGACCAACAGCTTGGCTTTTGTGGGTGGGCATTGTTTCAGGAGAGAACCAGTAACTTAAAGTAAGTTTGTTACAATATAGTCCTAACAGTAAATTAATCATGACATTAAGAGGGAGTGTATGCATAGACATTACTTCACAGAGTTGTCATAAATTCTGCTCTTGCTATATTTTAATTTCCAAGGCTTTTGAATCTCAGACAAGGTGCTATAGATGTAGTTATTAAATTCTGCAGAAATATTTTTATTGGGTAAGACATTGCTTGATGATGTAGCTGTGAAAGGCAAATTCAGAGACTAGCAAAAGGTCCTTTATCTGTGCATTTAGGAGGAAAAATACCATTTTGTAACACTCACTTATTATTGAAATACTTGTTTTAAGTTTGCCTTCTTTCTTCTGAATGGATGCAAATATATGTAGTCACAGTCTTGGCAATGAGGGGTTTATTCTCTTTGTCACTGGGTCATCAATAACATTGTCACCAATAGCACACAAGTGAAAACACAGCTTTGGAAATAGTGGTTTTTGCTCTTATGGCACAGATGACACTTCCTACTGTAGAGTCACCTGAGGAGATGCTGCCCTTTTCCAGCTTTTTTGAATACTCTTGAGAGAAGACATTGGAGAGGATATGAAGGAAAGAAAATGTTAAAAAATTACACAGTGTAATTTTTTCAGTGCAAAAGTGAATGTAGGGTGGAGGCTGAGTTAGACTAAATATTGCTGAGAAAACAGTATCTAATTCTGTGCTTTTCCAAGGTTGTTCCTCCATGTGCCTTGAAAGGGAAAGCCATGCTCTCCGCACCTTTCTGTACCAAAACACATGCTGCTAATTATTTGGTTTCTTCTAGGGGCTGTTCTTTTGGATGATGGTTTGCCATTCCCTTTAAGCATGCAGGGACATCCAGTGTCAGAGGAAGCTTAAAATAGGTTGTCTGCACTGAGGATGTTTTGGCAACCAGGCAAGGAATGGAATGGCAGTGCTGGGAGAGTTAAACCCTCCTCATCCCATCTTATCCATGTAGCAAACTGTGTCTGGTTGGGATGGAGATCTCAGGATCAAGTGCCTCGGAGGCTGATATGGGAGTTTGGTTGCAGTTTTGGGGCAGATGGTCTCTGGATAAGTGAAGTGGTGGACACCAATAACTGGCTGCTCCATGGAGTTCTGTCTGCATTCCCCTATACCCCACAGTAAATACAAGGTAATTTGAGGCAGCTTATGCCTTTATTTACCCCAGTGGAAGTGTTGACACAAGTTATTACTGTGGAATGCCTGCCATGTAGCCATACTCTCAGATGTCCTAATGTTGAGAAACTGGCCTGAAGCACTTTGCTGAGGTTCACCCAGTAAAATTTCATAGCTTAGTCATTTGCTCCATAAACCATGATAGCAGAGCTGTATCAGATGGCAAGGTCCTATAGCTTCCAGCTTCAAACAAAATGTAAGACTTGTTTCTAGTTTAATTTGATGCAATAATAATTTATATAGTGTAAACACACTAGATAGATCTCCTGTTGCTGGAATTAATCAGGCAAAAGTCTTGTATGTAAAATTCTCCTCTTTATCTTTCTTTTGAAAACACAAGCTCACTCCTGGTTCTTATTTAACAGCACTGGTTAGATGAAGTCCTTTGCTGCAAAACAGGTGTAAGGCACTGTCCTGCCCTGCCCCAGCACACCTCGGTCACAGCTTGGAGAGCCAGGGCTTGGCCTGTCTGCTCAAACTGCCAGTTGTGTGTTGCAGGCACTTAACAGAAACTGGAAGTGAAATCCCTATTTTGTTCAACATTGACCACCTTGTGGCCAATTGACCTCCATTGTTGGATAATAGCTTTCAGCCACCATTAGACTGGGCTGAATTTGGAGCAGCAGCCTGTTATTGAAAGGCACCATTTTCCTTTCTGATCTGCTGAGCCAGCTCATCCTCCAGAAGCATTTGAGAAAATGTGAGGGGTGGGTAAGAACATGAAATTTTCCTCCTGCTTCAAATGTGTTTGCCTGCGATTCTCTCTCACACGAGCTGTTTAAGTCTTCAGTTCACTGTTCAGTCTGTAGTTCTCAGGTGCCATTGGGCTTCAATTTCTGTGCTAAGTGTTTAGAAACCAGAGATTATTTGGAAAGAGACAAAACTCTTGTCCTGCAAGACCCTTCCTGAGGCAGGCAAAACGTTTCCTTTCTTGTAAGGAGCAAGTGAGTGTTCAGAGCCCTTGAGCCAGCTTTGTTCCTCGCTCCCTGCTCTTGACACACACAACTCAGGACACTTCTGCCAAGAGTTTTACTTGCACTTATGTTAGAGGGAATATCCCTGATAAGAAGGAGTTGTTGTTGAAGTCTTGTGGCTTCAACTGTGAAGGATTAAAATTTTTTTTTGCATGGAGATTGCTGATCCATTTGTTGTTATATAAAAATGTGAGTGAAGGTTTATCTTTTCCTTTGAGATGTATGGCACTAGCTCTGGAATTGCTTCCAAGTTTACAGAATGAGTCTGTGGTTCAGACCTCTCTGATAAACAATTTTTTGTTGTTGTTGCAAAGTTGGATCAGATTTTTGTTGTCATAATAGTTGGTGCTCTTGGCAGCTTGCATTTTAAATAATTAGGAGATAAAACTGGACTGTGCTGGAAATACAGCATGTCTGGTATTTTCTTGATTTGCTTAGTGATGTTTTTAATCCCCCTTTTAACTTTGAAGACTAATGTAAGGCAGTTAAGAACTAAGGGTTGATAATTTTTTTTGTCACTTTTGAAACCTAGATCCAAGCCAGCTTCTCTTGCAATATTTCAGCTTCAACCTCCCAGGACACTTTGAGATAAATCAGCATCTTTATCAAAAGAAGTAGGCCTTTTGTGGTGGTAGCAGTGTAACATTAAATATTCATTCTAATTTGCAGAGTTGAGACAATTATTCTGAGGTTCCCAATAAAGTTTACTTTGGAATTTGAAGCTTTGAAAATATGCTGCTTCCTTAATTTCAATTATCAGTAGCCAGTGATGGAGTTTAGTTCTCAGATGCATCAGAATTGAGATGTTTTGAAAGGCAGATGTTGAGGTGTTGAGGGTTTGATTTTTTGATTGTTTTTTTTTTCTCCTTTTAATCCTTTTATTTTTGTTGCCCACAGTGCCCTGGGAATGGTGAGGGAGGAAGCAAAAGATAAAGCTAAATTGGGAAAAAAAACTTCCACCTTAAGGAATCTTTGCTGTGTGAAAAGTATATGTTGAAAATATTCTATACAGAATTTTGAATCCAGTCACATTGAGGAGAAGGATGCTCACTTGCAGTATTGTCCTGTGCCTTTTGGGAGCTGTTGTTTCCAGTTCTGGCCTAGAAGTGGATTCATTTTAGCTGCTGGAGGAGTAATTCTCTGTATGGTTAGCATCACATTCTTAAAAAAAACCAAACAAAAACCAACAAACATGGTAATGACCATAATTTCACAAATATACTCTTCATTCAGCAGAGGATTAAAAAGACAAAAGTTGTAGGGTGTGGCTCAGACTGTATCTGCTAAATCCAGGCTTGGTAAAGCAAGTGCATTTTGGAATTAAGAAATACAGACTGCAAGCATCAGAGTCTAACTCATATATAGATTTCTTTTTTAAATTATTGTCTTGATTTTATTAAGTTAACTTCTTTAGCCCAGAATATATCATGTGAGGAAGGGGAACTAGAAGCTAGTTATATACTGCAAATACTTCCAAGAAAACGTTTTTTTTGTTAACAGTCTATGAAATATGCCACAGGAGGACAGTTGTGGCACCTGTTTTGTCACTTCACATTCCTGCAGGCATCTTCAAACAGAAAGCACAGAAATTCAGGGACTTTGAATTCAACTTGTTTCCTTTGTACTGGTGGTCCCTCAGGTACAGAACTGAACATGGCACCTTGTTCTTGTCTGAGCTGAGCCTGTTCTGAGGATAAATTGGCTACTCAATCTGCTTTTTTTCAAAGGGTCTAAATTCACTTTATTGTTTTTACAGTTGATTTTCTGTAAAGAATGGGCCTCTCAATTTTTTCCTTTAGGCAGCATATGGGAGGACATCCAGATGCATAGGCAACTGGCAAAGCAATTTTGTTCTTCTACTGGTGCCCTTAATTAATTATGTGTAGATTAACTAGCTGATCCATTTGTGGATGCAGTGTTTGGGGAAGAAAGTAACTGGGAGCATTGTGAGCCAAGAGCTGGGGTGCTTTCTCAAATACAAGTAAGAAAACATATTCTAGCTGGTATCCTCGGAGCAAGTGGGCTCCCTGTTCATGCCTTCCGTGCTTAGAAATACACAATTTTTAATGGCGAAAATAGAAGCTTAAAAAAAACACCCACTGAAGTTTGAATGGTAAAACTATATACATAAAATCAAGCTGTTTCCTTGTGGAATGTGACTTATGGAGAGGAACACCCAAGTTTTAAACTTCCTCCTTCAAAATTTATGGAAGCCTAAGAAATTTTCCTTTTTTTCCCCTCCTGTTTTTAATATGTCAGAATCTGTTTCAGGATTTAACTTTTTTTTTAAACACATATTACAAAGTATGTTTCACAACTTGATTTAATGTAGCTTCCATGTGTCTTGAATACAATAGTAACTTCTGAAACCAATATTTCTTTAGAGAGCAGTAAAGTTGTTTCTTCATGACACCAGTAAGTAGTTTTCTTGCCAAGAAGTATATTGTAAGATTTATTAGACTCTCCATTGCCCTCCCCCAAGTAACCCAGATTTTAGCTTTAAGTAAAGCAAACATGTTCAAAAAGTGCTCTTTAATTTTAGGCTAGGCGGATACAAAATAAAATCCTCCAGGGGTACATTACAACTAAAAGATTCACAAGCCCTCCAGGGGATTTAACTTTTTAAGTAGGCATTTCACAAGTATTTGTTGCATAAACCATTATATGCTCCAGGCTGGGGTTCTTTTAGAATATTTTTTTTTTTTTTTAGTTTTTTTTTTTAATATAAGACATTCGGCAATAAATGTATTTTTGTGAAAAATAATATCTCATCTATGCTTAGAAGTTATGTTCTGTTCTTCAAAGCATGTGTTTTCTTCATTCAATATTTAATATCAAATTTCTTGGCCTGTCATTTTAGTTCACTCAGTACCTTGAGGTGCTGCTGAATGGAAATGGGGATCATCCATTCCAGTTTACTCCTTTCACTCATTTTTCAAAATTGATTGCTTTTGGTCTACTGCAACTCTATCTTTGGCAGTTGGAAAAACAGTTTTTGGAGGCTGCAAAAGTCAAATGACAGCCATTTATATGTTGGTCTCACATAATTGATTAGACCAGATGGGCACAAGTGCCTTGGGAAAGAGAATACCAGAGAGAGGAGATGGGGAGCCTTTCAGCTCTCGGAGATCTGGCCTCTCTTTCTGTGTCTTTCAGAGACTTCTTTGTAAGCTTGGACAAGTCTTGTTTCTGTCTTTTGCTTGTTCATCCTTCCCACCAAGAAAATGATCCTTTCATTCTTTTATTTCCATTTCTAACTCCTGGGGCAGAGCACCTCTATTCCAGTGCTGTAATTTGCAAACCTGCTTCTACAGCTTCATTGGAACCTCCAAGTGCTACTGAAATGCAAATGGCAAATAAGTGTATGAAGAATGGAAAGAAAGTAATGCAAGACATAAAAAGAGTCCTTTTAAGATTGTAACAGGATGCAATATAAGAAGTTTAATCCAACCTTGAGTCATCCAGAAGTGAATGAGGAGAGCTGTAATTCAAAGAGATTTTGGAATAGAAGCCCTTGAGTATTATAGGCTAGCAAGTGACAAGAAAATGGGAGAAAAGGACTCTTGATTATCTTTTTGGACAACTTGTTAGCTGAACTGTTGCATTTAAATCAGAATGATGATCAGTTTGAAGTCGAAAGAGTAATAGAAACACTTGTAAGGAGGGAAATGATGTGTCTGTCAGAACAGTGATATTCAAATCATCAGACATGAAGGATAAAGACAGAATACCAAAAGCTTCAGAAAAACAGAAAGAGAATATAAATCCCAGCAAATTTATTTCTTTCTAGATCAGAGGCCCTTACACAAGAAAAAGAAGAGCCCTGATACCTGTAAGAATGTCTTCTTGAAAGAGGAGCTGAGTTCAACGTATTGTGTGCATCAGAGTCGGGAGTCAAGTAATAGAAGGGCTTAGCTCTCTGATAGACTGGCAGAGTGGTGAGCAGGCACTGTCAGCTTGTATCCAGAGATATTCTGAGATCCAAATGGAGGAGATTAATTGCTAGACATTACTCAAGTGAAATAGTGCTTGTCTTGAGACTTTAGTGTTGGCAAGGCACTTAATGACACAAACTCTAAAGTGGTCACTCCGTTTACCTCCATTTCCCAGAAAAGCCTCGTTCTACCTGATTTTTGCAGGGGCATCCTTTCTCCAACCGGAGCTCATCAAGCTCTGGCAAGAGGACAGATACTTTTTTGTGCCAACCACTACTTTTCAAAAATGTAATTCAAGAGCAAGCCTTGCTGCATAAGGTTCAATGGTGTATTGTCTGATCAGGCAAGGACTCAGCTTATGTTTCTCTCACACAGAAGTTTGAAAACTGTTAATGAGAGAGCAGATTTGCTCAATTATTGATTCATTCCACATGCTGTGGAATCACAATCACAGGGACATGAGTAGTTAAACTACCTGGCAGAGTAACCTCCTGGATTTGCACACAGCACAATTACAACTGGCTTTGGTATGAAATAACTCCTGGTGAGGGCATGTGCTGGTTAGGGAGGAAGGAGGTGCCAGTAGAAAGTTACCAATAACTGGAATCTTTTTGGTTTTTTGGTTTTTTTTTTTTTTTTTTGCTAAGCAGAAGCATGCTACTTGTGCTAAATCTCCTTTTTTTCCACATCCCGACTTCTATACTCTATTTTACCTTTCCTGCACTGGAGGAACTAATTATATTAACAGACTTGTCCTCAATTATTTATTTTCAAGTGTGCTTCTCTGTAATTTCTGCAACTATTTTGATGTCTATTGCAGATCCTCTTTGAGGTTTTAATGTTCTGTCTCTGTCATTTCCATTTGTATTCTTGCATTTGGACCTGACAAATTATATCCATTTCTGTTGTGGTTTTAGCTGATGCTGGTTTTCCATTTTAGGGGCCAAATAAAGTTCTTGGATGCATATGTGCAGTTCCCATTTACTTCAATCATCGATATATTTTATTTATAGTATTTTTTTTTCTCCCAGATGCTCAAGATTTCAGCATGAGAATAGTATCCAAGTGTTGCCACCTCCTGGTCTTCTATGGCCTAAATAAAGTGAAAATGAGCCAATTTTTTCTCATGTTAACACAAACACTTTGACAGTGAATGTGTGAAAAGGAGAGATTTGTTTCAATGTGCCTGAGGTTTTTTATGTCTCATCCTTGTTCATACAACTTGGGCAATTTTTGCAAACTCTAGCTGCATTAATTACAAATCAAATATGGTTATTAGGAAGCAGTGCTGTTAGTCAGATAATGTGCAAGAATGAGATATCTGGCAATAAGTCCTGCTATTGCTTGAACTCTGTTGCATTGAAAATAACTAAAGTGAAATCTAAATTACATAAATAAAATTGCTACTGGGCCTTTGGGGGCATCAGTGTTATAGAGCAGCTCATGCATTGTTCACCTGGAATGGACAGGAATACTTGCATTTGAGAGGACACATGGATTCTATAATTCAACCTGTGTTGCTTCACAAGTAGAAATAAAACACAGTGACTGTTCTGCATGTTTAGATCTGTATTTCCAGTGTCTCAATGATCCTCTAAGAGTTACTCGGTTTGTTTTTTGCTTGTTTGTTGGGGTTTTTTTCCCCAGATACTTACTAGAAATAAAAGCCCCTGATAAATTAACTTTGCATTCAACTTGTTCATGACAGTCTACAAAGCAAACAGTTCTATAAGCTGAAGATTCAGGGCTCAAGATCACATTTTCTCCATCTGTGGGAAATTCATTGGAAACTTAACATGGGAAGAGGAAAAATATCTTAAGTTATTTTTATGGTGAACTTCTTCATTTCTGTGAATTATTTTCTGAAACAGAAGGAAGCCAGGATACATTTACAGCCAGAGAGGTGCTCGGATGCTGCCTCAGCTTGGGCTCCTGAGAGCTCACCAGCTCCTCTGCAGAGCACCCTCTTGGCTGGGACAGTCTGTCTTGAGAGTTGATGGAAAATCTAACCCTGTTCAAGATTGCATTATCTCTCCTTTGGGACTAAAGTAGATTTGGAAGGGAGGCGGGATGATGAACCTCATGAGCTTTCTTTCTCCATGGGTTTCTCTTCCTGGCCGTGTGACATGAAGCATTTCCTTACAACTGCAGAGCAGCAGTCACTGCTGTGGCTGCAATGGAAACTCATTTTGTGTTGCAGGTCCAGCTAGACTCCTTTCTACATTTTCTTACAGGAGGAAGGGGGATGGTTAACCTCATTTTGCTGCCATCCCATTACCTTGAACAGTCCAGACTGAAATCTGAACAGTGTGCTCTTAAATTCTTGCTGGCTGATTTCTATGGAAAGCTTGTTATTTTAATTTTTCTTCACTTTAAATTTTTTTCCCCTTGATTCTTCTTTTTTCAGTCACTTGAAATAGGGACTGTAACTTGAAACTGGAAGTAAAAAATTTGCTTTGAGAGATCAAGAGTCTTTTTAAGCAGCTTACTGGATCAGCAGTTGCAAAGTTATCATGAGGCCTGAACTCTTTCTATGGGTTTAACGGAGGCAGCACAGTGCAGGAGCAAACATCACAACTCTGTATCCTCAAGGGAAGACTTAGTGCTTTACACATACAAGCAGAACTAAATACTGTACTTTGATGTACTCCTCTCTCTTTTTTTATTTTGTTATTAGTTTCAACCTGTTGGGAGTAAGTTTTTCTGCACTCCTGGTTAAGATTTCCCTTGATGTTTTGTGGATCCTATGTACATTCTATAAAGCTGAAAAGAAGGACACTTCATGTAGATAGTAAGCACCCTAATAGCTATTAGCTATGGATTTGTGTCAGTGGGAGTTTTATACAGTTCCACATGTAAAATAGTGGTTACCACGTGACAGGATTATTGCAATGTGTAATATTTGATGTTTGCCTGCTACTCTTGGCAGTGTTTGGTGAAAGCAGAATGGATGCCCAGTGTCTACCCCACAGGGGTCGGTGATATGTTGCTTAATGTGTTGAGTAGACTCAAAGATCTCTGCCCAGATTCAGTGCCAGGGCCCAGTTTTCAGATGTGTATGTGGTGTTATTACAGCACACTCTACTTTGTCCCTAGTCAAAGCTTGCTAGTTTGTGTTATCTGGATGCAAATCTGGGTGTTGGCAGTGGACATCACTCCAGTGGAAGTATATTTTTAAAATTCAGGGTTCTAAGTTCTTTGTGCTGTCTCGAGGTAGGAACACAGTGAAGACTGGGTGCTTCAGCTTTAGCTGAGGGTTGCCCACACAAGGTCAGCAGCAGCCAGGGGGTGACTCCATCTAGTTTGCCATATATTTAAAAACCTTCTATCTCTATCTTGAGTGTCACATGAGCATTAGAAGAAGTGAGGCAAAGGGCTGGAGTAATCCTCTCAGTTCTCAAGGTTATCCCCTGTGGCTACAGACAGCCATGTAAGCACATTTATAAACTGACCAAGATCTATTAAAATAAAATAACCCAATAATGCTGCAGGGGTTTTCATTGCTTTGCAGGGCAGGGAAAGAGAAGATTTCCCAATTTGCATGTTGGAAAGGCTCCTCCTCTTAACCACTGGTTACTAAACTACATCTGATTTTAGCCTAAGTTAGTTATCTTGAAAGGTAAAAACGTACCTTTTTAGCAGGACAAATAAGGCCTCAGAGAGAGAAAACTAATGACTGGTTCATAGAAGCATCAGGTTTCAACCACTGTAATGCCCTGACACAAGAGATCCAAATCCTGGCAATGTCTGTGTTTGTCCTTCAAAGGTAAATAAATTAAGTACTGTGGATTTCACTGGCTGGAAATCTGTCACGGGAGTGTAGAATTTCCTTTTTGTTCTTTTTCTTTAAGACTGTAGGGTAGTCTCCTTAATAAATATAAATTGCCCTGATGTCCCTAAATCAACTTTTCTCTCTCCCATTCTCCACTGTATAAGGCATGTTGAAAATTTCCATGATAAAATCTTGTGAAATGGTAACAGCTGAAATACAGATGTTTGTGTCAACATAACAGAAAGGTGTTTGAAACTTTTTCAGGCTTAGTTTCAAAGGGAAAATTTTATAGTAAAAAAATCTATATGTCTTCCTTATGAGGTTCTGCAATACCTGCTGTACTTCATGTCCCCAAATCTGGCCTTAACTGAATTTCCTACTGAAATCAGCAATCTTGCTTAAATAATGTCACTAAAGATAGTGGGACAACCCAGAGCTGATTTGGGATCCTATGGTGAATTTTATTTCCCAGACAATATAATTTGTCAAAATAGACTGTGTCACAAAACTTATTTTCAAAAATTGTGACATTTTATTCAAAGTGGCTGAAACATCAGGTTTTTACATGTTTGAAATGAATCTTTAGTTTTAATGTTTTTTTCCTTCTTTAGGGTGTAATTTTTCTGAAGTTTTGAAAATTCTTGTCCAGCTGTCCAAGTTTTTTGACTCACATTACTGTGTGTAAGTTGTAGAATCATCATAGAATGGGTTGGGCTGGAAGGGTCTTTAATGACCATCCGGTTCCAGCCCCTCTGCCACAGGCACAGACACCTTCCACTAGACCAGGTGGCTTAAAGTTTGAGCTGGAAGCTTGTTCAAAGTTTGCTTTGATCTTTCCTTGTGTATGGGACTATATGCTATGAACATTTTATAGTTTATTTGTTACCCAGAGTAATTGGGACCCGCAACAATTGTATGTGCAATAGCACTGTGGTGAAATAATGCTGAACTTCCCATGTGCAGTGCAAATGTTGCCTCAGATCCGAGGACTCACGTGACAGCTCCTCAAGAAGGTTTAGCTGTACTTGGCTTTAAAGGGTGTCTTAGCTAATTAGTGTATTAGAACTCATGGGCCATGGCTTGTGAGTTCAGAGCTTCTGCTAATTAAGTTTTGAATGTAATTTTAGTTAAACTATTAAAGCTTTGTCCCAGGGCTGTTCTCATTAAGCAGAACTCCAGCTCTCCTGGATTTTCTTTGTTCAGAGCTCTCTTGCAAGTGCGTGGAGGCACATCTGGTATTGGCTGTGGCATTCACATGGGTCTAAAACTGCTGCAAAGAAACAATGCAATGAAATTTATCTGGGAAAACAGTGAGATCACAGAATAACATTTCCCTGGAGAAAAGCCTGAACCTTTTTTATGATCTGTCTTAGTACTTAGTACAGCACTTTTAACCATCAAACTTCAGGGCGTATGAAATCCCAAAGGGTGGAAATGGAAATATTTTTTTGTTTAGTGAAGGCTAAGTATACCAAGATAATTATTTCATCTCCTCCTCCAGGAAATCTTTAGTGCCCCTAAGCCCCAGTGTGTGACATTTACAAAAAAAGTACAGTAGGTAGTTACTGCAAAGGGGTTCATGGGCTGTGACTTGAGTCAGTCAAGAACCACCTGTGACTTGAGATACATTGAAACTTCACAAAACTGTTATATTTCTGGTGCCATAATATCACTTTGTTTACCACCTTTGGGCTTTTAATTAAATTTTACAGGATACTTGCCCACAATATGGATTAGGCCCATTATGCTACTTGAGGAAAAAAAAAAAATTATCAAACACGAGGCTTTAAATTTGGCAGTTGTTCAAATTTATTTTTTCTTAAGGCTTAATAGGCGTGTCCAAATGAACATGGCAATTTCTTTAGAATAGAAATGAATACGCTGTTTTGTTGTGCCCGGGGTCTGTGTAATGGGCTGTGACAGTTCCTGCTGGGGTACCAGGTGAAAGCCCCTTTGCTCAGGGCCGGCCCCCGGCCGTTCCCACCGGCCGAGAACCGCGGCTGGCAGCCGGTCCCTGCCGCCCCCGGGGCCCGCAGGTGGCTGAACCTCCTCCACACAAGGGCTGCTGCCCAGCACACGTGGGGAAAGGGAACACCGAGATAGCAACTTGGAAGCTGATGGGCTGTGGAAGTTAATGGTGGTAGTTAATTCTAATTAGAGGCAAACTTTTCCCCTTTCTATCTCCATGGGGAGAGAGCCCTGTGTAGCAAAAGATACTTGTAGCTGTTCATCTTCCTTTTCAGCTCTTGTGTACTCTAAGGTTTTCATCCCATTCTGCCTTCTAAACTTGTTGTCTTCCCTTGCTGTTGTGCACTGTCTTCTTCCTGATTATTATTTTTGTTCCCTCTGTATCTGCCTTTCCCCAGATCATTCTTTTTCCCTCTACTCATTTTTTTCTGTCATCCCTCTTTTCGCTTGTGGAGCAGGAAGCTGCTGGAGTGACAGCACAGGGATTGTTGGCTCTGCGAGGGCTGTCGCTGCTGGGTGTGCAGTGGTTCACCACGTGGAGGGAGCTGGAGGCAGGCTGCCAGATGGGGAGTGGACAGGGAAGTCCAGAATCACACTTGGTTTGCTACACGTGAACACTTTGCAGCAAATGGTGTCCAGCACCTCTGTGTGGTGATCTTACCCTGGGGGGTGCTGGCAGGTCATTGCCCTATCCTGGCTGTTTTCTAGGATGTTTCTGTGTGTGTGGTGAAAGTGAGTTTTCTCTCAAGTGTTGAGTTTGGCATTGAGTCCCTGAATTGGGCCAATCTGAAACTCCAAATGAACTTTAGGAGCTTCCCTCTTAGGAAACCATAGCCATGGGCTTGTTCTATCTAAACAGTGACAGTTCAGAGTGCTCTGCTCTTGGAGAACCTTTCCAGGTTCAGGCATGATTTTTGCCCTTACACCATGGACCTGTCTTCTTAACTTCCCTCCATGGGAGTCACAATCCCACCAGTTTTTCATGGGGCAAGAACTCAGCCCAAGCACCAGCAGCATTTCAGATGCTTCAGCTCTTTCTTCATTTTGTTTCTCTGACAGCACTTGTTGGGACTGTGGCATGTTTTACTCAAATTTTGGTTTTCTTTTTTACCAAGGAGAAACCACACCATTCCCTCAGCTGGCTTGGCAGACTACCACAGGGAGTTAGCAGTCTGAAGCTCTTTGAGGCTTCTGTTACTGCCCAAATTTTGAACCCTTTTATTTATTACGTGTCAGGGAAGAGTTGTTGCTTCTGAGACTGCAGAGATAGCTTAGCTCTCATCCTGTGAGCTGATAGTTTTGCATGTTTGCTTCATCTAAATTGGCAATATTGAGAAACAATATTGTATATAAGGCTTATCTGTTTCATCTTGCATTAATTTTTCTCTTCACATACCCCAAGTTAAACATCAAAAAGAATATAATGTCTTGTGAGTTTAGTTTGTCCTGTAGTAAGTCTGATCTTTATTTCCATCTTTGCTATTAATCACATTTGATACCTTTTTTGGGGTGAACAAGTTAAGGATGAATAGAGCTTGGTGAATGTGAGAACACAAGGACAGTGCTTGTCCTCCCGCAAAGTAGATGTTTGCCTAAGAGATGTATTGGTGTTTTTATTGGATGTTGCCTTGGGATGAGAATACAGCTCTTGGGGGCAATAAACCATTCCTCATTTCCTGTCAAAGACTAGCATGTGATGGACGGGAAAAGCAAATGAATCAGCAGATCTATGTTTTATGTAAAGTCTGGTTACTGGATGCTTAACTTTCTCTAATTGTTGATCCTAAGGAGTGTGACGTTCACATACAGGAAAAAGCTCACATTAATTTGGTGGTGAGATTATTACTACTAATAATAATTGTGTCTAAATATTATTTGACATGATAGCCTGAAACTGAGTGGTGTGGATGATTAAGGTCGTACTGTCAACCAAAGGAAATATTCTTTGAATGGCTGTAGCTGTGGTCAGAACAGGCCAGTGTACATGTGTACAGCATTTGGACCTAGGGGAACTGCCACTTCCATGGAGAGAGAATGATTTGGAGCTGGGCCTGTTTGCCCAGGCTTTTCATGCTCTTGTTCCCTCCCTTCACTGCAGTGAGATGCTGCCTCCAACAGTGTGTCAGCCAGGCTCCCCATCAGCTCAGTTTCTGTGAGTCTTCTCATTCCTGACTGTGCTCCGTGCAGAGCTGCTTCATACAGCGACCTGGTGTTACTGGCCTGTCACTGATAAATGTGCCAGAGAAAAGAAAAGCTTCCCTGGAATCGTCTAGAGAGCCCAGTATTAAGAAGAGCTCTCCTAAAACCTACTTTGCTTAGCCATATTAGGTCTTTTGACCAATATTTTAATTTTCTATCTCTCATCACTTTCACTAATTCTTCTTTTTTCCATCTCAGCCTCAAACCTCAACCTATCTTGGACATTGCTTTTTCTCTTCCATGTCTGTTCTTTCTTTCCATATATTGGTCTCTGTAAAACGGCAAAATTTCTTCTTCTGTGTCCTAGGGCAAAGTTGTACCATAAGAGATTTTTGCTCCAGCACACCAAAGCTACTCCTGAGTCTGCCTTTTCTCCCTCTTCCTCAGAGGCATGAAATATCCAATATAGAGAAGTGGGAAAGAATAAAAATTTAACTTTTCTTTGAATGCTGTAAAACTGCCTAGCATTGTGTCTGTGTCTATTCAAGAAGGATGACAAAGCAAGTACTGCATGGAACATTTTATTACACTTCTGTAATTATGTACAGCCTCAGGGTCATCATTCAGGAAATGGGATGGAGGGACTTCCACACTATTTTCAGTTCTCTATTGAATCCCTTTGTGACTGGAAATAAGTAGTTTAATTTCCTTTGGATCTTCTTCCGCAGTACTATGTTTACTTATGTCTCTCACCTTCTAAGACTGTGTATGGCAGAATATATCTTCCACTTGTGTTTTAGAGCAGGAATATTTGGATTTGTAGACACTTCCAAAATGCAACTGATAATTTTAAAGTTTGCCTAATTGTGTAACCAACTGTGTTTCTATTGTTATAAAGTTCACTTGTCTTAGCCATGACAGCTATTCTCGAATCTATCATAGGCTCTGTCCATTTTGGAGAAAGAAGATTTCCTTTTGTATATATCAGATTTGTTTAGTGGAATTAACCATCCTTCCTACCAGAATTATTTTGATGACTTAATCTCTATGGAATTTGTTAGAAAATGTAATCTTGTTCTTGCATGTGGCTTTTTAGTTATGATCCTCACAGCTGTGAACTGGGTTTCCCTTATTCCCCTTTTACTTCCCCCATCTCTGTTAATACTAATTTGGCCAAGTGTGGTTTATAGTTCGATTTCATGCTCATTACAGTGTGACATGAATTGGTAGCTGGCTGAAATGGGCATTCAGAGACTTGAGAGCTGGGAGGCTTGCTAGTGTGTTCAAAAAATAAACACTGTGAGGATGTTTCTTCATTAGATGGAGCTGAGAACTATAAACCCTGGGAATCTGAGAATTATCTATGTACATTGATGAGCACTTAGAGCTAAACCCAAGGTTTAAGGTGTGAGATTTCAGCTTTAAGTCATACCTGTCAAGGGTTAATGGGAGTTGAAGCTGGGCTACTTCCTTTGCAGCAGTATCCTTTTACACACATGCTTTTAAAAACCTGTTAGTTAACCAAATACAATCTGGCCCTCGCTTAAAAACCCATTCTCACTTTCCTAAGGTTTAACTGGGGCTGACTGTCCAAATCTGCTCATATTCTATTCGATATCACATGAAAGAATCATAACTCCTAGTGCAAGAGGCCACATGTTTATCCAAAGGACAAAGTTTTCCAAGAGTCCATCTCCTAAACAACACCCGAGCTGAGGGCTCAGGATTGTACCTACTTGGAGACATTCCTCTGCAACTTCAGTTTCCCTTAAATATGAATTTATATACAAAGTTGCCCAATATTTTGTAAATACATAAGAAAAATATTTTCTTCAGTGCTTTCCAGAATTTGCCTTTAACTTATATGTTGCTCTCCTTATTAATTTTTAATGAGGACATCTGATGGCTTGAATGATTGACACAATGAAATAAAAACTCAAACCAGAACTTAAAAAGCACACACAAGTTGACAAAAATTTGCTTTTTTATGAATTTCAGTTAGGAACATCTTCTGCCAAACAGAGGTGTAGATTTGCCTCTTACAGCCTTCTCCCATGACCAGATTTGTTAGAGGAAACTGTTCTCCTTTAAATCAGACCCATGAATGAGTATCATGAATGTTGAGAAGAGCTGTGGGCGAGAAGAAGATTGGGTTGAAAGAGTTCTATGGGTTACCAGATGTGTGTGAGTTCACCCTCATTTGAAAGTTCACAGTTTGATCATCCTTTCCCTGGGACCGATAAAAATGACTGCTCAAATCAGTTTGAGGGATGGATGGAAAAGCCTGTTTGGTTTTAGTTTTTATAGGTTATGGTGAATGGTATGGAAGCCTCTGAACTGTGTTATCCTACTGCAAGTCCAGCATGTGACAGAAAACATGTAGTGCCTGAACATATCTCTAACCAGATAGGAGTGAGAGTTATTTTTATTCTTTTTTTCTTTTGCTTTAATTAAAAACTTTTCTTCCTAAATTATATAACAAATTTTCAATCATCTAGTTAGTTCAAAAAATTGCTCAGTGTTTGTAAAACAGCGAGAGAATTTGACTCTTGCCTTTAATTTAACCACAGCAGATGCTGCTAACAATACTCTGCTTCCCAATGAAGTAATTTACCTTGAAGATCAGAAGTGGAAGCACATTGTTTAAACAGCTGACTTGATTGCTCAGAAATGAGGCTGACCAAAATGACTTGATGACTTGTATCTGAGGACTAGGCTATTAAACAAACAAAACATACAATAACATCAGCAAAGGCTGTCTGGGGGAATCAGCTCTCATTGCAGTGGGGATGTTATGAGCATTTTTTAAGCAAATAAGCATATTGAGTCAAGCAGTAATGAAAGTAATACTGTGATTTGCCTGCAAAACTGCCATTAAAGGTTAGGAATGAAAATAAGTGGGAAAAACAGCAGAGCACCAAGAAAGAGGGTACTGGAGGCATGGAAGTTGTCTGTAACAACAAACGAGGAAAACAAATGTGCTGCACATGACACAGTGCATAAAATTATTCTGGATCTGTTAATGACTTGAGTTATGAAGAGTTTTGGGAATTATAACTAAGCTGGAAAAGTTTCAAATCTCAACTAAGTGAAGCTGCAGTACCTACTCAGATAAATTGCCATAGTTTTCTTTATTCTAAGACTTCCAGCCTCTACAAATAGGATGTTCATTTCTAATTTAACAACAGTTTTGTTATCTTATTTGAATAAAATGGCCACAGGAAAATGTCCAGATTTTATAGTACTCACATGCAGAATCTCTATTTTAAATTTCTGGTTACCCTTTGTCTTTACCAGCACCCCCCTTGTCGCAGCTGCTGGGGCGCTGTGCAGTGCCCTGTACTCCTTGTCATGTCTGGAGCTCAGTTCAGCTCAGCTAACTTTAGATGTCTACAAGGTAAATGTTGACATCTGAGCCAGTCATGCTGTCTCCTTTCATCAGTGGCAAGAAACAGAAACTTCAGTGAGGTCAGTTTTAACACTGGGACTGTTTCTGGTAAGCCACGTGAGCAGGGATGTCTGATGTGCCGTCGGTGTTACTCGGGGCAGAATGAGACCTCATCTCTGGCTGACTCCTCTGGGTGCTATTGATATATATAGACCAGGGGTGAGAATTTTCTTACAGCATGGAGAACGCTGTTATTTTTGAATATATAGCAGGAGGTAAGTAAGGTAGGATTAGCTGCTCAGTGTCTAGCTGCTTTGAAATTTTACAGTTAGTTGTGCTATTTTAACCAGAGGAGATATATCAGGTTTCCATGGATAGACTCACGTCCACTCTGTGTGCTGCAAGTCACTGCTGTGTCCAAAACTGTCACTGTCTCTCAGGGGAAAAAGAAAACCCGACCATGTCCGATGGCTGAGAAGGGAGAAACTTAACAAAAGAAACGCTGTGGTAAAAATCTGGGAGAGGGCATGTATATGTATGAATGGAAAAGAGCAAATGACAGGAAAAGGAGAAAGGAAAGCTGCTGCGTCTCCTTTCTTTATTCATTGCTTTAAGGAAGGCCTTTAAGCTGGAGAGCAAATTGGAATGTCAGCAGGCTGACACGAAAGCATTAATCTCATCTATCTGAAAAGGGGTAGATTTAGGAACCTTTGCCTGTGAAGCTTGGCCTCTGTTGCACTTTGTTAAGTGTGGGTGTTTAACAGGCAGTGTGTTTGTGTGTGCACGTGTCAGAGAGAGGGAACACAGAGGACCAAGGACTTATCTTTGCAGAAGCAGAGCATGACAACCACTATCAACAGTGGGTGCATCTCTTGTGCAGATAGAGGGGTTACAATTGTCCATTGATCATCAAGTTCTCTGTGTTTCCAGTGTTTGCCAGTGTGTCATGGAACTGGATAAGCACTTGCAGTGCTTCTCAACCTTGTGCTAGCTATGACTTATCCCATATCTCTTTGTATCTGCCTTTTACACTGAACAAACAGAAAACCCTTGCATTTTCCCTACCAGCACAGCTCAAAATAACAGCTCCTCTGTGTTAGTGGTGAGATGTGTGCCAGTGGGAAGACATTTGTGTAAATAATCTGAACAATGATAAACTGTTTTGGTTTGTGGTTTTTTGTTGTTTTTCTTTTTTTTTTTATTTCTCAGAATGATTGAAAATATTGGATGTCTTTTTCACCATATGTATAATTAGCATAAGGAAGAAGTAATAACCCTGGCACTTTGCTGTGGAAGGATTATTGGCTGAAGGTTACAAAGTAGGTGAGGTTATAAGAAATCCTGTGTTCTGTGATTGGTTCTGTCAAATTCTTTGACTTCTGCATGACATATTTTATCTGTCTTGAAAATACCTTAAAGTTTTTTTAACCCCCATTGCATCCTGTACCAACCTATCACATGCCTTCACTGCTCACTGCCATAGCTACTTCTCATGCTTGTTTTACAAGGTTCTGTTAATGTCTGTAAAGCAGTTTGTAGTTACTTTCAGTCATGGATCTCAGTATTTTCTTAATATCCACCTCATGGCATGGTATTTAGGGACAAAATTTTGTCTGTTGAATAACTTTTCATTTGAGAGTGAGTAATACCAGTGCTGGAGACTTTCTTGAACAAAAAATGATGTCAGCCTCTTGCAGGAAGGAAGAAGCCTTGCCTGGATTTCAGTGGCATAGATAACAGGAGGGGGAAAAAATTCCTTCCCTGAATAGTTGTGCTTGAAGTAGGAGGAGCTCCTATCACTGAGATCTTGAGTTGCTTTATTGTAGCCTGCTCTTCCTCTTTGATGCCTTTTTTACCTTTAGAGCCCTGTAGTTAATTAACTCACTTGATTAAAAGCAGAATGTCCAAACTCATGGGTCACCACACTTGGGAAGTTTATATGTCCTGTTTAAAAATAGGCATCAGCACCTGATATGCCTTTTGAAGACAGCGGGAGCCAGTCCTGCATGAGCTGGCTAAATATAGTGGCAGCCCCACCACTTGCCACAGAGATTAATATGGGGAAGAAATTCCACTTGGGCAGGTAGGGTGCAGCAGATCCAGATCTCCCAGCTGTGCTGTTGGGTGGTGTGGGCTCTTAGTTAACAGGAGAATTGCTTTGATTTTTATTTTTGCAGTATAGCAGTATAGAGAAGCTTGTTCTGTCAGATGTTGTCAAATTTTGAACAAGAAGGGGTTTATATCCCTTTTGCTCAGTTATCACTTGGACAGAGCAGAAATACTTGAAAACTGCTTTTTTACTTCACAGCTGCTTGCAGAGATCAGCCCTGTGTGCAACCTTCACTTAGTGAAATATAAAATTAAATTATCCTAATTGCACAGTGTGCCATGACTCCATGTTTCATCTTTCTTTCATTTTAGTTCTATTTTTGTTACCATTCCATACAGGCCTATTTTTCATTTCACCTTTATTTTTGCAAATTATTGTCATCAGCTGAAAGGGAGGGATGATGAAGATAAAGTTAGAGGAACTGGTCTGGTAAATTACTTAAAGTTTTATTCTGCAAATTAATTTCTTGTGTTTCTCAGTTTAGGCACACATTTTAAGTCTAAAAGGTTTGGCATGTAGGAATGTTTTGATGTATGTTGACTCCTGTACATAAACACAAACCACCAACTGTCCAAAAAAAGAAAAGCTGAAAGAAAAAAAGAAAAGTGAAAAGGCTGAGATCTGAAATGAGAAATAGAAATAGTGGGGAAGAGGAGAAATGGGAAAGATTAGCCACAATAAAGATGCAGGAACAAATTCTGAAGGTTGACAAATAGTTTTTGGAGTGCTTTTACTCCACATGTTTTCATTAGGAAACCCATCCTCTGAAGTCAAGCTGGAAAAATTTACCTTGCACCAGCCAAAAAAAAAAAAAAAAAAAAACCTGACTGAAGGGGTGGAAGAGTCCTGCTGAGGAAATTTTGATCTGTATGATCAATATAAACTTCTTTTGCCTGACTGCATGCTTAACCTAACCTTCCACTTGTGGACAGAGTGCTGCTGAGTGGGATATCCTCCTACCTGCCTTTTTCTGTAGGCAGTGCCAGAGCTTCTGGTAGCTTCTACAGCACTCTTACATTTCAGAAGTGTGAGTAGCTACTGTCCAAGACAGTTTGGAACAACATCAAATGGTTTCCTGCTGCTTAGCAGAAATTTGTAAATCATTCATATGTCACTTAAGGTGTAAAATAAACTCAGTGTTGACCTGATTTTGACACCCAATGCATTACAATAGTTCACTTTCATAACCCAGATTCATCAAAGATCAGTCAAATGCAGCAAATGAATCTAACAGAGGAGAACCTGAAAAACTGTCAGTGCACCTCTGCAAGTATGGCACCTTCAGCAACTGAGAAAGAGAAGGCTGATTATTTACCATGATGTTGTCTCTGTCCAGATATAAAATTAAGTTGATATAATGACATTTGGTGCCATCATTGCATTTGGTGTTACCATTGCATTTGGTGTATAGTGAACAGCATAGGGGTACAGTGTACATAAAGCAAGTCCCTTGGGAAAGAGTTGTACCTGAAAAGAAAATTTTACCCTTGGTTGGTGGGTTATTTGAAGTAAGTGGTATTAATAAAAACCTTTGCATTTGTGGATTATTTCATCTCCAAAAATCTGATATTTAGAAACACCTACAAGTTAATTCTTTCTATAAAAGTCTACTTGTGTTGAAACCTCCTGGACTCTCTTCTTAAAAGTTTTACTTTTGGGAAGATTGAATAGAGGAAAGCTCCCTTTCTTTTCAGACTCTATGCTGGTAGCATCTTCTGAATATTCAACTGCTTAAGTTTTTCTTTGTAGTTACACCCTTTCTCCCTTTGCGGAAGAGGCTTAAATATTTTATGTTTTTTATATCAGTTTTTTCTTAAAAAAAAGAACACATGGTTGAAACTATGCATTCAGGTTGACCTGGGTGGTGGTTGTTATTCTCCCAAGCTGTTGGCAGTATTTCTGATGATAGCTTCATCTTATGCAGATATTATTGAAACATAGGAAACCCCAAATCTTCTGAGTTTTTCAAACCCATATTGTCTTTTTGCCTGTATTTCCCCTAAAAGTAGTCAACTCTGATGTCTCATGAAAGTGCAAAAAGTAATTTTTTTCAAAAGACATTTGTTCTTAAAAAGATATTTTCTGTTGTTTATGTTCCTGAAAGCAATAATTCCCTTTCTGAACTCTTGAGCTGCTTTTGCTTCTGTTGAAAAACTTGACCAAATCAGATTTAAGAAAAAGAGAAAGAGGATAGAAGGTAAAGAGAGATGGAAAATATTTAGTGGCATGTTTTTATGAGTGTTGTACAAAGATACTGTCGTATCAGTCTGAGCTCCCGTTAGTTTCTAAACGTGTGTATTTCATGAGTTTTACAGTAAGGAAATGACATCTTCTAGCAGGAGTTGTTTCTTTGGGGCCTTTCCCAACTTTTCTTTGGGACCCAAAGAAGGTGGATAGAAGCTTTTGGAAATTTGCAGCATTCCCCTATGCTAACTGTGGGGCAGATACGTAAATCCTGATAGACCAAGACAAATTACATGCACTTGCCTGTCTGTAAGAGACAGTAATATCCTGGAAAAATATTTCTTTGCCAGCACCTTTCCTGCACTGATTCATCTCGTTCCAGCAGCTTAATCATGGCCATTTAAATGTGCTATTGCAGATATTAATTCAGTTTGACACATCTATTTTCCATACACTTGGGAAGGAAATCTCTTTCTCCTGGTTCCCTACTTCAAGATACAAAGCAAAACAAAATACAAAGGAATTTTATGTGATTGGTACCAGCACCGGTTGCTCTATTTGTTTGTAAGTTCTTGTTCTTTCTGAAATAAGCTGCAGTGGCAAGAGAGGCCTTTAGACAATCTGGAGGGGATATAAAGAATGTGCTTTGTTTATACTGAGATAAAATAATTTCTGTTGCTGCCTGAAAGCCATGTCTCCAGTTTCTGGGACCTGTTTACTGTGTACTGTACAGAGCCTGCAGCCTTTCTGCAACAGATCGGGACTCCCCTGGCCTGTCTGCTGTTTCCTTTTTTATGGCTGGATTTTTGAGCAGCACTGGTATGCCCCAAACACCTGCCAGATTTGCATATCATTCTTGCTTGGCTTGAGCATCCACTGCAAAGTTGGCACACGAACTGTGGAGAAGCAGGGCTAGTGTTTTGATTGTACGCCAGAGCCTGATACTGAAATAGGCAGTGGGAAGGAATCCAGTAATTGTTGGCCTCTGATCAATGAAAACTGTCGTTAGGCCAGTAAATCGTCAGTATGTGGGCTTAGTTCTATATATCATCTTTGGGCTGGTGTCACCCTGACTCCAGGACGAGAACATTATCAACATGTCATCAAGTCTGCCGGGAGCTTTTTATTACTTTTTCTCCCTTTGATTTATATCCATTCTCAAATTTCACACAGGTCAGGTTTGACAACACACTGGAGGGATGTTGAGGGGATTGTTTCTCTGGCACAGAAATAGATTTACCAGCCCCGTTGAGCAGGAAGCCCCTTTCCCTCTTCCCTGTGTAGTCCAAACTGGTCTTCCTCCGGACTGGAAGAGCCTCCCTCCCTCATTGCTAGTTGCTGTGGCAGGAAGCAGAGTTTGCTGTTATCTCTGCTCAGACTGTTGGCTGGGATTGTGATGAGACAACACTTGATTAGCTTTGGCCTTGTCCATACCCAACAACTTTAGTTTAAATAAACTGCTGCTTTAATTTGGGTTGAACCGTGAAGATTCTACTGTGGGCATTGAGGATTCTGGCTTTTTTATTTGGTTGATTCAGAATCAATTAAGCCAAATAAAAATAAACCACATGAAACAAAAGTCCACGTTGCTTTTTGCACTTGAACTCTGTTTAAAACTAAGCCACCCACCTTTTGCAGACAAGCCTATCCACCAGCAGTGCTGGGGGAGTAAGGCCAAGCAGCCTCTCTGGAGTGTGCAGATGTACCTGCTCAGGAACAACATTTCCCTCTTCCCACTGGGAAAATTAAATCTGTACTGGCTATAAGAGCTGCAGCTTCTGTGGCTTTGCTAATGTTTTTCTAAACAGCTAAATGGATGGCCACTGCTATGTGTGGATGTGGGATAATGTAATTTCTTCTTTAGGGTAATTTTCTGTGAAATAAAGACTTCTTCTGCAGTAACACCTGCACTGAGGGACTGCTAAAGCAACAGCAGAATAATCATAATTGTGATAAAGACCTAAACCTGCTTTAAAGGAAATCATGAGTGTTTGCATGTAAAATACTGGCCTTATCTTGGAGTTGGAGATGGGGAAATACATGGTATTTCTTCAGTAAATTTTTCCCTCATTCCTAACTACATCCTGTATTTTCAAGGCCAAGTGAGGCTATTTCTCAGTTGCTGCTCTTGAGAATGATTAGTGTAAAAGTATGTGGTATATACAATTAGAGCTTATTGTAGCATTAAGGTTTGAATTCAGTTCCTTTTGCATGCAAGTAATGACTGAAATCTGGAAAAAATCATAACTGAAAATAACTTGGCCGGAAAATATGGATGTTGCCTGTTGGATTACAAAAGCAAGACAGCACATTCACAGTTAAGGCTGAATGCCCAAGTGGCTGTGGTACACCAAGGGATTATGAGCTGCTGCCTTCTACATATAGGCACAGTGAGTCCGGATACAGTTAAGAGTCCAGGCTCTGATTTTTTCACAGATTTAGCTGAACTTGAAATGTTCTGTTTAAAATAACTCTTTGTGGATTCTACCCTTGAATGTAGGATAGCTTTATTTAAAAGCAAAATTAAATAAAAAGTAGCTGGTTAAGGTGAACGGCTGGCTTTTAACAGGCTGAATGGCTTTTCTGGAGATCTTTTATTCTAATGAGTAAATCCTCATTAAAGGACACTTTAAATCTGATCATGGCCCCATTTCAGCAAAGCACTTAGAGTTTCCTGAAGTAGTAGGAAGTCAGTAAGATTACTTACTTGCTTAAAGTTAAGCAAGTGCAGTACCAAATTGGGATGTACATGAGCACAAGATTAGTTGCTACACAAGTATAGACCCTATTACCCAAAGTTAAATATTTTGAATTCTTTTTTAATCTTCTTAATGGCAAAGTGAGTAGGCTGACTTGAAACTCCTTTCTTGCCAAATTCCATTTCTTAAATCAAAGCTCACATTTGCATTACATGACCACAAAAAGCATTATAAACTAATAAACCTCTGAATTTGTTTACAGTTATGTAAACTGAAAAAACAGACAAACCAGCTTAAGATTTCTTTGTTCTTATTTTTCCTTTTGCCTTTTTTTTTTTTTTTAAGCATTTGCTTTCAGGCTCAGGCCTTTGAACCGAGTTCTTTCCTTGGCTGTGTTTCACTCTTCCCTAGGTCAAGCAGGCAAGGAGGGCTGTGACAGCTGCCTGTGCTGAACTGCAGAGCCAGCCTTGTTACCCTGCACCCAGACTGTTCAAAGGAGCTGCAGTTTCCTGGCAGTAGAGTTTCATATGTCCAGAGTGACAGATCTGCCTGCCCCAGTCTGTTATCAGAAGGTTTAAATGCAGCCCTGACCACAGCGGGCAGCACGACAGACTCCGAGTGTCCTGGTGTGGGGCTGTGCTCTGTGTACAGACAGGAAACTTGTTCTCCTCAAATCCCCCTCCTGCTTCAGTGAGATGAGCAGAATGCACACTGCAAGTGTAGAACTAGGGCTCTGTGTGCAAGGGCATAACAAAAGTAAACACAGTGATTAAAAAAAGACAAAAAGCAGAGGTCTCCAAGCAAGCTTATGTGTGTTATCTCCAGCAAACTTGTAAGAGAATTCACAGTGTGAATTTGTGTATGTGTGTGATCATTGCCCTGAGCATGTGGGCTTTGAAGTCTGGTACAAGTTGTATTTGTTAGTATTGTCCCTTGGCCTAAATTCTATCCAGAAAGGGAGTTTTTGAATCTATGATAGTTTCCTGTTCCATTTATTTATTTATTTTTAAACTTTTAAATCGCTTACTCTTAAATGGAAAAGACACTAAAGCAGAGGGGAAGGAGCTCTGCCTATCAAAACAGGCCTATGGAAATATCCCTAGCTAAAATAAATGGAGCTTTATTGGGTACATTTAGGATTCAGTCAGGATGCAAAGGAGTACCCAACCCATAACAAGCTCAGCAGCTGCAAAGTTTTCTTTGCAGACGTTGTGTAAGAGATTCACAAAATTAGGCTGTTAACAGGGATTTTGGTGCCACATTACAATTGGTAAATACTGGGTATGCAGAGTTACTTGCCATAAAAGCAGAGGAACTTGAGCTAAAATGGTCTGTTATTAGTACTGTGTGAGAAAATGGAGAATACCTCGGACTTCAGTGTGAAATCCATATATTGCCAGCCTATGTGAAACACCTCAGCCCATCCTAGGACAGAGAATTTCTAAAGTGGTGTGCCAGAACTGTCTCACCCACTGTGTTTTGTGATCTGAGACAGGTTGTGTTCAGGTTTCCCTAAGTCAAAAGCTTGTCACATGTTAACAGACATTCTCCCCCAGGGCTTCCCAGCAGTGTTTGAGTCTACAGTATCCATCAATTCAAATGGACCAGAAAATTGTGTAAAATTCTGTTCCTGTGCACTGCAAACCCCTCTGTATCTTGTTTGCAGAGCCTGCAACAGGTGAATTTTTAGGGACACTGTCCTCTCGCTCAAGCTGCTGGGGCTCCTGCTTTGGCCCGGGAGAGCCTGGAAAGACTGTGGGTTTACAAAGAACATCTGAGCAGTTAATTTTTCCATCAACTTGATGTAACTTTCAGGGCTTTTACTTCCATGATATGTGTTTTTCTAGCTTATCTCTATGTGCTTTCCCCACTTCTCAGGTCTTTATTGTTTTCTAGCATCGCTGTTATGGATTACTACATTTGAGCTATGTCCATGGAGACAGTTCCTGCTTTCTGCCTCATACCTCACCATTGGAGGGTGAGGTCTGTGCTAGGAACACCTGTATAAGAACAGCTCATATAGGATCTTTGGGGACTGCTTTGAAATGGTTGCTCACGTAGTACTGACAGTGCAGGGCAGCTGGGTGACGACCTGCACTGTCAGCTGCCCACACTGCTTCAGCAGGGTGACAGCGTTGGCAGAAATTAGTTCAGAGAAATTTGACAGAGAATTCATCTGCCTCTTTTCCCATAATATAGGGCTGTAGAAGAGCTTTACTAAAAGACATCATCCATGGAATTATTTTCTTGATATCCATTTTTTTCTTTTGAATTCTTGCTAATTTGTTTTGGTTTTGTTTTTGTTTAAAAGCATGTATGTACTAGGTGCTGATACCTAACCTATATTTCCCATATACATGATCTGAGGAAATATCATTTACATGCCACAGAAACTTTTCTCACTAGGGCAGCATTCTCAGTGCTTTCTGCTGTCAGCCAGCAGCTCATCTCATTTCTGAGCAGTAGAATTTGTTCATAATTTCTTGGAAATATTAGTCTCCACTGGATATCTGTCTCTGCATTGCACCACATTTTGTCACACTCCCAGCAGTTCATTTTCACTTGCATAAGGCTCTGGCTGTTGGAACCATATTGTAAGAAAAATGGAACTCAGAAACGGCTGTGAGCTAATGACCAAACCCTGCAGATGCTCATGTGTGTGCTCATTTAGAAGGCAAGCCCCTGCAACTCCAAATCTAGGAATATCCTTTAGAGTTAGACTCGGGTCATTGAAATTCACAATAATGGCCATGGCTTTAGTCTTTTCATCAGGTGAGAAATGTTTGCAGGGTGTGGCCCTGAATAAATTGGGAATAAAACATTTGGGCATGTTCTTTGTGTACATACATCCCATCTTCCTTCCTCCTGTAGTCCTTGCTGGTTTTCCTTTTTGCTTTAGTCTGATTCCTCCCTTTTCACTGCATGTGCTATTATATACCTTAGCCTTGTTTCTATCATCACTTTTGAATCTTGCCTATATTACCATTTAGCCTTCTTGTACCCCTTTGAAGTTTGTTTTTAATGAGGATGATTAACATTAGTATTAGTGTGATACAATATTTCAAGTGCTGTTCTTCTGATAAATTGTATCTTTCTTTAATTTATTTTAGGCATTCATTTTAGATGATTGATCCTGCAAAGTTAAATTTACTCATTTAAGGAGTCAAGTTGGTTTCAAAAAAACTATTCATTTGAGGAAACTTAGTGCCTGTACAAAGGTTTCCATTACTGGGTGTCTTTAATTTCTTCTCTGCATCCGTTTTCCAGTCTTCATGTGTCTTTAAGCCTTGTCTCTTTACTTCTCCCATCCTCAATGTCTCTGTGTTTTTTAAAAAATAATAATAGCAATAATAAAAAAAACCTCCATTTAACTTTTTCTAGATTTCTTACTTCTCCTGTTGTCATTATCCTGGTTCTGTGTGAAAGTGCCATGCTCCTTCAGAAGCAGTCGGTAGTTTCCAGTAATAACTGTGATAGTTGAAGCATATCAAGGCAGATTGACAACAGTTTGTTTGGGATGAAAGGCAATTGTAGTCTAAAGTGGGACCTGCAAGGCATGACATATGGTCTAGGGCATGAACCTGCAGCTGGCCTGTGCTAAGCATTGGAAATAAGGTCTCCTGCCATGAAAATCAATGACAAAACTTCCATTTACTTGAATGGGAGATGTTGCAAATCCACAATGTGTATTTTGTATAATTGCACACATCACAGTAGAGTGACTTATACATTCCAACTTCTGTTCTGACTGTTTGAGGAATTTTGTATTTTCCAGAGCAATGTCCAGGTGAGTTAGTGTTGTTTGTTGGTGTCTCATCTGGGAAGATGTGGACGTGAGCTGTGAGGTTCCAAGCTGTGCGCCTACTTTTCCAAAGTCCCCAAATGCCCTCTTGCTCCACTCAGTCATTTATCTTTCTCACAACTTCTTCTTTTAGAAGCAAAAGAGCTAGGCAGGCTTTTATACAAAGCAGGTAAATAGAGCAGAGTCTGTAGAACTCTTAAGGCTGGTCATAGTGCAGAACACTAGCTTTAATAGACAGTTCAGGTATTCTTCTCTGGTTTTTAGGACTTGAAAGTGGAATAGATTGAAGAAATTAAACAGTTGGTTAGGGATAATTGTTGAAATGTGTTGCAGCTATACCTGCCTTGCTTCAGCTATGTCTGTGAGCTCCACAATAATTCTTGCACTTTGTTCAGCCACGTGCCCTCAAACCAAAATGTGCAATAGAAAACTGGGTAGAAATTGATAATGAGGTGAAAAGTCCTTCAGACAATCAGAGCATCCTCACACTGTGTGGGGAGAATTAACCAATCCTTGTTCTAGTTTTCCCATAGAACACCAGAAGGTTGTGCATTCACAATATTAAATCTTAAATTCTATGTCACTCTGAATCAAATCTACATTTAGTTGAAAATGGCAGTGTATCCTAACTAGAGAACAATAACCTTTCAATAACCCTTGCTGGGATTTATGAGTGAATTTTTATCTTAAGGCAATACTTTGTTTAGCTATTATACATGGTTACAGCTCTGAGATGGGGCACTGTTAGCACTAGTGCCTGGGATATCTGGATTAAATCTTAATAGTGTCAGGAGGAAAGAATGATCAAAGTTTCAGGTCATTTGCAGCCTTGTGCTTCCTTCTTGTGTATCAGGAATTTCTTGCTCGCTGCCTTCTTTCTTTTCTGTTTGCAATATTCTTCTTTATGGTCGAAGAGGAACTGCAGCCTCCCGAGAGGCAAAGAAAAAATGAGGAAACTCTTCAGTGACTAACATGAGCAAACAACTGATTTGGTAATGAGGTTCATTAAATATGGTGTAAATAGAGGTGCAAATGCCTTTGTCAGGCACGTGGCCCTTCAGAAGACTTTGGAGCCAGGATATTTCCTTTCATCATCAGGGCTTTGTCGAGGTGCACTGTTGATTAGGAACACAAATGTCAGGCTGTCAGTGTGCTGAGTTGGGAAAGCATGTCTGAACAGATTCCCAGCAGGAAAATCACTGAGCTACACTTAACAGGTGAAATAAGGGGGAACTGAGAGAGAAAACCACTGTTAATGGAAGGCAGCTGACTGGGGAAGAGTTGTTGCAAAAATCCTCATTATTATTATTTGTTTTATGATAGATGTCATCTTCTCTCACTGTGTAGTGTCTTCTGAGGAAAGAGCACAGCAAACTGAAGGTTCCTTTTTGCACCATCACTGAGGCTCTTCACAAGTCACTGCTGCAGACACTTGGGATGCTCTAAGAAAGATCTTTTGCAAGGTGCTTTTCCCCATTATACATTTAAAAAGTAGAATGACTGTCCTTGCAGACAGTAGGGATACTGCTTCACTGCCTGGATGCTTACTGAACTTACACATGAGGATAAGTCCAGAGCAGTACAAGGGAGTAGGACTTGAAAGTATTTTAAGGTCAAGTCAGTAATTTAAAACCAAACCCCTGTTGTATGGCTTTTTGATTCCCACTGCATGTCAAAAAAGAATGATCCACCAGATGTAAATATTTCTTAAAAGATAGAACAGGTGACACAACTTTTCTAACAAGGGGCTGTCACAACACAAACCTCAGCACACAGGTAAGGTGGTGTGCCTGGTGTCAGTGCAACCACTCCTGGTCCTGTTATGATGTACTTAAATGTTGTGAGGCTCATCTGTCCATTGCTGGCAGGGCAGAGGCTCCCAGTCCAGTGCTCACCTATGCTATCACATTCATGGGTTACTATGTCTTTTAGAGGCATTGGCTTATGCCTAAAACCATTTCTGTTCCCTGCAAGGCAGTTAGAACCAAAATTTCTCCTCACAGAAATATGAGCTGTTGCAGACCAGATCACAGGATAGTGTTGCTTATACTCAGATTCTGAGACCTTTAATACAGATGTCTTAATCTCTGTTTGTTGCTTCTGAGTTGGTTGTGTTGGCTCCTCTGTGCACTTCTGGCCCTGTCAGTTGTTACATTTCTAAGGAACAAAACCTCAGGTGCAGACAGCAATTGGCACCATCAGATCCTGTGCATGGCAAGAGAATGGCAGTGATCCACTTGGAGTGGAGGTGACTTTGGGGTCTTTGTACAGTCCTGAGAACGTGATGCCTAAAAATCATTGTTAAATCACCCTCCATGGTCTGTAACAAGCACGGCAGCTGAGGTGCTTTCCAATGGCTTCCCAAATCTTCCCAGTGTGTGTTCCTGATTACACAGAGCCAGCAGCCCATGTAGCAGAGCTGCTGTGGCTGTATCTGTGTTGTGGCTGTGGAACTGACAGCTGGGGCTCTCTGCTGGTAGGGTGGGCTGCTCCAGGGATGAGGGATTATACAGCAGCTTGGAGTTGGAGCAATATAATGGTGTTGGCTTTGTGCATGGTTAATGGAACAACTTCATCACATGGCTCCTAGCCCTTATTTTAGTGATTTTTAAATAAAAGCTTTCCTTTTAAGAAAGGATGTTGCTGGTTCTTTTTAGTGCACCTATTTGCAGGAATGGTTTTCATTCTCATCTGCTTCCCTCTGCCCTTTTTCTGTTGTATGGTTTGTTTCTTTGGAGTTTTTTTATTTGTTTGTGCTGAGACTTTTTTCCTTTGCAATTTGATTGATCCTCCTTCTTTCAGTTCCACATTGGCTGGCTGCATATGGAACCCCGCCTGGCTTTAGCTGAGACAAAATCGACTGCACACAATTTCCCTCTGACAGCTTGTACAAGAGCAAACATTTCCGAAGAGCTGAAAGTCTAGAAATTCAATCAGCGGAAAACCTACTGTGTGGAACAGCTTTGCTAGTGCTACAGCTCCCTGCTGGGTAGAAAAGCAATCCAGTTACAATAAATCCTTAAGAGTGGAGTCATTTGGGTAAAAGGAAAAACAAAAGCTGGTTTATACAAACTGATTGGAGTCAGACGTTTTGACTTCCCATTGAAAAAGGAGTCAAAGCCCAGGCTTGCTTGGTAATTTAAAGGGGAGATTGGCTCCTTTTATCTTCCTCTAGGCCAGAGTTCTTAATATTTTGCTTGTGAAAGAAATATAAAGAGTTTTCAATTTAAGTTAAAATATTTACTTTGATATCGATATTGATGCTGTAACTGACTAGAAAATTAGTTGGTCTTGAATGTCTGGTGAAGGCAGAATTTTATTTCCAACCACTCTGATTTTGTTCTCCTGCAGTTACAGAAATGTGAAACTAGGGCAAAACTGGGATCAAAATCAAGGTTTACATGTCCTGCCAGGACAGCTTGGGCAACAGTTTGTGCTGTGCTGCTGGTGTGTCATGAGCTCATGAAGCTGTTGATGCAATCTGGGCTGCCTGACAGACTTTTCTGACTGAAATGAAGAGTTGTGCCTAGTGAGGAAGATCTGTTTTTGTTAATTTTTTTCATTCTTTAAATACAAGCTATTAAAAATTAGCAGCATTAAACAGTATTTGACATTAATATAATGTCAACTGAGATGCCAGTAATGACTGTGATGAAATATTTCTCCTAATTCATATTTAAAAATGTAAATGAATGTAGCTTGGGGTAGTAAAATCTCCTTGTATTTTTCCTTTATTTTCATGGTTATTTGCACCACTCCTCTTTTTGTGCCTTTCCTACTGGAGCATATTAAAAGGACCAACAGGCTTGAATTGAAACAGTCTTTCTAAAGTCAAAGTGAACTGTCTGGAAATGCTGAGACTTTCTTCTTCCATTAATGCCTTTCTGGTGTTTACATAAGACTAGGTAAAACTTTTCTGGACAAATGTGAATTTTAAAATGTTCCTGTCCCTTTAATAGCTGCATAGGGCCAGTCAAGCCTGCTGCTCTCCATATAACCTGCATTGGGCTGTCATCCTTCCTCTCTCCCCTCCCAAATGTGTCTGGTCCTGATGGAAAACATTAAAAATTGTATAAACATTGTAAAGGATTTCCATGGGCCTTTATGTTTAAATGTTATAAATCATAGCAAATGAGTACAAAACTTTGCCACAAAAATGGAGTTAAATTGGTTTGAAAAAGAAAGTAAGGTGGGATGGTAACCTGATGAGACTGTTAAAACCCCAGTTTCTGTCACAATCACATGCTGAGGGCTTTGTGGACCTGTGATGAATCTGAAGTTTCTCTTTCAGCTTTCTCCCACCCTCTATGGAAGAGAAAGCGTCTGTTGTGATCACAAAAGTGACTTCACTTTGGTCCAAATATTTTGTGCTAGTTGTGGAGCAGTGTTTCCTGTGCCGCCTGTGTAAATGGAGGCTCTACCTTTCCAAGGGGAGCACACTGAGGACTTGGCTAGCCCTGGTGATGTGCCCAGCACATGGAAATGGTGCTCTTATGGCTTTTGACAACATCCCGTATCCTTGGCTTGGCTGGCTTCTCACAGTGCTGGTTTTGGCCTCTCCCGTTTTGTGTGGAGTCTGATGCCAAGGCCAGCTTCTGTCAGATGCCCTTACTGTGTCTGAAATCATAGGTAACATTGTGCCTGGAGACACAGCCCTGGCACTGGGGGTTGATCTCAAAGTGCTGTGCACTTGTGAACCCTGGGCTGAATGACAAGGTTTTGCTGCCCAAGAGCTGTGCACACACCTTTCCCTGGGCTGGGTCACTGCAAGAGGCTCAGTGGGATCTGCTTTACTGCAAGCACCTGCAGGTGGTAAAAAATAAATCCCCATGTACCTTTTTGTGTGCATCCCCGTGGGCTGGGGAGGGTTTGTGTGTCTGTGTAGGGCCATGAGGAACGGGCAGTGCTCCCCGGCAGGGTGTGCTGCAGCAGGGTAATGGCTAAGCAATACAGTACTGCTAAGTCATACAGTAATTCTTGTTCATGGAAATAGGAGAACAAGGGAAAAAAAAGCCTTTGAAAGAGGTACTATAAATATTACCTCCCTTGGTGCTTCAGCAACCCAGGCTTGGCTGGGTCACTGCAAGTTCAATTCTTTTGTTTCAGGACAAGAACTGTCCATATTTATGAGGCTCCATTATGTTTTTCTATCAGTGTTTCTTGAGAGGAAGCTTAGTATTTGGCAAAATTAATCTTTTTTCCTTTCTGTTGCAATATAACAGCTGAAACACACACACTCCAACACACACAATCAGAAAACTATTTTCCCTGAAATGGTGAAAAACAGCCTCAAAAGCCCTTCCAAGGTCTTTAGATGTCTCTGGGCATCATTCTGCCCAGCTCAGGAGACAAACCATGGCATTGGCCCAAAGTTTAGGGTTTGCATGTCCAGAGTGTCAGAGTTACATCAAAATGAGGATCTGCTCTATTCTGGCTGGCTGAAGTAGGGTATTTTTCCTCCTACCTGTAGCACACTTCCTGTGTATCACCAGAAGTTCTGTTTAAGGAAGATATGCACATCTAAATGATTTCTGTGTACTCCTCTACTGTTCAGGGCAACACAGTTGAAAATTTATTGATGGTATCTTTGACAGTTAAAAAAACCAAAAAGGATTTGTGAAAATTAAATTTCTGTTTAATTTGTCTGCTTGAGATTAGAAAGGAATTACAAGTTTCCGAGAGCATTTGATACTGCTGGTGTCCTGCTACTGAGGCCATTTGAAGGAGATACACTTGACAGGTTTTGTGCTCCGGATTGTCTGTAAATTCCATGGGGGGAGGGGGTTTTACAAGTTCCAGCAAAGGTAACTTTACCTATTGAACAAAAATTTTCACTGTGTACAAATAGCTGAGAGGGTCCAGCGAGATTGCTGACAAGCTGGATGTGTTGGCTCCTCTGTAGCTAAAGTTTTGTGTGTAGAAAGCAGAGCCATGTTATGAAGTCAGGAGTATTGCTGTAGGTGCAGATTTCTAAGGCAAAGCATCACCAGCTTTGGGAGGAACCCCAGACCGTAGTTCACTTTCTCTTTAATGTAAAACCTCAGTCATTGTGCTGCTGCTGTTGTGCTTCATCTTATATGGAGGAAACTCCAGTTCTTGCTGCCAGTAGTCACTAAAAGTAATAGCTACTGGTCTTGGTTTTTTTTTCCTTTTCCTTCTAATTATTATTTGCCTTTTTTTTTTTTTAATCGTAATTATTATTTTGCTGTCACAAAAGAGACATGATAGGGCTTAGCTGAAACTAAAACCAGGCCTAAGCAGGAAAATGAAAACATAAAATTTATGTTGTATCATATATTTCATGATTCATGATCCATGATTGGGGTTTTTTTTTTTTTCTCACTGTGTTCTGGTACATATGGGACAGAAGGAGCATGTAATTCCACACTGGAATATGCTGTTTGACAGTGGAGTCCAAAGGCAGTTCCAAAGGAGTAGCAGCAGCTAAACTGGGGAGACTATTGAACTGCTACAAGGAAAATTTTGACGCAGGTATCAGTGGATGCAAAGTTTGGTGCTTCCAAATGAGCAGCAGTGAAAAAGTAGTAATTTCACATACTGTGTTATTGTACTATGATTTGTATTTGAATGACTTGGAAGGAGACCATGGGTTGTTGCTGCTGCAGTAGGGCTCTCTTTGTTTTCTGGAAAAAAAATAAAAAAAAAACAAGCAGTAGAACACACCTGCTTGTCTAAAACCTTTATAACTCTTTGCTTTCTAGTTGAGAGATGTCAGTGTATGTCTCCCCCTGATATTTTCTTTCTCATGGTTACTTGCTTTGTGTGAAATCTGCAGTATAGTGGCAGGAACTTCATACAGACTTTTATACAATAACTGCAGTGGTGGATTTTTAGGAGTTTGTATATGAGGGGAGAAGGGATTTAACATTGGTGTTATATTTTTGTTTGTTGTGATTTGATATCCATCCCGATGGAGGGCAGAGAACCACTGAGAGAGGTGCTGCCAGGTGTGGCTTCCTACTGCTTTTTAATTCTGTGATCACAGAACACCCGATTCTGCAGTCCTCGCACAGACAAGTCCCCCACTGATTTCAATGGGAAATTTGCCTGCATCAGGGATAAAAGAGTGGGCCCCAAGTTGTGTACAATGATGCAATCTGATTCCCCTGCTGTGGAAATTGATGTAATCGCATTCTCACCCTCCCCCCTTTTCTCAACCCTTCTCCCCACCAACCCCTGGTGACTCCTGGGGGGCTTCTCACCAAACGGAGGGGAGGATGCAGCTGTGTGCTGAAGCAGCAGAGGAGAGGAGGAGACCTGCTCACAAAATTTATGGAGGGTTGTATCCTAGATGTAGGCTTAGAAAACAGCTAAGAACATGGACCTGCTTGCCCTGAAAAATGCAATCACCTGCTTTTGCTAAATGAGGGATGTTTTTTGTTTTCACTTGTGACATTCATGACACATCCTCCTCATCTGTTTAAGGCTGGTTTACAGTGCTCCATGAACTGAGCAGTCTCATTGCCTTCTGCATTCATTCTGTGCAGAGGGACAGGGTTAGCGTTTTCTAGGGCTCTCTGTGTTATTGTTGACAGTCTCTGCTTTTCAGTGGTGTTTTTGTGCCCTGGCACGGTGCAGGTTGCTTGGGAATAGTGAACCTCGAGAATGCTGCACTTTGTTGCTGGGCGAGCTGGGCGACCTCTCAGATGCTTCCCCCTGCTTTGCCGTTTGTATGGGGTTTGGTTTGAATTTTTTCCTTTGGGAATTCGAGGCTCAGCTGAATTTGTTCTGTGTTTTGCGGAAGAAAGAGCTTGTTAAAGAATTCCCTGATGACTTTGAAGTGAACTATTTATTTTCTCTCAAGGCTTACTCAGTGTAGCCATTTGCCCCCTCTCCTCTGTTTTTTCACCCCAGTGTTTCCTGAGCTACAAGCATTCTTGGAATATATTAGTTGTAATGAGTTATGTGGGCATCAAAAGTTTTCTTTGAAACTATATGGCATCAACATCTGTTAGCTCTTAGAGAACAGAGACACAGACAAAGGGGCTGATGGGGGGAGGGAGGAAAAAGATATTAAATTCTGGAGTATGAAGTCTCCGTCTCAAAGACTCAGGGGGAGGGGAAGGGGAAATCTGCTAAACTCCATGCTTTGATGTGGGCCGCTGGCCCTGCGATTCCATTTATGGGAATGTGCGTGGCAGACGGGCCTGCACGGCTGCCTGCCCTGCCTGCTTTGTGCTGCCTGCTTTGTGCTGCCTGCTTTGTGCTGCCTGCTTTGTGCTGCCTGCTTTGTGCTGCCTGCTTTGTGCTGCCTGCTTTGTGCTGCCCTGCCTGCTCTGCCCTGCCTGCTCTGCTCTGCCCTGCTCTTACTGCCTGCTCTGCCTTGCCTGCTCTGCCCTGCTCTGCTNCTGCTCTTAGTGCCTGCTTTGTACTGCCCTGCCTGCTCTGCCCTTACTGCCTGCTCTGCCTTGCCTGCTCTACCCTGCTCTGCTCTGCTCTTAGTGCCTGCT